>CM033686.1:26747222-27347222 GCA_019514585.1 Dendrobium officinale | reverse complement strand
GAACATGTTCACGATCAGTAGTTACTTCAACTTCTTTGGTGCAGCACCACCTCCTCCTCCAGATCAGGGACCATCAGAATGATTTGTTTAGTATTTGTTCAGTGTTTGTTCTGTGTTTTATTGTAGTATATGTGTTAGTAATTTTCTTTAATTTGTTGTTTTGTTCTTGTCTTAGTTGTGTTACTATTGATATCTTAAACTTCAAATTGTAATAGCCTTATCCGATATCAATATATGTTTTCAATGTTTTGTTGATTAATGTTTTAGAAATGTGTGTTTGACTTTATGACATTCCTTTTTTATTTTTATCTTAATAGTGCTTTATTTAATTTGTAAATTAAAATTAATATCATTAGAAAACATAATTTTTCTAAATTTAAGAGATGCTTATAACTTGATATTATTAGAATTTTCAATTACATGTCTCTTATTTAGACTACATTATTTTTAATATTATTATTGCAATTTAGATATTTTCTTATTTTGTATTTCTCTTTTCAATTAGTATTTATGTGCTTAGAAAAATTTAAAATTTTAGATTATTGATTTTGGAAAGAATTCAATTACTCTTGAAAATTATACAAATGTACAAAAATCAAAAGGAATGTGCAAAAAATTTGCAATGATAAAAAGAGACATAAAATAAGCTCAAAGTAAAAGATGCACAAAAATGTGCCATAAAAAAAAATTGAAAAAGATGCACAAAAATGTGCCATAAAAATTGAAAATGATGCGCAAAGCGCCACATGTGGTAATTACTTCTTTCTATACTCTTTTAATTTCTTAATTCAAATTGATCTAATGTTCATTTATAACTTATATTGAAATTTAAAATATAAAATTTTTTATTCATCTTTAGTGCAATGATTTTCTTTATATTCATGTCTAAATTGACACATGCCTTTGATAAATTCATTTTATTCTCTATGTTATATCACTTCCTAAATTATATGAAATCTTATGTTTTTCTAATGTTTTGATTTTATTTGCATACCTTATTTCAATCACTTTCAAGATTAAAATATCAAATGAATTTCATACTTCTGCTTACATTTCTAACATTCTTTTCTTCTTCACTTTTTGATATTGTCAAAAAGGGGGAGAAATTATTTGTTGCGTATGTTTTCATGTTGCATATGTTTTCGTAGTGTTTAATTTTCGTATGTGTGTTTTCATAGTATTTGATTATTTTCTTTGTTTTATCTTTTGTGTTGTATAAAAAATTTTGAAAAACAAAATTTTTTTTTAAGTAATTCAAATGCCTCCTTATTTTTATGAGTTCATCAATTCAGGGGGAGTTTAGGAGATTCTTAGAGCTTGACATCCTACAAATAATAATTATTTTGCCATCATCAAAAAGGGGGAGATTGTAGAGTGTTTTGCTATTTGTATGTTTTACATTCTTGCAACCTGTATTATTTTGATGATTTCAAATATTATTGTTTTATATAACTCCTAACACTTTTTTGGAAGATTTTTTTTTTTGCTCTAGTGTGTACTAATATTTCAGGAAAATCAACTCCAAGCGATGAAGACTTCAAATTATTCATTTGTAAATTACAAGTTTTTGAAATGAGAGGAAATGATTGTAATTGGGTGAAAAATCACAACACACACTCTTGGGGAACACTTTTTATAAACTGATCGTATGGGACGAACCTGGTTCGTACGGGACGATCATGTCAATTAACCCCTTGAAGGTGCAATGGATCGAACAGGCAAGTAGAAAATTTTCTAAGTCCTAACCGTCCAGGACAAATTTAATATTCATCCCGGGACGAACGTCTCTGGATTCACACCTTGCACAATTCGTCCAGACAAAAATTATGGTTCATACCGGGACGAAGCTCTCTGTATGAGATCGTACAGGACAAAATTAAATTTTGTCCCAGGACGAAGCTCTATGTATGACATCGTACAAGACAAAATTAATTTTCATCCCTATACGAAACTCTCTGTATGCGATCATATAGGACGAAATTAATTTTCATCCCTGGATGAAACGCTCTGTATAAAATCATCCCAGGATGAAACCTATTCATCCCAGGACAAACTGAACTGACTTACGTCAGTTGGTTACGTCCTATAGAATTTTGGTATCGGACCTATATAATAACCGTTTCGTACCGGACGAATATAGTTCGTACGGGATGATGAGCGTGTACAAATATAGTTCGTACCAATATACATTAGGATCATTTCCGACACTTTAAGTAAAATCGTCTAGGACGATCCACGATCGTACAGGACGATCCACTGCGTACAGAATTGAAAACTTGCAGTTTTTGGGCAGTTTTTTCTTATCTTTTGTATATATACTTCAAATTATACTGCCACCCAATCTTTTTGCTCATTAATCTTTGTGCCTATTGCAAGAAGAGTAAAGGAGAGGGTGAGAGAGAGCAGTCAAAGAAGGATTTCTACCACTGGAGCTTGAAGGCTTTGTATTGTGCTCAAAGGTAAGATTTCCTACTTGTGATTTGAGATTACTTCACTCTTTTTCTTTCTTCCTTCTAGATTTCTTGGGAAGAGATCTGTCAAGGAGATCCGGTTCTCTGTCGACACTAGGAGAGTGTGGAAGGATGAAGGGTTCTCTGCCCACACTAAGAGAGTGTGAAAGGACGAAGGGTTCTCTGCCCACACTAGGAGAGTGTGAAAAGACGAAGGGTTCTCTGCCACACTAGGAGAGTGTAAAAGGATGACGGTTCTCTGCCAACACAAGGGAAAGTGTAAAAGGATGACGGTTCTCTGCCAACACAAGGAAAAGTGTAAAAGGATGACGGTTCTCTACCGCACCGGGTAGTGGTGAAAAGAGTGTTTGTAAAGGTTTCTCCGCCTTGTTGTGGGTGCAAAAGGATAGACACTATTGATATTAGTGCAATACGCAGAGGGTGCCTCTGGGGAGTGGATGTAGGTCTTGTTTAGACCGAACCACTATAAATCGTGTCTTTTTATTTTACTGCTTTTTATTTTCTGCTTTTAATTTTGTGTTTTAAAAATTTGTGGTTGAAAAACCTTTCATAAAAAATTCATTAAAGTTTAATTTCGGTTAAATTTATCAAAAGAAGGAAAAAAATTTTAACTACCAATTCACCCCCCCTCTTGGTAGCCTTGGGACATTAACTTAGGTTAAACAACCTATTCACTAGACTTAACACTTTCTAAATCCTATTACAAATTTCAATGCTTAGATTAACAATTGCATAAATAAAAGAGTTCACAACTTATTCATATAACATTTATGAAAGTGATAGAGTTGATTTTATCATACATGAAATATTTGCATTGGGATTACTTACATTGGAATGTTCAAATATATCAAAAGGGTGACATATGTAATGTACTTGAACTTGAATTTGTACCAAGAACATGAACATGAATCAAAATAAAAGTTTAAAAATAACTTGGTTACCACTTGAAATTACTTATTAACATAAAAAGTGTTTTCTTAAACTTTAATTTAACTTGAATAAAAATTCAACATGTCATGTTTGATAAACTTGCAATTCAACTTATACATGTCTCGATGTATGATTATAAATCAACTTCTACTTACACTTCTCTAAGTCTGTGCACCTGCTCAAGGAAAATGAAGTAAACTCATGTTTGATTCTTCTTATAAATCTATTTTCATTTATGACTTCATTGATCACCCCACAGCTCCACAAGGCAGATAAAGAAACAAAAATAGAAATAGATGAGAACATAATAGAGAAGGCACTCTTAAAATTATTTATAGTGCACTTTAACATCTCCCACATCAAAACTTTTATCATGATATGATATGCATATATAAAACTTTTATATTAAACATATAGTTACGATATTTATTATGAGCATGAATATGCATGAATTGTCATATGTACGATACTTTAGAAGTGACGCATGTAAAATTTCATACAAGCTCGACTTTCATTATTTCAAATGGAATTTATAGTGAGGCATTTACAACATCATTTTAAAGCATTTAATGAACTAAACTCAATGCGAAAAATATTACATATTAGAAATTACTCTTGGTAGATAAATCCAACTATTAGAAATTTTATTTTCTTATTGTTTAAATTTTCAAAATGGGGTATTCTTCAATAAATCAAAAATTACATGATGAAACAAATCTTAATCACAAAAATAATCACAATTTATTTCATATCTTTTCATACAAATGAAAAAATATAAATAAAAAAAGATAATGGGAGCCTGCATTGTGCTAGATGTTTCCCTAAATAGGAATGTTAGACGAATTCTGCAATTGGCTTGAAAAAATATCTCTATTTCCTCTCTACTATACTACTCTTTCTTCTCTTCTCCTTATCCAACAGTTAAGTTAGGTGAGTATGTTTTGAAAATTGGATTTAGATATTATATAACTAAAATCTAATTTTTGACACAACACTTTGATGCTTATCTTCCCAGTGATGCAACTCTCCATTGAATATTTGAGGTACTCCAAGACAGAAAGCTTAACGTCACAATGCTCTCACCAACGCTATTCTCAAAATATTTTTCCACAAATAGAGATTTCATCATTGCAGTGCCACTACACACAACATCATAGTGCTTTCCAATACAAAGAAGGAACTGACACATCACCACATGAACATCACTTATGCACTACCTTAGTCAAATTTCATTTAAAAGAGAGGAAAACATCATAGGGATTCCACGTACAACATTGTAACCATGCCACGTATAGTACCACAACACTCCTAATGAGCATTCAGAACTTGAATTCCTATCATTTTTAACCAAACCTTGGACTCTTTAAACTCAATTAGGCACTTCATAAATTTAAAATTTTAAAAAATACTCAACATGCCTAAGAATGTACTTGAATTTCTTAATAGGTTTAGATCAGGATGGCATGCTTCAATAACAATAATTATTACATTACCTACATCCACTCTTTTATAGGTACTTAGCATAGAAGGAATTGCTACAAAGTTGAGGAGTTAAACTTAATGTCATAGCCATTCATAGGGCCTATCAGTGCATAATCCATGTCTAAGATAGTTCATTATAAGGAACACTTTCTCTTGCACTTTTATTTGTTTAAGTAGCTTTCCTTATAATATTTGAATCCCTATAATAAAGATTTAAAAAGAACTTTTTAGATCTTTCGGCACTTTCCAAAGAGATTATAAAGCTAATGATACACTTCAAAATTTATTCTTCTCATTTCATACTAACTGAAGGTTATCGAGTCATAGCCTTCTTAGCTTCCAAATTGTAAGGTAAGGTGCCAGCCATAAATATATATAAAATCAAACTATATATGTAACAACCAGTGTGGCTAGCTCACTTGAACTGACCAATTATTAAAATAAGCAAGATGAATGGTGTGGAACCGGACGAAGCAAAGTATTTTTGTGAATTAGGTGGGTCGAGCATCCATATCCATGAGTATAGAAGCTTAGGGCAGGGTAGAATTGTGAAAAAGAGCAAATAAATGCATTCATAAATGAAAAGTATCACTCGTTACATTTATCTTGGATGGAAAAGATGAAAGTAGGTGGAGAGGCACAAAATGTATTGGTCAATTGAGAAAACTTTGTAGAACTATTAAGAGAATAGTTTGTACCTATGTCATCTTGGTGGTAGATGTAGGAAAATTTTATAAGATTGATTCAAGGATACAAATCATTGATATAGTATGAAGTAGAAATTACAACACTATCTAGATATGCATCTCAATTGATTTTAATAACATAGGAGAAATGGTATCGATTCCTATTTGTTGCAAACTTGGATTCAAGGATTATAATTTTGATGATATAAAACATTTCTGACATTCCTATTTTCTTACTACTGTTACTACTGCACATCTATTTTGGTTGCCCTGCCTACTAACGTTTCAGGTCCACAAGGTCCATTATAATTCAAGCCACCTCAAGATTGAGTAGATTAGGACTTAGTCAAATTGTAAGTGTTATTCTAGTATTTTTATCTTTTCTTGAGTCAAATGTAATAATGTAAATCCTGATGCTAAGTAACCTTACATACACAAACACTTAAGGGGAGAAATTCTATAGGCTTAAGAGTTTTTCAATTTTTGATCATATCGTATAGGACGATCCAAAATATATCCTAGACGATCAGTTAAAAATAAAAACCCTAAATAGGGCATCTGTGTTAAGACAATCGAATTAAACAAATCGCCCTGGCTAATATTTAAATCCTCGTGGATGGTATGCTCAAATTAGAAAGAATAAGCCACAAAACTCTTTTAGATATGATATTATTTTTATAAATCATACAGGCCGATCCCATATCATCCTGGATGATTCATTATAATCATACCTAAATTAGTCAGGTGATTAAGAAGTGTAATTAAGATTTGATTAATCGATCATATCATCTTGGATGATTGTAGGATCAACCTGCATGATTAGTTAAAAAACTTTAGTCTTCTTCTAGATCACCTAGATAATCAGAACGGTATGCTAGACGATTAGTTGAAATTCTCCATCATTCAGGCGTGTCACTGGGACGACCAGAACAATGTGCTAGATGAAAATCCCTAATTTTGAACTAATCGTATAGGATTATTAAAAAATTGTCCTGGATAATATGTTATGTTTCTATATTATCCAACATGTATCTTCTAAATGACCAAAATGATATACTTGGTAATATGTATGTTTGTATGATTTTGAACTAATCATATAGGTCAAAATCATACAGGAGGATGTCCATATTGTCCTAGACGATTAGAACAAATAAGGCTTATAATCATCTAGCCTTCTTAGATCATCATGGCTAAAAAGTCTGAAAATACACTAATTTGTTGATCGTCCTAGACGATCTTTGATGGCAAGATGCAAATTAGGGCAAATTTGAAGCCCTTCTTTTTAAGATCTCTTATTTTATTCAAGAGGAGATCTTTTATTGGTGTCCTGACCTGAGAGAGATAAGAGAAGGAGAGGGAAAGCTTGGGAGAGGGAGAGAGAAGATCTTGTGAGGGTGAGTTTGTGAGGGGTTCACAAAGGTTTCTCTAAGTAAAGATCTGAGTCATCTTCTCCAGTTGTCGTCTCTAGTTCCTTGGCAGCTCTACAGAGGTCTTCATCATTACAAGATTAAGGTTCTCTTCTAGTTTAAGGATGAAGCAAAAGGAGTCAAGGTTTTCTACCTGCTTTAGGAGAAAGCAAAAGAAGTCTGGGTTCTCTGCCTCACCAAGATTGGTGAAAAGGAGTTTGTAAAGCCTTCTCCTCCCTATTATGAGAGCAAAAGGAGAGTCAATGTTGGTTTAGTACAATACCCAGAGGAGAGGCTCCAAGGAGTGGACATAGGTTAAGTACACCAAACCGTTATAAAATATGATATGTTCTTTCTTATTATGTTTCCATATTTTAATTTCCACACTTTATTTTTCTTATGGATGATCGTATAGTTTAATGTTTTAAATATTTCAAAAAGATCATGCTTTTTGTTTAAGGATTTAAAAAAATATTAATTCACCCACCCCCTCCCCCTTCTTGTTTAGCCTCTGGCTAGTTCATAAGGGCTTAATAACCCTAATAAACTTTTAAGTGATATCAGAATGGGATTCATAAAATCAAGTTTTAGACAACTTTTGAATTTTGATCAATGGTTCACTTGGGTAATAGAAACACCGTAGAAGTTTATTCTATTAATAGATTACCTCTTTTTGATAATATACCTTTTAATTTCTAGAAAACTTGTATGTCCACTTTATTACAATCTATAGATTATCACATGTGGAGGCTTATTAAAGAAGGTTATTCTACACTTTCATGTTAAATTAATAGCATCAAAACTAAACTTCCATTAACTTAATGGATTCTTGATGATTGGGATTTAGCATAACTTAATGTAAAATATTTAAACTATTTTTTCTATGTACTTAAATCTGAAGATTACAGGCATATTTCAACTTGTATAACTGGTAAAGAAATTTGGGATAAATTATGTATCACTTATGATGGCACAACTGAGATTAAATAATCTAGATTGAATATCTTTCTTCACGACAACAAACTCTTTTGCATGAAATCTAGTGAGTCAATATCTTGAATGTATACTAGGTTTATATAATTCATCACCTCCATGCATGCCTTAGGAAGAGAACTCACTGACTATGTGAATATTAACAAAATCTTGAGATATTTACCATCTTCCTATGATGCTACGATAACTGTTATCACTGAATCCAAGGATTTGAATACTTATTCTATTGTTAACTTAATTGGATCACTCATTGCTTATAAGCAAGGAGTGAACCAAAGATAACTTGATGTAGGTGAGAAAAAGAAGGAGAAAGTTATGGGGCTGAAAGCAAAAGAAATGTATATTGATTCTTCTGGGTATAAAAGTGATGATGTTACCTTAGTTACTAGGTAATTCAAAAGCTTTCTAAGGAAGAAATAAAAGTGTCAAAAGAAACGAAACAAAGATAAGAGTAGCAAGAATTTTAAAGGTTCTTTTGATATGGTTTGCTTTGTATGCAAGAAGCTATGACATGTAAAAGATGATTATCCTACAGTTAAGGGTCACCCAAGAAAGGATAAGGGTGAGGAGAAACCCAAGTTCAGGAAGGATAAGAAGCAGATTTAAAAGGCTATCTAGGTAGATTCTGCATCTGACTCCTCTGGGACTAAAGCTGAGGAGGAAATAATAAACTTATGTTTGATGGCAGATGATCATCTTGGTTAGTCTGACCAATAAGAGGTATGCAAATTATCATATTATCAATTTCTTCAAGTTTCTGAGAAAATTCATTCATCATATACGAAACTTAAGAAATTGCATATTAGCCTAAAATTGGAAATTTTAAACATGCAAAAAGAACATGAAGTTTTGCTTAAAGATTAGTCTACACTAGATAGCAATCACATGTCATCACTTGATAAATTTAATGATTTAAATAAAAAGCATTCTAATTTAATCAATGACCATGATTCATTGAAACCATCCCACATTGAAATTGAAAATAATTTTAAAACATTTATGGATAAATATGAGAGTAGGAATCACTATTTAAAAGTTGATAATGTTATTTTAAAAAGTACTAACTCTTTCTTTAAAGAAGAATTAAAAGCACTTGAGAAAATTAGGATTCCACCCACACCTGAATAATTTTTCAATCCAGATTTGAAGCCAAAAGTTTTGAAACCTTGGAAGAGGCACTATAACTCAAATATATTAGTAAACACTTTTCCTAGTGTTAGACGTTTTTTATGTGACATGCTAGGACACATCTCCCACACTTGCATTATTCACCTAGTCCATATTAGGTGTGGAGATCCAAATTACATGATTCACAGCATAACACACATGCATTTCATTTTTCTTTCCATAAGAAGGGACACAAACTTGTTTGGATTCCTAAATCTAAGATTAGATGATTTTGTAGGCATGCTCTCACAAAAGACCTTGTGAGAGCATGTGAAATCAAGATAGTAGATGTTCATGCCATATGACTGAAGATGCCAATCAATATATTTTATTGAAAGTCGGGGCTAGAGAAAAGGTCACTCTTGGAGATAACACTACCAAGAAAGTGGTGGGCATAGGTATAATAAAAAACTCCAAGAACCGGTTGATTGAAAATGTTTTACTTTTTGATAGCTTGAAATACCACTTGCTGAAAATCAGTCAGCTTTGTGATAATGGTTTTATCATAAAATTTTTGTCAAACACATGCTTCATTAACTTGAATAACAAAAATGTTTTGCTGGGAAAAAAGATTAACAATGTTTACATACTTGATTTAAATAACATTGAATGTGCTATTTCATTTTACTTAAAAACTATTACTGATGAGTCTTGGCTATAGCATAGGAGGTTATGTCATGCCAACATGAAAATCCTTAGGAGAGTTACCCAAAAGGACCTAGTTAGAGGTGTCCCCAAGCTTAAGTTCACTAAAGATTATCTGTGTGATGCCTATCAACTAGGGAAATAAGTCCAATCCTCTTTCCATTCCATTAAAGACATTAGCACCTATAGACCTTTAGAAGTCATTCACATGCATTTATTTGTACCCATTAGCATTGCTAGCTTAAGGGTAAAATTTATGAATTTGTGATTGTCGATGACTACTTGAGGTCACATGGATTAGATTTCTGTCACATAAAAGTGAGTCTTTTGATGAATTTAAATCCTTATCCACTTGGATTCAGAAAAAGCTAGGTTATGAAAACTTGCTCATCCATAGTGATCATGATAGAGAGTTTGAAAATGTGAGATTTGGAATTTTCTATGAGTAAGGGATTAATCATAACATTTTCAGCTCCTAGGACCCCTCAGTAGAATGGGGTAACTAAAAGGAAGAATATGACCTTAGTGGAAGCTGCTAGAGCTATGCTTCCTGAGTATTCACTTCCATTACATTTTTGGACAGAAGTGGTGAATACAACCTGTTATGTGTTGAATAGGGTGAATGTTAGATCCAAACTAAATAAGACACCCTATGAGATCATTAAGGGTAGGACACCCAACCTCTCTCACCTCCATGTCTTTGACTGTAAGGTTTTCATTCCTAACATTGAGAAATCATTCTTAGAAAAATTTGACCCAAAATCTGATAAATTAGTGTTCTTAGGATATTCAAGTATGGGGAAATCCTTTAGAGTATTTAATAAGAGGATATTTATGGTGGAGAAGACTACTCATGTAGTGTTTGATGAATCTAATCCTAAGAAGTCGAGTTGAGAAAGAAGATGAAGTAAGAGAGATTACCCAATTAGTACAAACTATAAAGGGTAGAGCCTTAAAACTCTGATGGAGTATGTGAGATTACCCAAGGAGTAGAAACTACAAATCTAGAGGAAAGGGTGGAACCTCAAAACACTTTGCCTAGAGATTGTAGATAATTTTTGAGTTATTTTAAAGAAATGATCTTAGGAGACCCTTCTGAAGGTGTTTGAACTAGGCATAGACTTAGGAAGGAATTAAACCACTTTGCTTTTATCTTAATGGCTAAACCCACCAACATCAATCAAGCCCTTTTTGATGAATTTTGGATCTTAGCTATGTAAGAAGAACTTAACCAATTATGAGGAATGATGTCTAGGAGTTAGTATAAAGACTTAAGAATTAAAGTATAGTAGGAACCAAATGGGACTTTAAGAATAAAATGAATGATTTTGGTGTGGTGGTTAGGAATAAGGCAACATTGGTGGCTAAGAGATACAACCAAATATAGGGGAATAATTTTGAGGAGAACTTTGCCCTTGTAGCTATATTGGAAGCCATTAGAATGCTGCTAGCCTTTTCCTATTATAAGGGATTTAAGCTTTTCCAAATAGATTTCAAGAGTGTCTTTTTGAATTGGGTAATAAAAAATGATGTGTTTGTAGAGAAACCCTCAAGTTTTAAGAGTTCCCAATTTTTAAATCATATTTACCAATTAAAAAAGGCCTTATATGTATTAAAATAAGCACATAGAGCTTGATATGAGAGGCTTAGCACATTCCTACTATAAAGGGGTTTGTTAAGAGGAGCAAAGAAACCAGCCTTTTTCTAAGGAAAGTAGGAGTTGATTTACTCATTGTCCAGATTTATGTTTATGATATACTTTTAGAATCTTCTGCTAAAAATTTATGTGATGATTTTTCTAAAATAATGAGTAAAGTGTTTGAGATGAGTATGATGGAAGAATTATCTAACTTTTTAGGGTTTAGCATAAGGCAAATGGATGATGGAACTTTTCTTAATCAATCCAAATATATTAAGGGCGTCTTGAAGAAATATGAAATGGATAAAGTCAAGCTAATAAACACTCTCATGAGCTCAAATTTTCTAGTTAGATAAGCATTCAAATAGAAAATTTGTTGAATCAAAAGAAGTACAGAGAAATAATTGGATCACTTCTTTAATTAACTGCAATCCGACCTGATATAATATTTAGAATTTATCTCTATGCTAAATTTTAAGCTGATCCTAAACAATCCCACATAACTGTAGTTAAGAGAATCCTTAAATATCTTTTAGGAACCCCAAAACCTAGGAATCTGATATCCTAGGCACAACACTTCTTTTGAAATTAATGGATATTCTGATTCTGATTTTGTAGGGTGTAGGGTGGATAAAAATAGCACTTTTGGAATGTACACTTTCATAGGATAATTCTTAGTCTCCTAGTCCAGTAGAAAATAAAACTCTATTACACTTTTCATTACTAAAGCTGAGTATATTACCTTAGGAAGTTGTGTGGCCCAAGTCCTTTGGTTGAAGCAGCAAATTCTAAATTTAGGATTATCTATAGGCATAATTTCAACTCTATGAGAAAACATTAATGTCATCTACATCTCTAAAAATTCTATCCAACATTCAAGAACCAAATATATTGACATAAAGTATCACTTTATTAGGGACCATGTTACTATAAGTGACATTGTGCTACATCATGTAGTCACTGAAAACCAACTGGCTAACAACTTTACTAAACTACTGGCCTTTGACACATTCACTATCTTAAGGACCAGATTGGGTGTGATTGACATAAATTCATGAATTTGATGATTTTTGAACTCTGAACTTTATATTTTCTAATCTTTCTCTTATTTTTGTTTTCTAATTTTTCTTTTATTTCTAACCTTTCCCTTATTTTTGTTTTGATTGTTTGCTCTTGTTTATTTGTTGGTGTTTTTCCAGTTTTTAGTTTTATATTTTATTTTCTCCTTTTAGTTTTTTGGGTAACTATTGAAATAATATTTTATACCTTATTTTTATTTTTGAAATTTTATAATCAATAGTTGACAACCCTAAATCAGTTAAAGGAAGAAACATTGTTGATTGATTTTCTTCCTCTAACTCCTTTAAAGATGTAAGTTTCTTTTTAAAGAAAAATCTTTTTCAAATTAAAAATAAGACTTTATAACTGAGATCTTTTTTATTTTCTTATAATAATTTATCTCATATGAATAATGTTCAAAATCATTAAATCAAATTTCAAGCTTTTCTTAATCAAGTTGTTGCATTTATCATATGAATATGATTTTTCTTTGTGATTTATTCTTCCTTATATTAGAGACTGAGGTTTTTTTCTCTATTATTTAGAAGATATTCTCACAAGTGAGAGTTTTTAAAGGTTTCAAAAGGAAGCTAGCTCGCAAAGATAATAAGAGGCATAAAATGAGCCCAAGAAGAAAAAGTTAATAGATATGAAATGCTTACTAAAAAATTGAAAGATACACAAAGTGTATAAAAAATTAAAAGATGAGCAGTGCGTCAAATAATTAATAAGAGTCACAAAATGAGCCCACAAAAATCAAGCTTCCTTCTCTTTTAAACCTTTAAATCTTAGAAGAATTCATATGTCACTTGATATATTTCATCACTTGAATTTTAAAACCATTGATTTTAACTAATTACTTTGGTACATTACTCTATCATATATGTTTTCTAAATTGAAGTGTTGAATAGATCACTTTTCTTGGCTGATTTTCTTTTGGAGTTATACTTTTGTTTTCAAATGATTTTTACCCTGTAGGAAATCCAAGCTAGAGATAACATGATCAGTTTTTCTACCATTTTTTAGATTTCAGTGATGTTAACTCATTTCTTATAAATTTTTAATTCAATCACATGAAAAACTTATCATATTCTTGCTTTGATAAAAAAAAACTTTTTTTTTTTTTTTTTGTTCTTTTTGTCATTCTTATCATCTTTTCGTTGTTTTATATTTTGATGTTTTATAGTTATGTTTTTGTACTATTGTTATTTTCTATTTTGTATTTTTTTTCTTTGTATTTCTTTTATATTTCCTCCTTTTTGTGACGTCAAAAAGGGGAATACTGTTAGCGTTATTCTTATTATTGTTTAGTTATATTGTATCGTTGTATCATTTAGTGTTTGTACTATTTTTACTATATCACCTTCTTATTTTAGTAAAATTTGTACTGCTTGGTTCATACTGTTCTATGTTACTTTATGTTTCAGTCTTATTAATCTGCTTAAGTTATATTTCCTAACAAATATTTGCCATCATCAAAAGGGAGAGATTGTTGCAAACTTGGATTCAAGGATTATAATTTTAATGATGGAAAACATTTTTAATATTTTATTTTCTTACTACTATTACTATTGTACATCTATTTTGGTTATCCTTCCTGCTAAAGTTTCAGGTCCATAAGGTTAATTGCAATTCTAGCCAGCTCAAAATTGGGTGGATTAGGATTGAGTCAGTCTGTTAGTGTAATTTCAATTTTTTACTTTTTTTGAGTCAAATATAATAATGTGGATCTTGATGCTAAGTAATCTTGCACACACACACACACACTTAGGAGGAGAAATTTTATAGGCTTAAGAGTTTTTTTAAAAAAAAAATTTAATCATATCATACAGGATGATACAAAAATTACTATGAATAATTAATTACAAATAGAAATCCAAATTAGGGTATATGTGTTAAGATAGTTGAATTAAGCAAATCTTCTTTGCTGATATTTATATTATCATAGACTTTATGCTCAAATTAGAAAGAATCAGCCGCCAAACTCTTTTAGGTATGATATTATTTTTAGAAATCGTACAAGCCGATTCCATATCATCATGGATGATTCATTACAATCATGCCTAAATTAGTCAAGTGATTAAGGAAAGCAATTAAAATTTGATTGATTGATCATATAGTCTTGGACAGTCACAGGATCAGCTTGGATGATCGCATGATCATCCTAGATGATTAGTTAGAAAAACTTTACTCTTCTCCTGGATCACCTGAACGACCAGCATGATATGCTAGACAATCAGTTGAAATTATCAATCATCCAGGTGAATCACCTGGACAACCAGAATAATGTGCTGGAAGAAAATCCCTAATTTTGAATTAATCGTACATAATAATTCAAGAATCATCTTTGATGATACGTTATGTTTCTTCATCATCCAACATGTATCATCTGGATAATAAGAATGATGTGTTGGATGATATGTATGTTTTTAAACTAGTCATACATCATCTTGGATTATCAGAACAATTAAAGCTTCTAATCATCTAGCTCTCCCAAATAGTCCTAGATGAAAAGGCTAAAAATACATTGAGTGTACAAGATAATTTATGGATCGTCCTAGATGATCTTTGACGGCAAGTTGCAAATTATTGAAAATTTTAAGCCCTTCTTTATAAGATCTATTATTTATTCAAGAGGAGATCTTTGCTGGTGTCCTTACCTGAGAGACCTAAGAGAAGGAGAGGAAGAGCTTTAGAGAGAGAGAGAGAGAGAGAGAGAGAGAGAGAGAGAGAGAGAGCATCTTATGATGTGGAGTTTGTGAGGGGTTCACAAAGGTTGCTCCAAGTAAGGATCTGATTCGTCTACTCTAGTCATCATCCCTAGTTTCGTAGTGGCTCTAGGGAGGTCTTCATTAACACAAGGTCAAGGTTCTCTGACTACTTTAGGAGGAAGCAAAAGGAGTCAAGGTTCTCTACATGCTTCAAGAGAAAGCAAAAAGAGTCAATGTTCTCTATTTTCTTCAAGTGGAAGAAAAAGGAGTCTGGGATCTCTACCTCACGGGGGTCGGGGAAAAGAAGTTTGTAAAGGCTTCTCCACCTTGCTTGGGAGCAAAAGGAGAGTCAATGTTAGTTTAGTGCAATACCCGAAGGAGAGGCTCTGGGGAGTAGACGTAGGTCAAGTTGACCGAACAACTATAAAATATGGTGTGTTCTTTCTTATTACATTTTTTGTATTTTAATTTCCACACTTTATTTTTTTGTGGATGATTGTATGGTTTAATATTTTAAAATATTTCAAGAAGATCATGCTTTTTGTTTAAGGATTTTAAAAACTACTAATTCACCCCCTCTCTTGGTTAGCCTCAGGCAAGTTCATAAGGTCTTAACAACCCTAACAAACTTTCACTATCTAGTCTAAAATATATAATCAAACAACCTTTAGTACCTTTAGGAATCGATGACTATTCAATGTTGGGGGAAAGAGTTTTGTGAGTGGAGATTGACTTTCAAATCACTTAGAAGATGAAGGGACCAACATAAAAGCAAGTGTTGAAAAAGTTACCCAAAGAAATCAGATTGAGGGATGAAATGGGAAGAAGCTTAAGTTTAGTCCTAATGGAGTCAATAATATAACTATTAGTAAAGTCATGGAAGCTTGTGCTAAGTGTAACAGATTACATAAGGGTAAATGTATAATGGGTTCCAATACTTGTTATTGGTGTTATCAATATGCACACATAGTAAAATATTGCCCTAGATTGGTTCAAAGGACTTCATGACAAATAAGATCAAGTTAAGGACCTTCACAGAGGAGATTTTACAAACAAAAGATGATATAATCACTAGTTTCAATTTTAGCACAAAATCAACTAAGGCAGAATGTTCGACCAAAAGTTTATGCATTGACTCAATAAGAGCCTAATGAATCTATAGATGTTAATAAAGAAGCTTATGTTATCCTTAATATAATAACTTGTTATGCTTTATAAGATATTTTGGGTTTATCACGATATCTTGTTATGTTACATTAGATGCTTAAATTTATTTAGTTATGTATCAATTGTTAATTATGTTGAATAAAATTGAAGATGTTCTTTGCTTATGTAACTAGAAGTTACAATTAAATTTTGAGGATGAAATTTTTTTTAGGAGAGATTATAAGATTCGGTCTGGTCATTCACTTGAGCTGGCCAATTATTAAAATAGGCAAGATGGATGAAGCAGAATCAAACTAAGCAAAGAAATTTTTACGAAATGGGTAGGCCGAGAAACCATATCCGTGAGCGTAGGATTTTCGAACAGGGTTGAATTGCAAAAATGAGCGAAGAGAAATGCATTTGGAAATGAAAAGTAGTGACTCTTCGTGAGGGATATTGTGATTCGTTCACTCTAGCAGAATCAGCCGATATGAAGAAGAAGGAAATAGAGCGAGAAAAAAGGGAGGAAGACGGAAGCATGTGCATGCATTTTAGGGCTTGGAGAGAAGGAAGTAAGAAATTTGTTATTTATAAAATTATTGATATTAAATTATGAAATTTTTATAAGCATATTTTATTAGATTAGGTAAAATAATATAAGATATTTAAAGGGAAAAAAGAAGATATTTAAAGGATTATTTAATAATTATTAGGTTATGAATATTATTTTAAGTTGTGGTAATATATTGAGAGATAAGACAATCTTTGTACATTCAATAGTTAATTCTAGAGAATGAGAAGAACTATAATATTTGAGATGTTAATAACACTAATTAATTATAATTAAATAAGTTTAAAAAATTATCAATTAAATCATAACGATGAGGGTCTTTCTATGTATTAAGTCTACCATCATCAGAGAAAGGAGTAAGAACAAACTTTTAAAGCATCTACATCACGGTGAGTACCCATGTTTCTTTATTCACAGTTATAAATTAGCTTTATCTTGAATTAAATGTTTGGAAAGAAAATATGTGTTTATGAAATTTTTATTGTTAGCTAGACCATGATTTATGTTTTTCATAACCAATGATTGACCATGTTGAGTTAAAGAAAATTTATAAGCTATGTTTAACATTGTCATATAAAGTTCTTGAATATTATAAGAATGAAATTACTAAATAGATATGACTGCATGTGCAAGTTGATAGATGGAGCCAACCCCTTTAAGGTAATAGTTGGGGATATAATGTATCCATGCACATTAATGAAAAAGGTTATGGAAAATGAAGAGAAAAAAAGAAAAATAGTACCTTCATTAGTACTAAATTAGACGATGGATGCTATGATGGTTGTATTATTTTTGAGAAATGAGAAATAATAAAGATATGAATACATATATGATTTATATATAATATTGAAAGTCTTGAAATGAAATAATATGATTAAATGTAATTATTGTATAATATGAAATGAAAAAAGAATCATGCATATTATTCCATTTGCCTTGAGTTGCTGTAGTTTAGAAACATATTTTACTCGCTAAATTGTTTCTTACTTTTGCTTGCTCTAATATTTTTAGTTATAAAATAATATATTACAAATGAATAGAAGAGATGAAAATGTGTATCGTAGACGTGACACAACGAATGAAAATATTTAACTCATTTTATATCAATTTTTTTTTATGTTTTAGTTGCTCTTTCAATGTATTGAAGATAATTAGTAATTTAAAATTTAATTTTCCATCCAGCTATCTATTCACGTCTTGTTAATTCGAGCCTCTATGCTAAGTCATCACTATATATATATATATATATATATATATATATATATATATATATATATATATATATATATATATATATATATATATATATATATATATATATATATATATATATATATATATATATATATATATATATATATATATATTGAAATAACTAGATTGACAGGAGGGGGGGGAATTGTGAAAATTTTGTAGCAATAATAAAAGACCTAAGCAAGAGTTCTAATATTTTGGTGTTTTTAAATTTTAGCAATAAAATTTAACTACTATGAAGGCAAATGCTTGAACTCAACATGCAAAAATAAAATCCCCTTTTTTCTCTTTCACAATTTTCAATACACAAATAATATGAAAATCAAGTGCAAGCAAAAAATAAAAAGCGATAAGGAAAAAGCACACCGAAATTTTATAGTGGTTCGGTCAAACCATGACCTACATCCACTCCCCAGAGTCCTCCGCTCCATGAATTTCACTACAAACTATAACAATCCTTTTGCCCCCCTCGGCAAGGTGAAGAAGCACTTACAATACTCCCTTTCACCAAGCCAGCGTGGAGGAGTGCCAAGCGCTGTTTTCACCCTCCTGGCGATGGCAGAGTACCTTCTCATTTTTCTATCTTCTAGAGATGGCAGAGTACCTTCGAGGTCACGGATGTAGAATAGTCTACTCCTCAGAGAGCCTCCCACAAGTTCTTCTCGGGCCATAGGAGGAGCAAGATGCAGCAAGAATGGAGCAAACGTGTGATCTCCATCACCAAGCTCTCCTTATCCTTCCTCTCTCAAACCCAAAAAAAACTTCTTAAGAGCTCTCTCCCTGTGTGTGTGCATGATTGCTCAGACTTACATGTAATTTATGGCCAGACTCAAGAAAATAAAAAATAAAATAAATAACAAAATCACATTCTTAGACTTATACTCCTAATCTAACCAAACTTGAGTCTTCCCGTTGTTCTGAGTGGCTTGTGATCTTCCTGAAATGTTAGTACTCACGGACAATAGCAAACCATAAATGATATTTAATGAAAATTAGTTCAGGCGACATTATTTTTCATCATCAAAATGTCAAACTCGGGGTCATGGGTCACAACAATCTTCCTCTTTTTGATGATGTCAAATAATGTTTGTTGTAAGAATGTTTTAAAGTGATTTTTTTTAATTTAAACATAAGAACAAAAAAATGCACTAAAAAAGAAAATGTAGTACGAAATAAAGGAAATGCATTATATTTAACCATAGGGAAACATAAGAACAAACAAACTACAACAACCTTCTCCCCCTTTTGACAGCACCAGAAAGGGGAGCAAACAACACTAAGAAAGAAAAATACAACACATACACCTCAAAAGGAAGGATCCTGATCACTTGGAGGTGGAGGTGGGTTTGACTAAAAATAGTGAAGGATTGTATCAAATTGTTGATCAATCGCGGTGAAATGTTCCCCAAACCATTGCATGTCGGTCTCATGTTGCTGATCTTGCTCTTGGATGTACGCATCGAGACGAGTCTAAAGTTAGTAGAACCGTTTGACCAAATCATCATGAGGATAAGCTGGTGCAGGAGCTCGGGGTGCTGCATGTCATCGTGGTCGAGCTTGAGCTGCTGCAAGGGCATCTTCTCCTTGTTCTTCATCAAAGACGGGTTCTTCAATATCTTGTCCCCGATGTAAAAGAATATGGAAAGAGGCATCCGTAAAAAATATTAGAAGATTATTGGGTTCACTAGGATAGGTTAGTTGGTATTTATTCTGAAGGATGTATCCTATAAGGTAACCAAGAGCTAGATTTTGTTTCCGACGAGTTGTAGGGAGGCGAACGAAAGTTATATGGAGAATGTAATCAATAATCAAATTAGCCTCATCAAATTTGGTGTTGGACATGATAAGATAGGTAGCGACAGATAAAATTGGGGTCATGTTGATCTAGTCGCCAGCTTTGGGTATTATAGATGTTCTAAAGACATGTTGAATAATTATGGCATTACGATTTAGTGATTGGACGGAGGCTGGTGTTGATAGAATGCGGTGTTCCTAAGGACTTGATTAACATCACTTCAATCAAATTCATCTGTGAGAAAGGAACAAACTATAGGACTTTCAGTGGATAGCCCAATATATTGGGCGATGTTGGCTCTGGTGATCTCTATGTTTTGTCGACAAACAAAGGAGTGAAAAGTTGTGTTGTCGACGGTGTAGGTTAGATTTTCTAGAAATTTCAAAAGAAGTTCAGAGTTGTAGGGGAAGGCAAGAGTGAGGAGGAACTGAAAGGTGGCGAAAGCAAAGAGGTTTAGTACCTCGAAATTCAGGGCAGCCTGATTGAGGATTTTGGAAGATGTAATTTTGCAAGCTTTATACTTATGGTAAGATTCCTCATTTTTAGCACTCAGGAACCGAGCGTTATGACGGCTAGAGGAAGACAAACTTCCCGCTGCCAAACGACTCCTCTTGCTGGAACTAGACATCGTGTAGAGGCTGAGTGAAAGGTGAGAAGGAACAGGTGTGAGTGAAGTGAGCTGCAAGTGAGGCAAATTTATAGATTTTTTCAAACATCGTACAGTACGATTGTGTTTCGTACAGTACGATTGGTAATAAATGATCTGACGGGTCGTTTCGAGAAAAGGTGGTCAACACGTACAGTACGATGGATATCGTACCGTACGATCAGAAGGATTTTGATCATCCCAGAGGATCGTCGGTACGACCTTTGACGAAAAGTTTCGTACAGTATGAACTGGTGTATCATACAGCTCGAACTACATTTATATCATACTAGACACCTTTAACTCGTTCTCATCCATTTTACTGAGGTGGATCATACAGTACGAAGTAGAGGTATCGTACAGTACGAACACCAATAATATCATACCAACCCGAGTTAATTCGTCCCAATCCATTTGCTGACATGGATCGTATAGTACGACAATGAGGTATCGTACAATACGATGGTTAATAATGTCGTACCAGATGGATTGAATGCCTGCAGGTTTATCGTAGAGTATAATGTAGAGCGCACAATATGATCAACAGAGGCGAAATTTGCATATAAGTTGTGCTGTATAGATTTATATATATCGTATAGTACAATAGTAGATCATACAATATGATAATAAAATATCAAATTTTTGTGGTTTCGTGTAGTGAGTGTGTTATGATCAGGAAAGACCTTAGAAGAGATTTTTTTTATGCATTAATGTCTATGACACCTAGTCTAGTCCTCAAGGTGTCGAACGCTAGTGGTTTTGTGAATATGTTAGCCAATTGATCTCCTGTAGTGATGTGATGCAATTCTATCTCCCTTAGCAACATGATCTCTTATGAAATGGTATCTAATGTCTATGTGTTTCATTCGAGAGTGCTGAATTGGGTTCTTAGAGATGAAAATTGCATTTATATAGTCACACATGATTGAGATGGTTCCTACAGGTAGGCCAAGATAAAGAATTTTTTTGTTTTAACCATTGTACTTGTGCAACGCAACTTCCTACTGTAATATATTCTGCCTCGGCTGTGGAAAGGGCTACTGATTTTTGCTTCCTACTGGACCAAGAAACTAATGATTGCCCTATGAATTGGCAGGTACCAGAGGTGATTTTTCTATCTATCGTACATCCTACAAAATCAGAATCTGAGTACCCAAAGATTTCAAAGGAAGTGCTGTGCCTACGATACCAAATTCCTAAGATCGGGGTTTCTAGTAGATATCTAAGGATTCTCTTGAATGCAGTTAAGTAAGACTCTTTAGGATCGGCTTGAAAACGGGCACAGAGGCACACATTAAACATTATGTCCGGTCTACTAGCAGTCAGGTAAAGAAGGGATCCAATCATTCATCTATATTTTTTTCTAATCTACTAATTTTCTGTTAGGATCTTTGTCTAATTAGATTGTTGAGCTCATTAGAGTGTTCACGGGTTTAGCACTATCCATTTCGTATTTTTTTAAAATATCCTTAATGTACTTTATTTGGCTAAGAAAAATTATGTTATCCATTTATTTTACACTAAAGCCAAGAAAGTAATTAAGTTCTCCCATTATGCTCATTTCAAACTCATTACTCATTATTTTTGAGAATTCATCACAGAAGTTTTTATTTGAAGATCCAAATAAGATGTCATCCACATAAATTTGAACTAATGAGAATTTTATTTTTGATCTTTTGTAAAAAGAGTGTAGTATCTACACTACCCTTTTCAAATCCTCTATCCAATAGGAATGAGCTAAGTCTTTCATACCATGCTCTAGTATTTTCTTTAATCCATAAAGTGCCTTTTTTTAATTTGAATACATGATTTGAAAATTGTGAATTTTCAAATTTGGGGTGTTGCTCAACATAGATATCTTCCTTAATTACCCCGTTCAAAAGAGCACTCTTTACATCCATTTGATATAATTTGAAGTTCTTGAAACAAGCAAAAGCTAAGAGCACTCTTATGGCTTCTAGTCTAGCAACAGGGGCAAAGGTTTCTTTAAAGTCTATTCACTCAATTTGGTTGAACCTCTTAGCAACTAATCTGGCTTTATTTCTTATTATTGTTCCTGAATCATTCACCTTATTTTCGAAGACCCATTTTGTTCCAACAACACTTTGTTCTTTAGGTTGCTTGACTAACTCCCAAACATCATTCCTGGTGAATTAGTTTAGCTCTTCTTGCATTGCTAGAATCTAAAATTCATCTCCTAAGGCTTGATCTATACTTGTAGGTTCTATCATAGAGATGAATGCTTAATGACTAACCTCTTTCCTAATTCCATTCCTAGTTCTTACACCTTTTGAAGGGTCTCCTAAAATTAAATCTTTAGGATGAATAGAAGAATATCTATATTCTCTAGGCAAATCTTCCTGAGGTTCTACCCTTTCTCTTAAGATCATAGTCTCTACTCCTTGAATTGCCTCTATTTCATCATCTTCAATTTTATATTCATAGGACTTATCTGATTCATCAAACACTACATGGGTGGACTCTTCTACTACTAGGGTTCTCTTATTAAAGATTCTATAGGCCTTACCTACAGATGAATAACCTAAGAAGACTCATTAGACTTGGGATCGAATTTTCGTAAGGGATGTTTTCCATTATTCAAGATGAAACACTTGCACCCAAAGACATGTAAGTGTGAAAGATTCGATGTCCTACCCTTAAGGAGTTCATAAGGAATTTTATTCAGCTTAGATATAATGTTTACCTTATTTAAAACATAACATGTTGTGTTGACTGCTTCTGCCCAATTGTATCTAGGAAGGGTGTACTCCGCTAACATTGCCCTAGCAGCTTCTACCAAAGTTCTATTCTTCCTTTCTGCTATACCATTTTTCTGAGGTGTTCTAGGGGCTAAGAAATTGTGTTCTATTCCTATCTCTTGACAGAATGATTCAAATATATCATTTTGAAACTCTCCATCATGATCGCTATGGATTGTTGAGATTTCACAATCTAATTTTCGTTGAATCCATGTGGAGAATATCTTAAATTCCTCAAAAGACTCATTCTTATGTGCTAGGAATCTTACCCAAGTGAACCTAGTGAAGTCATCTACAATCATAAATACATAATTTCTTCCACCTAGTTTGGCTGTACTAACGGGTCCAAATAAGTCAATGTGTAGGATTTTTAATGGCCTAGAGGTAATCACATCTTTAATTAAATGAAAGGATGATTTGACTTTTTTTTTAGTTGGCAAACATCACATAAGTGATCCTTAGTAAAGTCTAACTTAGGTACGCCTCTAACGAGTTTTTTTGAGTGATGTTTCTAAGTGTTTTCATACTAGCATGGCATAGTCTCTTATGCCATAGCCATGAGACATCTACTATTAATTTCAAACAAAATAAATTTGAGCTATCAATGCAATAAAGGTCTAACATGTAAACATTATTCATTCGTCTTCCTTCCAAAACTAGTTTATCATTTAAATTAATCAGGCAATTGTCAGACAGAAATTTAATATCAAAACTTTTGTCACACATTTGACTAATGCTAAGTAAGTTATGCTTTAAACCATCAACTAATAAGACATTTTCAATTAAAAAATTCTTAGCATTACCAACAATACCTGAGCCTATCACTTTCCTGATAGTGTTGTCTCCAAATTTTACTTTGCCTCCATTTATGGTCTCCAGTAGAATGAACTTCTTCATATCTCTAGTCATATGTCGCGAGCAGCCACTATCTAGGTATCACATGCTCTCACTAGGTCTTTTGTGAGAGCATCCCTACAATTTCATTTAAGGAATATATTTAGGAACCCAAGTGAGTTTGGGTTCCTCATTATGCTTGCATGAATGAGATGTATGCATGCTATACTGTGATGGATGTACTTTAGGTCTCCACACTAAGTGTTCCTATGGTGAATTGTGCAAGTGAGGGCTATATAACCTTGCATGCCACAAGAGAAGCACCTAACACCAGAAAATGGATTCACCAACCTATGTGGGTGGTGATGCCTCTTCCTAAAGTTTTGTGATGCATGCTGTGTTGGAGGTTGACTAGGTTGGGCTAATATGAGTGATGCAATTTCTTTTCCTAGTTCTTTGATTCTTTCTTGAATAGTGTTTTTTTGATATGTCAATCCATGAACTTCTATTTTTAACAAATGCTCACTGTGATATATTTCTAATGCAAGTTTGTCTAGTCTATAAAAAGCCTCTTCTAATTCAACATGAGTGGTTTTCAAGATTTCATGCATTTTAGTTAGTTCAATATGCTTCTTATTTAATGCATCATACTCATCAAGAAGTAGCATATGATCTCTATCTAAATCAGAATTTTCTTTGACTAAGTTAGCATGCTCAGTTTGTAAACTACTAAATTCAATATTAAGACTGGCATGCATCTTTTTCAATTTCCTATAAGAGTCATGAATTTTTTCAGAAATAAGCAATAAATCTTCATATGAAACCTGACATACCTCATCTTGATCTGATTAATCAAGATTATCGTTAGCGATTAGACACAGATTTGTTACCTCCTCCTCTGCTTCTTCTTCTAACGATTCTGAGGCAGAGTCGGCCCAAAAAGCTTTTTGTGTATTCATTTTTCCTTTCTTATACTTGGCTTTGTCCTCGCTCTTTTCCTTAGCAGGTTGGCTCTTTAAGTTGGGGAAATCAGCTCGAAGGTGACCTGGCTACCTGCACTCAAAACAGATTGTGTCAGATGAAACTTTATTAAACATAGAGCTTTTACCTTTATTCCAGCCGTTCTGATGACACCTTTGTTTTCTCTTTAAGAAGTTCTTTAACTGTTGGGTCATCAAGGTTATATCATCTTCTTCCTCCCCTACAGTTCTGTTTGTTTGCTTTTAATGCCACAGTTTGCTCCTTCTTCTTTTCACCTGCATCACTTTGTCTATGACTCACTCCTTGCTCGTATGCAATGAGTGACCCAAGGAAATTATCAAAAAAATAAATGTTAAGATCTTTAGATTCAGTGATAGGAGTTATCTTAGCATCGTAGGAACTAGGTAAGCATCTTAAAATCTTATTAACTTTCTCATAATTTGAAATCGCTCTACCTAATGCATGCAAGGATGTCACGATTTGGGTGAACCTAGTGTACATGTCAGATATTGTCTCGCTAGGTTTCATACGGAATAATTCATAATCATGCAATAAAATGTTAAGCCTAGACTGTTTTACTTCACTTGTTCCTTCGTATGTAATGCACAATCTATCCCAAATCTCTTTACCAGTAGCACAGGTAGAAACTCTCATATAATCCTCATACTTTAATGCAAAAAAAATCAATTTAAACACTTAGCATTCAATTGGGCTAAATACCTATCCATATTGCTCCATTCATTAAAAGGTACTAGAGTTTTCACTCCATTCAAAGTTTTAAAAGGTGCAACATATCCATCATTGACTAACATCCACATGCGGTAATCGATAGATTGCAAAAAGATAGACATTCTAATTTTCCAGAAATCAAACGGGATGTTATCAAAAAGAGGTGGATGGGTTATTGAATAACCCTCCGCGGTGTTAATATTTCCAAAATGCGACATGATCATTTTTTTAAAAGGTTTTCTAAAACACTATTTTTGAAAACAGGCTATGATACTAATTGAAATAACTAGATTGTCAAGAGGGGGGGGGGGTGAATTATGAAAACTTTGTAGCAATAATAAAAGACCTAAACAAGAGTTCTAAAATTTTGATATTTTTAAATTTTAGCAAGAAAATTTAACTACTAAGAAGGCAAATACTTGAACTCAACATGCAATGATAAAATCCCCTTTTCTTTCTCTTTCACAATTTTCACTATGCAAATAATATGAAAATTAAGTGCAAGCAAAAAATAAAAAGCAATAAGAAAAAAGCACACCAAAATTTTATAGTGGTTCGGTCAAATCATGACCTACGTCCACTCTCTGGAGTCCTCTCTCCAGGAATTTCACTACAAACTATAGCTCTCCTTTTGGCCCCCTCGGCAAGGCAGAGAAGCCCTTACAATAATCCCTTTCACCAAGCTGGCATGGCGAAGTGCCAAGAGCTTTTTTGACCGTCCTAGAGACGGCAGAGTACTTTCTCATTTTTCTCCCTCCTGAAGAAGGCAGAGTACCTTCGAGTTCACGGATGTAGAAGAGTCTCCTCCTCAGAGAGCCTCCCATAAGTTCTTCCCGGGCCATAGGAGGAGCAAGATGCAGCAAGAATGGAGCAACCGTGTGATCTCCCTCACACCTCTTCTCCCTCACCAAGATCACCTTCTTCTTCCTCTCTCAAACCCAAAAAAAACTTCTCAAGAGCTCTCTCCCTGTATTTGTACATGGTTGCTCAGACTTGCATGCAATTTCTGTCCAGGCTCAAGAAAATAAAAAATACAATAAATAACAAATTGCATTCTCAAACTTATACTCCTAATCTAACCAGACTTGAGTCTTCCCGTTGTCCTGAGTGGCTTGTGATCTTCCTAAAATGTTAGTACTCAGGGACAATAGCAAACCATAAATGATATTCAATGAAAAGTAGTTCAGGCGACTTTATTTGTCATCATCAAAATCTCAAATTTAGGTCATGGGTCACAGCATATATATATATATATATATATATATATATATATATATATATATATATATATATATATATATATATATATATATATATATATATATATATATATATATATATATATATAATATATATATATATATATATATAATAATAAAATCATCTCAAATTAGCATGAATATCAAGGCATATTTTAATTTTAAATTTACATAACATAATTCGAGATAGTTTGTACTTCAATTTTAGAAAAATTATACTTGAAATAAATTTCTTGAGATGAACACAATAACACTAAAAACAATCCAATTCGAGCACAATTCAATAATCTGAAGCTTATTTGGAAAAACATCAAAGTATAAAATGGATGACCAAATGATCTTTGAATGTGGCATGCTTATAGTCGAATGAAACATTTTGATGAGATAAATTGAATGAGCCCAAGATCATTTGATTTAGATATCATTTAGAAACCTAAATTCCAAATAAGTGATATGTGATCGAGGAAATAATTACAAGCCATCTATTGGAGTGCTTCAAATTTGCTCAAGGTCTTCATCATATTTTTGGAGCAAGTCACTCTCAATGTCTATATATAGACCCCCACCTCTATATGAAGGGGACCTTTTGGCTAGATAATGGAGCAAGCTCTAAGGCTCGAAGTATCTTAGAGCTTCACCCAAGCACCACCACTTTTGAGACCTCACTTGTCGACCATAGACGCCATACCTCCTTTTATGGACCATAGCTCTAGATCTCCAAATGTCTACCATGATTGGACCTCTACCTAACTGCCACCACCACTGGAATCTTGCTTGACTATCATCGGATCTCTGACTAGTTGCTGCCAAACTCCTGCCCAACTGCCAACCACTAATCATAAAACCTCAACCTGACCGTTTTCATTGATAGACCTATGATAGACAAAACAACACCAAATATCTAACTGACCTCCACCAAACCTCTGCTCAACCATCACATGACCTACACCTAACTGACCATCTCCAGACTTCCATCCATCCACCAAACTTTTTTCTAGTCGCCCAGACCTCTACCTAGCTACCTGTTGACCACCGCCATCTAGTTTTCACCTCACCAATCAGTCGATGCTTGATCACCATTGATAAAACTTTGGTCAACTGACCACCACCATACCCATTTCATAAACTCGTATAATTTCATCTTTTCAATTATAGAGAATAAGCTAAATGTTGTAACTCATGTATATATAGTGGAATCTCTCAATATGGCAAGGCCCCATGATTTTTCTCTTTTCAAGTTTTAATGTAAGAAAATCTCTATTATTTTCAAGCCCCCTCATTTATCTACAAGTGTGTTGAATATTAATACACCATTAGGATATAAAATGTTATCTCTCTATATTATAAATTTGTAGCCCCTAATAGATTGGTGCTATTTATGGGAAACTATCCCACCAACACTCGTTTAATGACTAATAGACATAATAACCACACTAATAGAGCTTCTTCTCCTACATACATAAATTCAGGAACAAATAAATAAACCAGGGAAGTCAAGCATCTACCTCTTTCTACCCTAGTGGGAGAAACCATTTTGGCGAAGGGACATTACAACTATCCTTAGAAGACAACATTAACAAAATGTTGGAATTTTTATAACAAAATCGATCAACTTCTATAAGGGGTTTAATAGCTAGTGGCAACACAACAAGAGGGGACCTGTCTCCCTTAAGATTAACTAGCTAGGGTGTTTAACTTGAAAACACTTGCATAAAGCTCCCTCACCTTCGGTTAAAGGTTCCTCTTATGTCACAATAGGAGGACACAAACCTTATTAACATGACTAACTCTACTCGTTTCTCTCATGTGGGTCTACCAGCATTTGTTCCTCCAACCATTTTCAAGTGCTTAGCCCAGTTTCACATTATTGAAACCCCTCATATTGCCCTACATGATGAATATAATGACTAGTCCAAGAGGAGCTTTCCTTAAGAGCTAGGAGAAAACTCCATCATAGTCCTAATTTTTAAGAATTGTCGCCCTTACTTGAACACATCCTTAAACACCCCATTCCAATGGGTTTCAAACTTTCAAACATACATTCTTATGATGGGTCATATAACTCTTACAAACATTTCAATCACTAAATAAACATTATGCATATTGAGCGAGCCTTGGATGTGTTGTTATGTCAAGTATTTATTGCTACAATCTAAGGACAAGCTCGAACATACTTCTACTCTCGTCCAGGTGAGGCTATTCCCATGTTTGCCAAGCTTGCGAGACTTTTTGTCAAACAATATATTATTAATCAAATGATTGACAATGAGTCTTCCCATCTCAAGAAAATTCATCTGAATGAAGGTGAATCACTTAAGGAGTACTCCTAAAAATTCTCTTACGAAAATCATCAAATCCCATGGGTGGATCCCAAGTTGTTAAAAGAAGTTTTATTTAGCCAACTTTGTCCTTTTTTCTCATTGTTAATGTGAGATAATTCGTTCATACCCAGAATTGATCCACCATGATGATGTGTAAAATCTCAATAGATGAGGTCATTAACATGCATTGAAAGCAATTTGAACAACCCCTTGAAAGCCATTAGAAAATTCCTCATAGCTAACACAACATATAAACTAGGTGATAACACATAACGGAGCAAACCCAAACTATTATGAATATACTCATATAAGAATAAGTGAATTGCTCCAATGTCAAACAAAATTCGATAGAACAACAAAAAAAAAAATTCATACTTGTCACCATGTCTGATGCATCCTTAGCTGTCTGTTGTGTCAAAATGTAAACATTATATTATACTAAAGAAACACACGGCCTATTGTATTAGACTCTATTGTATTCCTCCTGATGGCCTCCCACTTAATCTACCACCACTTCTGGTTGGCAATCCATCAAAAGAAACTCTCGATAAGGCACCAACTACCTTTAGCTCCCTCCTATTTTAAGCATGTCTACTGGGGCCCTTTACGAACACTGGGCTACCTTATGGTCTAACTAATCACGCCTAAAACACTATCCCCTATATAGATAACACCTTCCAGTATGTCTCTTCCAATAAAAACCATAAATAGGAGCATCACTCATCAATATATATATCCACATATACTCCTAGAAACTGTAGGTCCTCCTAGGGATGTAAATGAGTTAAGTCGAGTCAAGTATTTGCCTGATCGAGCAAAGCTTGTTTAGTTCTTATCGAGCTCAAGCTTGATTCGAGCTCATTTACTAAACTCAGGCTCGAGTTAAGCTCTTTACTAAACTTGAGCTTGACTCGTTAAAAAATTTTTAGGCTTGAGCTCGATTCATTACAAATTTATAAGCTTGAGCTTGACTCGTTAAAAAATTTATAGGCTCGGGACCGGCTTAATTGCTCATGCTCATTTGAAACATTCATACTCGACTCGATTGTTGATTTTGAATTCTTAATTTTAATTAAAATTTTCAATTTTTTTAAAATTTTATTTTTAATAGAAATGAATTTTAAAAATTTTAAAATATATTATATAATGGTAAGTTAAATTAATTTTTTAAAAATAGTTTAAGTTAATCAAGCGGCTCAACAAGCTTTTGAACTAAGTCAGTCTAAGCTTGAGCTCGATCTTGTTTAATATATGAGGTCAAGTATATACTCGAGCTCAAACACGTGGCTTGATAAACTCCACTCATGAGCTTGATAATTAGTCGGGCTCGGGTCAGCTTATAAGCCGGCTGGACTCACTTACACCACAAGTTTCTCCCCCTCTTAAAATCACCTCCTCCAAATCTGGTCTTTTTCACACTAGTACCACACTTGGATGGCTCTCTTCCAATCCTCTTTTTGTTGGCATCCCAACTCTGGTGATTGAACACCAAGTCATGCTACAGCAACCTTGTTCCCTCTACTAGTTCAGAAAAATCTTGGATATGAAAGAGAACTAGTAGGTGCCTAAAACTATCCAATAGTCGTTTCAAAAACATGAAACATTTCTCCTTTAGAGCACTGACTAATTGAGGAAATTATCATAATAGTAAACTCTAGTTCATATGCATCACAATCTTGCACCCCTGAGCCAATCTCAAAAATGACTTATATATGTTTCTTAGCTGATTGTGAAACAAACTAATTCCTAAATGTCTTTGTAAACACCTCCCATGAAATCTCAATATTTGGTTTACCTTAAAATTACTCACTCTACTGGCATAACTATCAGTGTTCGGATTCTTCATCTAACAGAAATACAACTACTGGGACATTCCAACCCTCAAGACACTGCATACTATCAAACAACTTCTCTAGCATCATCATCCATTCTTCAGCAGCTTGAGGTTATACAGCGCACTAAAAATGAAGGGGCTTCAATCTCAAGAATAATTGTAGGTGCTTATCCATTTTTCCTCCTCATATCACAGTAAGCCAACTATAGGATTCTCTCATAATTTGGGCCACCAAGCTAGTGAACTGCACTATGGAGTCGAAAGTCATTGCCTCATGGTACTTCATACGGTTGCAGCTCAACTAGAACTCTATCCATCAGGTTCTTTCAAGACTTAGGGGTCCATAATCAACAACGTTTCTTCCTACTACATATATGAAAAATAACATAAGAGGACAATTAAGAAAATATTCTTATACAACCATAGTTCGTATTTACTTATCTACTAATCATGTTCTAAGGCTCTAGATACAACCATAGTTCACAATTCATTCCATTTCAGATATCGTCCAAAATCATCAAAAATAATCATATACAATAATCAAATATATTTTCTAATCAAAATACAAATGAATAGATTAGCAAAAATAGAATAGCTTTAAGTTGAACTTCTATCCAGTAAGACCTCAACCTCTAATCTACTCTAGTTTTGATTTCCCCTTGCCCAAAATGAAATAAATTCACAGAATAAGCAACTAATTGCTTGGCATACTATCCTTGTTCCTATCACAGAAATCAAAATCCACATTTGTATTTATATAATTAAAAAAATTTCATAAATTTGTTAGATAATATTTACAAAGATGGCAAAGAATAACTTTACCTATTCGTAAAGCATCAAAATTGAGTTACTTATACTTAAATATTTAACTGTATTAGAAGGATGATATTACATAAAAATGAATATATATCAGAAACATGAACTTAAGCATAATCTGAACATTATTTGAACTTGTTAACATTAGAAGTATTTCTTAAACCATAACTTAACTTGAACATGAGTATCAACATATATCACTTGATAAACTTGGAATGCAACTTATATAAAATGATTTGTATGTCCCGATACCTGATTATAACTCTGCTTTCCTTTATACTTCCTGTTGACCTCATTATTTGAGGTTGATTTCCCCAGAATCAATATCTAGCTCCTAGGTTTCCGTAACCTAGTATAAACGTCATCCAATAGGATTTCCCTTAGGTGGACGCCCACTGACGTAGCATCGACTCGAACCCATCACTCAACTCAAATCAGGCTCAATTTTTTATTCGTCGATGTCGATCGACTCAATCTAATTTATTTTCGATCAAATTTATACATTATTGAGCTCAAATCAATTCACTAATCGAATCAAAATCAAATCATATTTACTCAAATTGAATTCGATTTCAATGGCTTCGATTAACCCATTTTGACTCATCACAAGTATATATATAATAACAATTGATACATCATCAAAAATTATCTTAATCGGGCACGAATCTCAATGCAAAATCAAGTTTAGAAACTTCAAAAATTAATTCGGAGACCATCCGAACTCCGATTTCAGCAAACTTACAGTCGAACTGAGCGTCTCAGGAATACAAACCCAACGAGACCAAGATCAACCCAATCCGAGCCCAAATGAGTCCAAATCAAGGGCTCAAAGCGCTGTTGGAAGGTTCAAACCGCAATTTTAGTTACCAAACGGTCTCCGATTTTGACGAGCTTATACTCGAATCGAACGGCTCGACGAGACGAATCCAATGAGTCCAAGATCACCAAATTCCGAAATCATTAAGGCCTTCAAATGTCCAACAAACGGTCCACGGTCAAAGAGTTCAGCAACAACCCATAACCACCCACTCTCCCTCTCCCTCAACCCATAACCACCCACTCTCCCTCTCCCTCAACCAAAAAACGTTTCAAGCCTCCCTTCTCTCATACATGACACATTCAAGCCTCCCTCCTCTCATACATGACACATCCAAGCCCCCTTCGTCGCTCCTACAGCAGTTGCACGCCGGCAATCTTCTAAATCTTGGGTAATTTCTTCTACATCCTCTCCATCTTCTTCTTCTCTCATTCTTATTTGATTTAAGTCAAATGTCAAGGAGTTGAAGTTTGATCTTTTTTTTAAATATGAGAAGATTTCTTGAACTCTTTTTCTTAAGTTTTACTAATGTTAGTTCCCACGTCTTTCCCTTCAATATGATCTTGAGAGTGAAATGAAATAAATTATTATGGTTTCTCTATATTACATAGTTATTATTTTCATCTCAATGTGATTAAGTGGCTTTGTATGAATAGCTATATACATGTGTTCTTGGGGCTTACAAAATTGTTGGAAAGATAATATGTTTTATGTCAGAAAACTTCATTAGTTTTGGAAAGTAATGAAGTTGGTTTTAATTCTTTCTTTGAATTGTATTTGGTATAAGTATTGAATTGGAAAGTGAAAACGTTGAATTTCTATAAATGTGAAAATTGTGTATTTTGAAAAAAAATGGAAATTGTTTATATTGATGGATGAGAATAGTTTGTATTTTGGAAAAGTGAGATAGAATGTGTGTATGTGATAAGTGATTGTAATGTGTGTAGAAAAGTAGAAATTATGTGATTTGGAAAGGTGAAAGACTCAAAGGTTTAAGTTTTGAAAGGTGAATCATGTATAACTTGAAAAGTGAAATGTATATATGAGTTGAAAAGTAAGAATAAAATGTTTGATTTGTGGAAAGTGTGCATTGGAAAGTGTATAGATTTTGAAAAATTAAAATGTCGGTAAAAGTAAAAAAAAATATATATATGTGCTTTGAAAAATGAAATATAAGGTTTGTGAAAAGTTAGAAAGGTGGAGAGAAAGGTTGGATTGTAAGATTAAGATGTGGGTGAATGTGAAAGTGTTTGTGTTGAAGAACAAAGTATTTGAAAGGGTGAGAATTGGAAGTTAGATTGTTAAGAAGCAAAAATGTGAGATGATGGAAAAGTCTATGTTGGAAAAGAGAGAATCGTATATCTTGAAAGTAGAATTGTATGAGCTTTGGAAAAGAAAATAAAAGTAAAGAATATGATTGTGATTTTGGAAATGAAAAGTATATGATTTTTGAAAGTGAATGTGTAATTGTTGAAAAGTAAAATGAAATGACAGGTTGGAAAAGTGATTTGTATGTGTAGAAGATGAAGTAAATTGTGTGTTTTAGGAGGTAAGATATTTTGGAAAGAGTGTAAAGTGTATAGATTTTGAAAGATTAAAATTTGAAAAGGTTAAAAAGTGCAACTTGTGGGTGTTTTGAAAATTGGAGCTCAAGCGTATTTCCAAAAGTAAATGGTTTAAAAGCAAAGCAACAAAGCCAGCGTTCAAGCCCGAAAAAGGTACGTCTTTTCTTTTAGTAAATTTCAATTATTTTATTATTATTTATTAAAAGTGTTTCTAATCCCTATTTTTCCTGTTTATTTGCATGAACTACGAGGAATGGTACTGGTCAAGGGAACAAAAATACAAGGAGCTAAAGGTGTCAGTCGCCTCTATCCAACCGGGTAGAGGTGTTACGGGCGAAACCACCGGGTCGTAGCCCCCGGTGACTGTAAGTATTTCTAAACTTGAAAAAAACCTTTAGGGACCCCTTGATGTGGTGTGCGCAAACCCTTCCCTTTTAGGTCCCTGTAGTAACTTCAATTTAATTAGGATTACTTTTTTCTCTTAGATCCCTAAACCCCTTTTACACACGCTCAAATTCCTAAGGGTTAGTAATAATAAAAATTTCACCCTATACAACAGTAGTGACACTTAAGGACAAAAATTAAGGACCGAGTCTTAGAAAACTTAGACTTAGGATGCTTGCACATTTTAGGATAGAAATATATAACATAGAAAACTTAGTGACACCTCACCTTAGGATTAGTGAATATTTTTTTTAAATTAAAATTCAATCAATTAGAAAACTTTAGCTAATAATTAACCTAAGACATATCAAAAACCACATAACCTATTGCACACACTTAGATTTGTTTGCTAGGACAACTGACTCTAGTTTTAGGTTAGGCCGGTGTTTATTTCTTTACTGCTGTGTGATGGGCTTTTTCTCGAGTTTTATTGCATGCTGGTTGTAAAATGCTGGTGTGTTTGTTTATTTATTTTTATTGCACTCTGTGTTGTGATTTGATTAATGATTAGATTACTCATAGGTTAGGAGCGATCTGGATTTTTAATATGATTTTCTACAGGTGGCCACACTCATGCAGGGCAGATGAAAAGGGGGCTAATTAATTAATAATAAATAAATGCTATAGGTGCTTCAGCTGCTTAGCCCCCAAATAAAAAGAGTGTGGCCAAGTGTGGCTAATTGATTTAATTTAAAATGCATATATATAACTGTTTGGGATGATTTTTTCTTAGGATAACCCTGCAGGTGGTCTAGATTTTTTTTCTTTTTCTGTGAAATATAATGTAAATGTAAATATATTTGAAAATTATCATAAATGTGAAAGTGATTTTGAAAGTGGGATATTATATCAAATTTGGAAACCAAAGAAAGGAGAATATACCTTAAAGGATTATTCTCTTTTATTTGGAAAGCCAAATTAGGATGATTCAATATCCAAATAGAAAAGAAAATACTCCTCATAGGGATGAGTTTCTTTTCATTTGGATATCCAGAACCCGACGGACCTGAGAAGTTCGTAGAAGAAGAAAAGATAGAACGAGAAGATTGAAGAAAGAAGATGAAGAAATGAAGATTCAAAGAACAGTATATCCCATTTCAAAAATCACTTGTGTCAGTCTTAGGATAGAATCCGTGTTTGTTGTCAGTGGTGCCCGGCCACTTTACTTTTCTACAAACTGGGTGTAATATGGACATTGGACATTGGACATTATATTTGGATTATTAAAATTGATTGTTTACATTGTTTGTGCAGTAGAATTTTTTAGGACTCTTGCATGCCGTATTTTGTTTTAGCCTGAATTCGAATCGGAGAGATTTTTTTCGTAAGGGTACGCTTAAAATTCTTCTACTTGTAATTTTAAATAAAAATTTTTAGGCTCACATAGTAACTCTAACGATCTAAGAAGTAAGCTCGGGACCGCCGAGAGTCAGCATAAGCATATTAATACTTTCTCTTCCTTGTTAGGCACCTCCCCGCCTGCGGGTTCTGGCAGACCACTTGACCTATGAGGGTGCAGTTCTGTCAAGGGGAAGTTGTGCAATCTCTAGGGAAAAAACCTATTTTTTAAGCCTAATTTTAAATCTGCTTCATATTCATTTTATGCATTCGAGTCAATTAGCATGCATTGCATTAGATACAAATTAAAAAGAGTCTAAAATATTAATTGCATTTCTAGACATTTTTCACCCTACATAAGTTTAGGGGCCAATTAGGAACTGTCGTAGATGTCGGCCCCTAATTCCTTAAAACTTAAATAAACATCTCTACCCATCTTTTATAAGAGACTGGACACATGGTCTTAAAGCGCCTAGGTGGTTAGCTGGCTCCCCAATCCAGGTCGGGGTAAGTCCAGATTTGCACTTCATTAGTTAGGTTCGGGTCACTATTTTATAGTACCCAAATTAGATTTAGGTTCTGAGGCAGATTCTTTTTAGATCTTAAGTCCTCACCCTCTGGGAATATAATCCCAAATTTCTAATAAAATATTAACTTAAATATAAAATTTTCTCTTAAAATGTAAAGCCCAATATAGGATAGAATGAGGTTGCTTCTGAGCTTCTCAGAATCTGGTTCCTCCTACCTTTCTTCCTTTGACTCGCTAATAAATGTTCAACATTGAGCTTTCTCCTTGAAAATTCATACTTCTATTTCCTTGTCTTTTACTTTGTAGTCAGAAGGGTATGAAATCACTGCTTTAATCGAGAGTTTTCTTAGGAGTATCCCTCCTAGGATGTAATTAACTATAGGGGCTTGCCTCTATAGGGATTTGAGAACCCCAGACTAAAATAAACCTTGTTTTATTCGTATAAAACAAGGGAAAAATCTTTGGGAACGTAGATATTTTTAAACCTCATTTCTAATTTTAAATAGACTTGTAGAATGTTATTATTATCTTTTCAGATAATATAATATTATACTTGTTATATTCAATTTTAGAAATGATGAATTTTATAAAACTCATTCTCGCTTTTGGATATCTTGAAGAATATTATGTTCATCTTTTAAGATGATATAATATTCTTCTTGCCATATCTAAATAAAAGAATGAATAAACTTTTTCAAAAACGTATTTCTATCTTTAAACATATTCTATAGAATTTCATGTTCATCTTTTGAGATGATATGTTATTCTTTAAACTATGTTTGATTATAGAAATATCAATTTTCAAAACCCTATTCTGATATTGAATCCATTGTAGAATATTGTGTCGGCCTCTCGAGACCGTACTTTATTCTCAATGCAGTATTCGATTATAAAATAGGAGAAATCAAAATCTGAGTGGTGTGACACAATTTTTCCCACCAAGGTTTTTCTGGCGACTCCGCTGGGGATCAATCCTCTCTCCATCTTTAGCAGTGTTTTATACCCTTTAATCGGTAGTATACTTGTGCTCGTCATAGGTTGTAACTACCTTTCTTCCACCGGTTCTTTTATTCATTTCATTCTTGGATAATTTGGCCGACATCTAAAGAATTTTAGAGGTCTTATTTTGGACGCCGTTAGAAAACTAGCGGGTAGTTCCTTTGTATGACCTTTTTGTAAAGAAATTTATTGTGCTAATTCGAATGTTGCAGTTACATTTTTTCTTGTAACTTGATGTTTGACTTAGCACTGGGTCCAAAATCCCTTTTCCCAATCTTTAATAATATGTATAGTTACTTTTTTAGTAACTTAATGTATTATTTGGATTGGGTCCAAAAACTTTTAAGTCTTCAAAATTTTAAACTTCTTCGCATCCTAGCTAATATGTTGCAGTTATATATTTTTAAAAAGAAATTTACCTCTATCTTCCTTAAATTGTAATTAAAACTTCATTGTGGTTGACTCCTCTAAACACTTAAAGAATAAGACTTATGGTTATCAATGCTAAAATGAAAAGTGTGTTCCCTCCCTCCCTCCACTTGGGTAGATTAATGCTTTAGATGAAGATATATCTAATATCATTTCCTTTTGGAACTTCAAAGCACAAAAGTTTTGCTAATTTTGCTAAGTTCCTAGCAATCACTGAATTAAATTCAATTGTATTTTCAAATCTTTTATTCAACCATGTTATGATTTTTTTTTTTAATCTTAGGAATGAATAATTATTGGTTGAAATATTGAAGTTTAAAAATATTTGGAATTCCCTCACCTTTAAGTCTTCTTGTAGTTTAGAGTTTATGAGGCCTTTAAATCTTACTTCTTAAGGGTACTACATGGATACGACGATTTGTCCTCTGCCATGTGGTTTAACTCTGATAGAATGTGGATCTTAAGGCATGCGATGAAGATAAATAAACAAATTATATAAAAGCTTTTGTTCATCATCTGAAGTTTTCTCTTATGGTAATATTTTAAAATCAAATATTAGCTAAGTTTACTCTTAGCTTTATTACTCCATTTGAGAAAACTCATGAGCAATTTTTGTTAAGATTAATCATCTTAAATTCCTCTTTCAGTCAAAAACTTGGGATAATTCAAGGTTCTTTATTAAGGCTAACCCATGATATAATAAACATTTCTTTGTCATGTGGTTTTTCCTTAAAATTAATTGACATACCTTGAATTGATACCGAGTTAGGTGATTTTATAACATCTTCAATAGTTTTTCCTCTTCAACAGTGATAAAAAAAAAAGAAGCATATTTGGGTTCACCCAATATTTATCAATAGGTATTTTCTTTTGAATTTAGGTCTATATCAAATTGAAATTGGAGGTAGAAGTGGAAGTCATATTCATCTCCTTATTGTTCTACATCTTATAGAAATCTTGCAAGTTGATGAATTTATTTCATAATTATCTTAGTTAAGTTGTTTATTCATACTATAGGATCGGGTCCAATTTGTAGATCCATCTTCCTTGTATAAAAGGGTTAATTTTCTACTCTTATACTTGAAAGATGATTTTACAACTGAAATAATTATTTCAAGATTTAAATAAAGGAAGCCTCTTAAAAAAAAAGGGTGAAGAAGGAAAAGAAAATAAAATAAAAAAGAGACACATTCATTAAATGTATAGCAAAAAAAAAAAAAGTGGCTTCCCTTTCTAAATCTTGAATATCATAGGACCTATTCATCTTTTAGTATTTTAAACACTTGACTTTGAGAATTCAAAATTTTGGTTCATCATCAAGCATTGATGTTCTATTAGATGTAAAATATATATATCATATAAAAGATTTGAAAATGATGAATTTCTACTTCCAATTTGATTCTCTTTTGATATAATTCTTAATTCAAAAAGAATAAAAATATGAAGAAGAAAACCCCAGTTTTGCTTGTAGGGAGCTTTGATCTGGGTTAACAAAATCTAAATCCCGAGACCTCTTTAGTCTCTAGTTAATAAACTTGAGTAGGTCAGTTCAGATTTTCAAATCATTATCAAGAAAAATCATATAGATGATCAATCTAAATGAAATTATAATGGTGCTGGTTATGCATTATTGGGTTTCACATATCTAACCTAATTAAGATGCATAAACAAACTATTATCCAAATATCTTCAACTTTCTTTTAAACATCTTCCAATTTGAATGAGATTCTAGATAAAGTCCTGATGCTAGATGATCTACAGTGATATTTATAGATATAAAAAAATCACTTTCTTTGGATTCAAAATTTTGAAACTAAACTAAAGGACATCCTTTAGTTGGTTTTGAGATGATTGTCTAATGTTCTCATTCACTATGAGTAGATGTCATGTCTGAATTTTAAATATATCATTGACTAAACTAGGATGTTAGAACATGAGGGGTTCTATCCTTAGTGGTGTCAACGATATCTTTGTTTGAATCTTTGCTAATCGGCAAATCAAAATCAAACTACAGTTTGACCTAGTCCATTATTGACTAATCTTGGATGTTAGAATTGGAGGGATTCTATCCCGATAAAGTCTATGATGGCTTCGTCAAATAGATATAAAATTCAATTCAAGATATATCTTCACTTTACCATAAACTAGAATCAGATGTTAGAGTCTAAACAATTCTATCCCCATTAAAGGATCTTTCTATAGCATTGAAATTCAAAATCTTTGAAACTACATTTTTCTTTAAAGAAAATTGTTAAGTTTTGGATATTTTGATTAAACTCATTATGGTCATATTCAAATTATTTAATTTAGAGGGAGTCAACCTATTCTTCATTGAGTTTTTGAATCTTTCCCCATGTCTTTTTCATTGGGTTAAGATGATTAAAACTTAAATGACCACTTTCCAATATTATAAGAAAATTATCAAATGAAAAATAAAGCTTTCACTTTTTGATGAAAATTAAACTTTTCTCAATCATTGTAAATATTTGATATTCCTTGGTACTTTCACTATAAAGGATGCTCAAATATTCTCCTTATTTTTCAACAACTCATGCAAAAGTTAAAATTTTCTAAGGAAAATTTTATCAAGTTGCATTTAGTTCCCCTAGAACTTGCAAATGAGGACTCTAAAAAATTCATATGATTTTCTTTGAGTTACTCAAAATAAATTCAATCATAGAATGAATATTTAATAAGGATCTTGCATTCTTCCTTTGGTGTTTGAGAAGCTTTGATAAATATTTACTTTTCAAAGATGATCGAACTACCACCTTCTTTCTCCTTTCTTGACATATGATGATCTGATATAAAAAACACAATCCCCAGTGGATTCTTTGTAAGTTATATAGATCATGTATAATGGAGGAGAAAATAAAATTTTCAATCCAATAATTTCAAGACTATCATTCAAATATTTTTTCCTGTTAAGATAGTTGCTATTTGCATGCATTACATTTTTGGCAACTTATAAAGTTTTGATGATTTCAAACATTATTGTTCAAATGTGTAGTTATCTCCTAACAATTTTGGAAGAATTGTATTTGCTCTTGTGTGTACTAACATTTCAGGGAAAGAAATTCAGACTACGAAGACTTCAAATTAAAATCAGCATGAGATACCTTGAAATTTTTGAAGCTCTCGTACAGTACGATTGGCTCTATGTAAAATTTTCGTCCAGACGAAATTAATTATCGTACAGTACGATTGGCTCTATGTAAAATTTTCGTCCAGACAAAATTAATTATCGTACAGTACGATTGACTCTCTGTAAAATTTTCGTCCAGACGAAATTAATTATCGTACAATACGATTTGCTCTCTGTAAAATTTTCATCCAGAAGAAATTAATTATCGTACAGTACGATTGGTTCTCTAAAAAATTTTCGTCCAGACAAAATTAATTATCGTAAAGTACGATTGGCTCTCTGTAAAATTTTCGTCCAGACGAAATTAATTATCGTACAGTACGATTGGCTCTCTGTAAAATTTTCGTCCAGACGAAATTAATTATCGTACAGTACGATTGGTTCTCTGTAAAATTTTCGTCCAGACGAAATTAATTATCGTCCAAACGATTAACCGACTTAGGACAATTTTCAGCAGTTTCTAGATTAGACCTTGTAATAACCGTTCGTACTGGACGAACCTAGTTCGTACAGGACGATCAGCTGTACGAAGATATTTCGTACACATATTTAAATGGGGTCATTTCAGATCGTTTAAGTAAAATCGTCCAGGACGATCCACGATCGTACAGGACGATCCACTGCGTACAGAATTGAAAACTTGCAGTTTTTGGGCAGTTTTTCTTGTCTTTTGTATAAATAGCCCAAATTAGACTGCCACCCAATCTTTTTGTCATTTGATCTTCGTGCCTCTTGAGAGAATAGCCAAGGAGAGAAGTGAAAAGAGCATTCAAGGGAGGATTCCTACCATAGAAGCAAGAAGGCTTCATTTGGATTTCAAAGGTAAGAGTCTCTACTTATGAATTTGGATTACTTCACTCTTTTCTTTCTTCCTTCTAGATTCTTGTGAGAAGATCTGTCAAGGAGATCCGGTTCTCTGCCGACACTTGGAGAGTGTGAAAGGACGAAGGGTTCTCTGCCCATACTAGGAGAGTGTGAAAGGACGAAGGGTTCTCTGCCCACACTAGGAGAGTGTGAAAGGACGAAGGGTTCTCTGCCCACACTAGGAGAGTGTGAAAGGATGGACGGTTCTCTGCCAATACTGGGTATTGTGTGAAAGGACGGACGATTCTCTGCCGCACCGGGGAGTGGTGAAAACAGTGTGTTGTAATGGCTTCTCCGCCTTGCTGTGGGTGCAAAAGGAGAGTCACTATTGGTATTAGTGCAATACTCATAGGGTGCCTCTGGGGAGTGGATGTAGGTCTGGTTATAGACCGAACCACTATAAATCTGGTGTCATTTACTTTACTATTTTTATATTTCCGCACTTTCTATTTCAGTTTTAAAAACTCTGTGGTTGAAAAATCTTTTTCTACAAAATTAAAAAAAAAAGGGGTCTTAAATTTTAATTTTTAAACTACCAATTCACCCCCCCCCCCCTCTTGGTAGCCTTGGGACACTCACTTAGGCTTAACAACCTAATTATTAGATTCAACAAGTGGTATCAGAGCTCCGTTTCAATATCATAAGTTTGAACTACTTTTTGATTAACATAGATGGCTACTTTTGAAAATCGGAACACACCTGAGGGTTACTCTATTACTAGACCTCCACTGTTTGACAATATTCCTTTTGATTTTTGGAAAACACGCATGTCTACTTTCTTACAGTCACTTGATTATCGCATGTGGATGTTAGTCCAGGATGGCTTCACAAAACCAACTAGATTAGTTGATGGAGTAATGGTAGAAATACCTTTTACTGATTGGACTGTAGAAGAACGTGACTTAGCACAATTAAATGCCAAATGTTTAAAGAGTTTCTTTTGTGCTTTAAAATTTGAAGACTACATGCGGGTTTCCACTTGCAAAAGCAAAAAGGATATATGGGATAGACTTTGTATAACTTATGAAGGGACAAATGAGGTTAAACAATCAAGGCTCAATATCTTGTTACATTACTATGAATTATTTCGCATGAAACCTAATGAATCTATTTCCGACATGTACACAAGATTTACACAAATTGTCACTTCTTTGCATGCACTTGGTAGGGAATTAACTAATGCTGAAATGGTCAATAAGATTCTTCGTTGTTTACCTACTGCTTATGATGCAAAAATTACTGCAATTACAGAGTCTAAAGATTTAAACATTTATTCTATTGACAATCTTCTTGGTTCACTCATTGCTTATGAGCAAGGAGTAAGTCAAAGGAAGATTGATGCAGGTGAAACACGAAAGGAGAAGAATATAGCACTAAAAGTGGAAGAGTCAGAGAGTGAACACTCACAACCTAAGGATGAAGATGATGTTGCACTAATGACTAGACAATTCAGAAGCTTTTTAAAGAGGAAGCAGAAGAAACATCAGCTATGGAATAGAGGTAAGTTTAACAAAAATGGCAAGGTTTCTAATGAAGTGATTTGTTATGAATGCAGGAAACCAGTTCATATCAAAACTGATTGCCCAAAACTCAAAGCCACTCCTGCTAAGGAGAAGGTGGAGGAGAAACCTATGGTAAAGAAGGGCAAGAAGAAGTTTCAAAGAGCTTTCTGGGCGGACTCAGCTTCAGACTCATCTGAGACAGAAAAAGAAGAAGAAGTCACTAATCTTTGCTTGATGGCTGACAATGTAGATCACTCAGATCAAGAAGAGGTATGTGACTTATCCTATGATGAATTATTTGAAGTTTCTGAACACATGCATAATGCATATAGGAAAATGAAAAAGATGCATGCTAGTTTAAGTTTAGAATTTGAAGAGCTCAAGAAGGAAAATGAAATCCTTAGGAAAGACCATGCTTTAATAGATGACAACCACATGAAACTACTTGATGAATATGATGACTTGAATAAGAATTTTGAAAATCTAAAGTCATCCTATACTGATCTTGAATTGGAATTTAAAAATTTTAAGGATGAATCTGAGAGCAAAGCATATAGAATCAATTATACCAATCGAATCTTGAAAGATATGAATTCATTTTACAAACTAACAATAAGAGCTCTCGAGGATAATAAGAAACCCCCCCGACTTGAAGATTTTATAAATCCTAAATATTATCCTAAATTCATGAAATCCCTTAGAAGACAAACACATGGAAGAAAACTTAGGAATATTTTTCCTAATATTAAATGTAATAATTGTGGATTATTGGGACATATAGCTCACACCTGTACCTTGATGATGAAATCTAATTTGGTGTGGAGACCTAGGATGCATAAACCTAGACATATCATACATGCATCTGATTATAAATTGCTAAAAGGTGAACCCAAACTTGTTTGGGTTCCCAGGTCTAACATTTGATATTTTTGCAGAATTGCTCTCACACAAGACCTCGTGGGAGCATATGGTACCTGGATAGCGGATGTTCAAAGCATATGACTGGAGACACTACATAATTCATATCGCTAGAAGCCATGAATGGAGGCAAGGTTACACTTGGAGATAATACCACAAAGAAAGTGGTTGGATCAAGTATGATTGGTAATTTCAAAAAAACATTTTATAGACAATGTGCTATTGGTTGAAGGCTTAAAGCATAATTTGTTAAGTATAAGTCAGCTATGTGACAAAGGTTATAATGTGAAATTTTTACCTACTAGCTGCATATTAAGCCTAAATGGGAAAGAAGTTTTAAATGGAAAAAGGGTAAATAATGTTTACATGCTAGATTTGAATTCATTTCATACTCCTACTGCCTTCTATTTGAAAACTGTTTCTGATGAATCTTGGCTTTGGCATAGGAGACTTTGTCATTCTAGTATGAAAAATCTTAGGAGAATCACCCAAAAGAATTTAGTAAGAGGTATACCAAAACTAGACTTTACTAAGGACCATCTTTGTGATGCATGTCAATTAGGAAAACAAGTGAAGTCCTCTTTTAAGTCCAATAATGATCTTAGAACTAGTAAACCATTGGAAATTCTTCACATGGATCTTTTTGGACCAGTAGGATCTGTAAGTTTAGGAGGGAAGGTATACGGATTTGTTATTGTGGATGATTTCTCTAGGTTCACTTGGGTTAGATTTCTTTTTTATAAAAGTGAATCATTTGAGGAATTCAGAAATTTTTCAACTTGGATTCAGAGAAAATTAGGAAGTGAAATAATGTCTATACAAAGTGATCATGGAGGAGAATTTGAAAATGAAAGATTTGAAAGTTTTTGTAAAGAAAAAGGGATTGATCACAACATTTCTGCTCTTAGAACCCCTCAACAAAATGGGGTAGTTGAAAGGAAAAATAGAACATTAATAGAAGCCGCCAGAGCAATGTTGGCAGAATACTCTCTTCCTAAATATTTTTGGGCTGAGGCGGTTAGCACTGCATGTTATGTTCTGAATAGGGTGAATGTGAGATCAAATTTAAATAAAACACCCTATGAGTTACTAAAAGGTAGAATACCAAATTTGTCTCATTTGCATGTTTTTGGTTGCAAGGTGTTCATTCATAACAATGGAAAATCTGCCTTAGGAAAATTTGATCCAAAATCAGATGAAGGAATTTTTGTTGGATATTCAAGTGTTGGAAAATCTTATAGGGTATTCAACAAAAGAACTTTAGTTATTGAAGAAACCACACATGTTGTATTTGATGAATATGAAAATTTAGAAGGGCCAAATAGTGTTGAAGAAGAAATTGAGGAAAACTCCCAAAAGATTGTTAGATTAAACTTGGAAGAAAATGTGGAAGAAAACTTTGAAAAAGAAAACCCTTTTCCTAGAGATTTGAGATTTTCTAAAAACCACCCAAGAGAATTGATTATAGGAGAACCTAGTGAGGGTGTTAGAACTAGGCGTGGATTAAATAAGGAAGTCAATCATTCAGCCTTTATTTCAACTATAGAACCCACTAATATTGATCAGGCACTTTCTGATGAATTTTGGATATTGGCCATGCAAGAAGAGTTAAATCAATTTGTAAGAAATAAAGTTTGGGAATTAACTACAAGGCCAAAAGATCAAAGTGTTGTTGGAACAAAATGGATTTTCAAAAATAAAATGAATGACTCAGGAGTAGTCATTAGAAATAAGGCTAGATTAGTTGCTAAGGGGTATAATCAAATTGAAGGAATTGATTTTGAGGAGACTTTTGCCCCTGTAGCAAGACTTGAAGCAATTAGGGTTTTACTTGCCTTTGCCTGTTTTAAAAGATTTAAATTGTTTCAAATGGATGTCAAAAGTGCCTTTTTGAATGGTATTATTGAAGAAGATGTTTATGTAGAACAACCTCCTGGATTTGAAAATTCAAAATACCCAAATCATGTTTTTAAGTTAAAAAAGGCATTATATGGATTGAAACAGGCACCTAGGGCTTGGTATGAGAGATTGAGCACTTTCCTACTTGAAAGATCTTTTGAAAAAGGAAGTGTTGATACTACTCTCTTCTTAAAGAAATTTGGAAAGGAAATACTCATTATTCAAATTTATGTGGATGATATCATCTTTGGATCTTCAAATAAAAATCTTTGTGATGATTTTTTAAATGCAATGAGTAGTGAATTTGAAATGAGTCTAATGGGAGATTTAAATTACTTTCTAGGTTTTAGCATCAAGCAACTTGAGGAAGGGACATTTCTTAGTCAAACCAAATATATTAAGGACATCCTCAAGAAATATGAAATGGACAATGCTAAACCTGTTAGTACACCAATGAGTTCCTCAGTTCAGTTAGATAAGGACCTTAAGGGAAAATCTGTTAATCAAAAGAAATATAGAGGGATTATTGGATCTTTGCTTTACTTGACTGTTAGCCGACCAGATATTATGTTCAGTGTTTGCTTGTGTGCTAGATTTCAATCAGATCCAAAAGAATCACATTTGACAGCAGTGAAAAGGATTTTAAGATACTTACTAGAAACTCAAAACTTAGGAATTTGGTATCCTAAGTTTAGCTCTTCATTTGAAATTATTGGTTATTCAGATTCTGACTTTGCAGGCAATAGAGTGGATAGGAAAAGCACTTCTGGAACATGTTAATTCATTGGTAATTCATTAGTTTCTTGGTCCAGTAGAAAACAAAATTCAGTAGCCCTATCTACTGCAGAAGCAGAATACATTGCCTTAGGAAGTTGTGTGGCACAAGTACTTTGGTTAAAACAACAGTTGATTGATTTAGGATTATCTGTAGGCACTATTCCAATTTATTGTGACAATACTAGTGCTATTTACATTTCCAAAAATCCTATTCAACATTCTAGGACCAAACACATAGATATAAGACATCATTTTATAAGGGATCATGTATCCAAAGGAGAAATTGAACTCACACATGTTTCAACTGAAAATCAACTTGCAGACATTTTTACAAAACCTTTAGCCCTTGATACCTTCAGTACTTTAAGAACAAGGCTAGGTGTTATTGATTTAAATTTCTAAACAAAATGTCTTTGCAACATTGATGTTTATGTTTTTGTTTTGTTTTTTATTTTGTGAATTTTTGTGTGTTTTGAATGAATTTGTTTTTGAGTGTAAGTTTTTTATTGTATGTTTTCTGTGTTTTATTGTTCTTGTGTTGTATTTTTTTTATGTGTTAGTCTCTCATATTTTTTATGTCTTGTTGTGTTAGTGCTTATGTTAAGTGTTTGTTTGTATTTTCTTTTAAGTTGTATTTAGATATTATGAAATGTGTAATCCTTTCATAAATATCAATGCATTTCGTACTTGTTTCAATGTTGTTTTGTTATTGAAATGTGGTTAATTTTTATGAATTTCATTAGTATTATTTAATCTTCATAGTGCTTAAATTAGATTGTAATTTGAGATTATCTACATTAGAAAATCTAGTCTTTCTAAATTTAAAAGTTGTTTATAACTTGTTATAATTAGAATTTTTAAATCCATGTCTATTCATTTAGACTACATAAAAGTTAAAATTATTATTGCAATTTAGATGTTTTTCTTATTTTGTATTTCCTTGCTCAAATAATATTTATGCACTTAGAAATATTTGAAATTTTAGATTATTGATTTTGGAAAGAATTGGTCTAAATTACTCTTAAAAAAAAAAATTGTACTAAAAGTACAAAAATCAAAATGAATGTGCAAAAGGTTCGCAAATATGAAAAAGAGGCACAAAATCAGCCCAATATCAAAAGATGCACAAAAATGTGCTCAAAAATTTGAAAAAGATGCGCAAAGCGCCACATGTGGTAATTCTCTTCTTTCCAAATTCTTTCAATCTCTAAATTCAAATTGATCTTATGTTCATTTATATTCTTTTGAACATTGTAATATAAAATTTTTTCTTCATCTCTCTTGTAATGATTTTCTATATTGAAATGTCTAAATTGAATCATGTCTTTGCTAAATTCTTCTTACTTACAATGTTATATCACTTTTTAAATTTCCTGAATTTTTATGATTGACCTAATGTTTTTAGTTTTAAAATTGCATACCTTGTATCAATCACCATTTAGATTAAATGTTCAAATGAATTTTCATACAATTACTTACATTTCTTGTCTATTTCTTCTTCACTTTTTGTTGTTGTCAAAAAGGGGGAGAAATCTTTATGTTTGTATGTTATTGTGTTCTTTATGTTTGTATGTTATTGTGTTTGTTTTGTGTGTTTGTTTTGTGTGACTGAAAAATAAAAATTTTAAAATTTTTTCTTGATTTAAATTGCCTCCTTATTTTTATGTATTCATCAATTCAGGGGGAGTTTAGGAGATAGAAAGATTTGTTAAAATTGAAATCATACAAACAATAATTGTTTTGCCATCATCAAAAAGGGGGAGATTGTTAAGATAGTTGCTATTTGCATGCATTACATTTTTGGCAACTTATAAAGTTTTGATGATTTCAAACATTATTGTTCAAATGTGTAGTTATCTCCTAACAATTTTGGAAGAATTGTATTTGCTCTTGTGTGTACTAACATGTCAGGGAAAGAACTCCAGACTACGAAGACTTCAAATTAAAATCAGCATGAGATACCTTGAAATTTTTGAAGCTTGCACTTTGCTTAGAAATCAAATTGAAAGGGAGTGATTGTAACTTGAGTGAATAAAAATATGCACGCACAAATAAGGAGATCATATTAATTTTGTATTGATCGTACAGGACAATTTTCGTTCGTAATGGACGATCAGACAGTTATCTCCTATAGAGTATATGGAACGAATAGGAACTTGCTCAAAAAATTTTCTAAGTCCTATTCGTCCAGGACGAAATTAATTATCGTACAGTACGATTGGCTCTCTGTAAAATTTTCGTCCAGACGAAATTAATTATCGTACAGTACGATTGGCTCTCTGTAAAATTTTCGTCCAGACGAAATTAATTATCGTACAGTACGATTGGCTCTCTGTAAAATTTTCGTCCAGACGAAATTAATTATCGTACAGTACGATTGGTTCTCTGTAAAATTTTCGTCCAGACGAAATTAATTATCGTACATTACGATTGGCTCTCTGTAAAATTTTCGTCCAGATGAAATTAATTATCGTACAGTACGATTGGCTCTCTGTAAAATTTTCGTCCAAACGAAATTAATTATCGTACAGTACGATTGGTTCTCTGTAAAATTTTCGTCCAGACGAAATTAATTATCGTCCAAACGATTAACCGACTTAGGACAGTTTTCAGTAGTTTCTAGATTCGACCTTGTAATAACCGTTCGTACTGGACGAACCTAGTTCGTACAGGACGATCAGTTGTACGAAGACATTTCGTACACATATTTAAATGGGGTCGTTTCAGATCGTTTAAGTAAAATCATCCAGGACGATCCACGATCGTACAGGACGATCCACTGCGTACAGAATTGAAAACTTACAGTTTTTGGGCGGTTTTTCTTGTCTTTTGTATAAATAGCCCAAATTAGACTGTCACCCAATCTTTTTGTCATTTGATCTTCGTGCCTCTTGAGAGAATAGCCAAGGAGAGAAGTGAAGAGAGCATTCAAGGGAGGATTCCTACCATAGAAGCAAGAAGGCTTCATTTGGATTTCAAAGGTAAGAGTTTCTACTTGTGAATTGGGATTACTTCACTCTTTTCTTTCTTCCTTCTAGATTCTTGTGAGAAAATCTGTCAAGGAGATCCGATTCTCTGCCGACACTTGGAGAGTGTGAAAGGACGAAGGGTTCTCTGCCCATACTAGGAGAGTGTGAAAGGACGAAGGGTTCTCTGCCCACACTAGGAGAGTGTGAAAGGACGAAGGGTTCTCTGCCCACACTAGGAGAGTGTGAAAGGACGGACGGTTCTCTGCCAACACTGGGTATTGTGTAAAAGGACGGACGGTTCTCTGCCGCACCGGGGAGTGGTGAAAAGATTGTGTTGTAAAGGCTTCTCCGCCTTGCTGTGGGTGCAAAAGGAGAGTCACTATTGGTATTAGTGCAATACTCAGAGGGTGCCTCTGGGGAGTGGATGTAGGTCTGGTTATAGACCGAACCACTATAAATCTGGTGTCATTTACTTTACTGTTTTTACATTTCCGCACTTTCTATTTCAGTTTTAAAAACTCTGTGGTTGAAAAATCTTTTTCTACAAAATTAAAAAAAAGGGGGTCTTAAATTTTAATTTTTAAACTACCAATTCACCCCCCCCCCCCTCTTGGTAGCCTTGGGACACTCACTTAGGCTTAACAACCTAATTACTAGATTCAACATTTCCCCTTCTAGAAAATGACATAAGAAAAAGCTTTTGATCTCTAGTAGAACATTTGTAAGTTGTCAATGTCATTTGTGATGAAAGGGAAATGATCCATGGCTTTAAAGAAATTAATTATACTTCTAAATTCTAAATTTTAAATCAGTCTTTAGGTCTAAGTCCGCTTTTACGGCATCCTATTGACTTTCTGGCTTAAGTCCGCTCTTACGGCAGCCATTCAATCTTAAATCAGTCTTTAGGTCTAAGTCCGCTTTTACGGCATCCTATTGGCTTTCTGGCTTAAGTCCACTCTTACGGCAGCCAATCCAGTTTAAATCAGTCTTTAGGTCTAAGTCCGCTTTTACGGCATCCTATTGGCTTTCTGGCTTAAGTCCGCTCTTACGGCAGCCAATCCAGTTTAAATCAGTCTTTAGGTCTAAGTCCGCTTTTACGGCATCCTATTGGCTTTCTGGCTTAAGTCCGCTCTTACGGAAGCCAATCCAGTTTAAATCAGTCTTTAAGTCTAATTCCGCTTTTACGGCATCCTATTGACTTCTGGCTTAAGTCCGCTTTTACGGCAGTCAAACCTGATCAAATCCGCCATTAGGTCTAAGTCCGCTTTTACGGCATCCTATTGATATCCTTGAAGTTAGGTGTAAGCATCCCTAGTGGCATCCTAATCTTCGTCCCGAGGAGAAGTATAAGCATCCCTAGCGGCATCTTCTCTTCATTAAAATTTTAAATATTAAAATCGTCTTTAGGTATAAGTCCTCCTACGGCATCCTAATTGACATCTTTGGAGTTAGGAGTAAGCATCCCAAGTGGCATCCTAATCTTCGTCCCGAGGAGAAGTATAAGCATCCCTAGCGGCATCTTCTCTTCATTAAAATTTTAAATCTTAAATTCGTCTTTAGGTATAAGTCCTCCTACGGCATCTTAATTAACATCTTTGGAGTTAGGAGTAAGCATCCCTAGTGGCATCCTAATCTTCGTCCCGAGGAGAAGTATAAGCATCCCTAGTGGCATCTTCTCTTCATTAAATTATAAATCTTAAATCCGTCTTTAGGTATAAGTCCTCATACGACATCCTATTGACATCCATGAAGTTAAGAGTAAGCATCCCTAGTGGCATCCTAATCTTCGTCCTGAGGAGAAGTATAAGCATCCCCAGCGGCATCTTCTCTTCATTAAATTGTAAATTTTAAATCTGTCATTAAGTCTAAGTCCGCTTTTACGGCATCCTATTGACATCCATGAAGTTAGGAGTAAGCATCCCTAGTGGCATCCTAATCTTCGTCCCGAGGAAAAGTATAAGCATCCCTAGCGGCATCTTTTCTTCAGTAAATCTTAAATCTTAAATTTGATCCTCTATGGTTAGGTGTGAGTCCCCACACTTAAGCTTCCTTTCCATATGATCTTCTGATCCTCTGAGGTTAGGTGTGAGTCCCCACACTTAGGCATCCTTTCCTCACGATCATCTGCTAGAGTTGGAGAACGCCCCTCGTGGCACCATCCTAGTGTAAATCTTAAATCTTAAATCTGATCCTCTATGGTTAGGTGTGAGTCCCCACACTTAGGCTTCCTTTTCATATGATCTTCTGATCCTCTGAGGTTAGGTGTGAGTCCCCACACTTAGGCATCCTTTCCTCACGATCATCCGCTAGAGTTGGAGAACACCCCTCGTGGCACCATCCTAGTGTAAATCTTAAATCTTAAATCTGATCCTCTATGGTTAGGTGTGAGTCCCCACACTTAGGCTTCCTTTCCATATGATCTTCTGATCCTCTGAGGTTAGGTGTGAGTCCCCACACTTAGGCATCCTTTCCTCACGATCATCCGCTAGAGTTGGAGAACGCCCCTCGTGGCACCATCCTAGTGTAAATCTTAAATCTTAAATATGATCCTCTATGGTTAGGTGTGAGTCCCCACACTTAGGCTTCCTTTCCATATGATCTTCTGATCCTCTGAGGTTAGGTGTGAGTCCCCACACTTAGGCATCCTTTCCTCACGATCATCCATCCGCTAGAGTTGGAGAACGCCCCTCGTGGCACCATCCTAGTGTAAATCTTAAATCTTAAATCTGATCCTCTGAGGTTAGGTGTGAGTCCCCACACTTAGGCATCCTTTCCTTACGATCATTCGCTAGAGTTGGAGAACGCCCCTCGTGGCACCATCCTAGTGTAAAATTTAAATTTTTAAACCTTCCAAGATTAGATACAATCTTTTCCATAGGTTGCTTTCTTTTCTTGGAAGACGCCCTCTAGTTTGTTGAGTTAGGTATAAGTACCCACTTGGTGGCATCCTTTCTCTTAGATTAGAAAGAAGACTCAAGTCTTAGCAAAATCATTTTCAAAACAAAATCACATTCAAGCTCCTACTTTCATATCAAATTCCTTTCAAATCACTATGCTCATTCTTTCATACCTTGACTTTACTTAATGATACTAATCTAATTAGTTATCATTTTACTAAAGCCACCAATTCTAACATCAAACTTCAAATCAATTCTTCAACTCGAATCTCTATAAAATTGTTCATTTTTGATTATCTATCAAAATACCAAAATTCGTTCAATTCATATACTAAGACTTTCAATTTCAACTCAGGAACTAGTTGATCTTTTCGGTCAACGCCAATACGCACGATAAACTTTGGCAAGTTTATCATGCCTATTGGGGGTCCATTTGTTCACCTCATTATTTGAGGTTGATTTCCCCAGAATCAATATCTAGCTCCTAGGTTTCCGTAACCTAGTATAAACGTCATCCAATAGGATTTCCCTTAGGTGGACGCCCACTGACGTAGCATCGACTCGAACCCATCACTCAACTCAAATCAGGCTCGATTTTTGATTCGTCGATGTCGATCGACTCAATCTAATTTATTTTCGATCAAATTTATACATTTTTGAGCTCAAATCAATTCACCAATCGAATCAAAATCAAATCATATTTACTCAAATTGAATTCGATTTCAATGGCTTCGATTAACCCATTTTGACTCGTCACAAGTATATATATAATAACAATTGATACATCATCAAAAATTATCTTAATCGGGCACGAATCTCAATGCAAAATCAAGTTTGGAAACTTCAAAAATTAATTCGGAGACCATCCGAACTCCGATTTCAGCAAACTTACAGTCGAACTGAGCGTCTCAGGAATACAAACCCAACGAGACCAAGATCAACCCAATCCGAGCCCAAATGAGTCCAAATCAAGGGCTCAAAGCACTGTTGGAAGGTTCAAACCGCAATTTGAGTTACCAAACGGTCTCCGATTTTGACGAGCTTATACTCGAATCGAACGGCTCGACGAGACGAATCCAATGAGTCCCTCAATCCAATGAGTCCCTCAATTCCGAAATCATTAAGGCCTTCAAATGTCCAACAAACGGTCCACGGTCAAAGAGTTCAGCAACAACCTATAACCACCCACTCTCCCTCTCCCTCAACCCATAACCACCCACTCTCCCTCTCCCTCAACCAAAAACGTTTCAAGCCTCCCTTCTCCAATACATGACACATTCAAGCCTCCCTCCTCTCATACATGACACATCCAAGCCCCCTTCGTCGCTCCTACAGCAGTTGCACGCCGGCAATCTTCTAAATCTTGGGTAATTTCTTCTACATCCTCTCCATCTTCTTCTTCTCTCATTCTTATTTGATTTAAGTCAAATGTCAAGGAGTTGAAGTTTGATCTTTTTTTTTAAATATGAGAAGATTTCATGAACTCATGTTCTTAAGTTTTACTAATGTTAGTTCCCACGTCTTTCCCTTCAATATGATCTTGAGAGTGAAATGAAATAAATTATTATGGTTTCTCTATATTACATAGTTACTATTTTCATCTCAATGTGATTAAGTGGCTTTGTATGAATAGCTATATACATGTGTTCTTGAGGCTTACAAAGTTGTTGGAAAGATAATATATTTTATGTCAGAAAACTTCATTAGTTTTGGAAAGTAATGAAGTTGGTTTTAATTCTTTCTTTGAATTGTATTTGGTATAAGTATTGAATTGGAAAGTGAAAACGTTGAATTTCTTTAAATGTGAAAATTGTGTATTTTGAAAAAAAATGGAAATTGTTTATATTGAAGGATGAGAATAGTTTGTATTTTGGAAAAGTGAGATAGAATGTGTGTATGTGATAAGTGATTGTAATGTGTGTAGAAAAGTAGAAATTATGTGATTTGGAAAGGTGAAAGACTGAAAGGTTTATGTTTTGAAAGGTGAATCATGTATAACTTGAAAAGTGAAATGTATATATGAGTTGAAAAGTAAGAATAAAATGTTTGATTTGTGGAAAGTGTGCATTGGAAAGTGTATAGATTTTGAAAAATTAAAATGTCGGTAAAAGTAAAAAAAAAATATATATGTGCTTTGAAAAATGAAATTTAAGGTTTGTGAAAAATGAGAAAGGTGGAGAGAAAGGTTGGATTGTAAGATTAAGATGTGGGTGAATGTGAAAGTGTTTGTGTTGAAGAACAAAGTGTTTGAAAGGGTGAGAATTGGAAGTTAGATTGTTAAGAAGCAAAAATGTGAGATGATGGAAAAGTCTATGTTGGAAAAGAGAGAATCGTATATCTTGAAAGTAGAATTGTATGAGCTTTGGAAAAGAAAATAAAAGTAAAGAAAATGATTGTGATTTTGGAAATGAAAAGTATATGATTTTTGAAAGTGAATGTGTAATTGTTGAAAAGTAAAATGAAATGACAGGTTGGAAAAGTGATTTGTATGTGTAGAAGATGAAGTAAATTGTGTGTTTTAGGAGGTAAGATATTTTGGAAAGAGTGTAAAGTGTATAGATTTTGAAAGATTAAAATTTGAAAAGGTTAAAAAGTGCAACTTGCGGGTGTTTTAAAAATTGGAGCTCAAGTGTATTTCTAAAAGTAAATGGTTTAAAAGCAAAGCAACAAAACCAGCGTTCAAGCCCGAAAAAAGGTACGTCTTTACTTTTAGTAAATTTCAATTATTTTATTATTATTTATTAAAAGTGTTTATAATCCCTATTTTTCCTATTTATTTGCATGAACTGCGAGGAATGGTACTGGTCGAGGGAACAAAAGTACAAGGAGCTAAAGGTGTCAGTCACCTCTATCCAACCGGGTAGAGGTGTTACGGGCGAAACCACCGGGTCGTAGCCCCCGGTGACTGTAAGTATTTCTAAACTTAGAAAACCTTTAGGGACCCCTTGATGTGGTGTGCGCAAACCCTTCCCTTTTAGGTCTTTGTAGTAACTTCAATTTAATTAGGATTACTTTTTTCTCTTAGATCCCTAAACCCCTTTTACACACGCTCAAAGTCCTAAGGGTTAGTAATAATAAAAATTTCACCCTATACAACAGTAGTGACACTTAAGGACAAAAATTAAGGACCGAGTCTTAGAAAACTTAGATTTAGGATGCTTGCACAATTTAGGATAGAAATATATAACATAGAAAACTTAGTGACACCTCACCTTAGGATTAGTGAATATTTTTTTTAAATTAAAATTCAATCAATTAGAAAACTTTAGCTAATAATTAACCTAAGACATATCAAAAACCACATAACCTATTGCACACACTTAGATTTATTTGCTAGGACAACCGACTCTAGTTTTAGGTTAGGCCGGTGTTTATTTCTTTACTGCTGTGTGACGGGCTTTTTCTCGAGTTTTATTGCATGCTGGTTGTAAAATGTTGGTGTGTTTGTTTATTTATTTTTATTGCACTCTGTGTTGTGATTTGATTAACGATTAGATTACTCATAGGTTAGGAGCGATCTGGATTGTTAATATGATTTTTTGTAGGTGGCCACACTCATGCAGGGCAGATGAAAAGGGGGCTAATTAATTAATAATAAATAAATGCTACAGGTGCTTCAGCTGTTAGCCCCCAAATAAAAAGAGTGTGGCCAAGTGTGGCTAATTGATTTAATTTAAAATGTATATATATAACTGCTTGGGATGATTTTTGCTTAGGATAACCCTGCAGGTGGTCTAGATTTTTTTTCTTTTTCTGTGAAATATAATGTAAATGTAAATGTATTTGAAAATTATCATAAATGTGAAAGTGATTTTGAAAGTGGGATATTATATCCAATTTGGAAACCAAAGAAAGGAGAATATACCTTAAAGGATTATTCTCTTTTATTTGGAAAGCCAAATTAGGATGATTCAATATCCAAATAGAAAAGAAAATACCCCTCATAGGGATGAGTTTCTTTTCATTTGGATATCCAGAACCCGACGGACCTGAGAAGTTCGTAGAAGAAGAAAAGATAGAACGAGAAGATTGAAGAAAGAAGATGAAGAAATGAAGATTCAAAGAACAGTATATCCCATTTCAAAAATCACTTGTGTCATTCTTAGGATTAGAATCCGTGTTTGTTGTCAGTGGTGCCCGACCACTTTACTTTTCTGCAAATTCTGGGTGTAATATGGACATTGGACATTGGACATCATATTTGGATTATTAAAATTGATTGTTTACATTGTTTGTGCAGTAGAATTTTTTAGGACTCTTGCATGCCGTGATTTGTTTTAGCCTGAATTCGAATCAGAGAGATTTTTTCGTAAGGGTACGCTTAAAATTCTTCTACTTGTAATTTTAAATAAAAATTTTTAGGCTCACATAGTAACTCTAACGATTTAAGAAGTAAGCTCGGGACCGCTGAGAGTTAGCATAATCATATTAATACTTTCTCTTCCTTGTTAGGCACCTCTCCGCCTGCGGGTTCTGGCAGACCACTTGACCTATGAGGGTGCAGTTCTGTCAAGGGGAAGTTGTGCAATCTCTAGGAAAAAAACCTATTTTATAAGCCTAATTTTAAAACTGCTTCATATTCATTTTATGCATTCGAGTCAATTAGCATGCATTGCATTAGATACAAATTAAAAAGAGTCTAAAATATTAATTGCATTTCTAGACATTTTTCACCCTACATAAGTGTAGGGGCCAATTAGGAACTGTCTTAGATGTCAGCCCCTAATTCCTTAAAACTTAAATAAACATCCCTACCCATCTTTTATAAGAGACTGGACACATGGTTTTAAAGCGCCTAGGTGGTTAGCTGGCTCCCCAATCCAGGTCGGGGTAAGTCCAGATTTGCACTTCATTAGTTAGGTTCGGGTCACTATTTTATAGTACCCAAATTAGATTTAGGTTCTGAGGCAGATTCTTTTTAGATCTGAAGTCCTCACCCTCTGGGACTATAATCCCAAATTTCTAATAAAATGTTTACTTAAATATAAAATTTTCTCTTAAAATGTAAAGCCCAATATAGGATAGAATGAGGTTGCTTCTGAGCTTCTCAGAATCTGGTTCCTCCTACCTTTCTTCCTTTGACTCGCTAATAAATGTTCAACATTGAGCTTTCTCCTTGAAAATTCATACTTCTATTTTCTTGTCTTTTACTTTGTAGTCAGAAGGGTATGAAATCACTGCTTTAATCGAGAGTTTTCTTGGGAGTATCCCTCTTAGGATGTAATTAACTATAGGGGCTTGCCTCTATAGGGATTTGAGAACCCCAGACTAAAATAAACCTTGTTTTATTCGTATAAAACAAGGGAAAAATCTTTGGGAACGTAGATATTTTTAAACCTCATTTCTAATTTTAAATAGACTTGTAGAATGTTATTATTATCTTTTCAGATAATATAATATTATACTTGTTATATTCAATTTTAAAAATGATGAATTTTATAAAACTCATTCTCGCTTTTGGATATCTTGAAGAATATTATGTTCATCTTTTAAGATGATATAATATTCTTCTTGTCATATCTAAATAAAAGAATGAATAAACTTTTTCAAAAACGTATTTCTATCTTTAAATATATTCTATAGAATTTCATGTTTATCTTTTGAGATGATATGTTATTCTTTAAACTATGTTTGATTATAGAAATATCAATTTTCAAAACCCTATTCTGATATTGAATCCATTGTAGAATATTGTGTCGGCCACTCGAGACCGTACTTTATTCTCAATGTAGTATTCAATTATAAAATAGGAGAAATCAAAATCTGAGTGGTGTGACACAATTTTTCCCACCAAGGTTTTTCTGGCGACTCCGCTGGGGATCAATCCTCTCTCCATCTTTAGCAGTGTTTTATACCCTTTAATCGGTAGTATACTTGTGCTCGTCATAGGTTGCAACTACCTTTCCTCCGCCGGTTCTTTTATTCATTTCATTCTTAGATAATTTGGCCGGCATCTAAAGAATTTTAGAGGTCTTATTTTGGACCCCGTTAGAAAACTAGCGGGTAGTTCCTTTGTATGACCTTTTTGTAAAGAAATTTCCTGTGCTAATTCGAATGTTGCAGTTACATTTTTTCTTGTAACTTGATGTTTGACTTAGCACTGGGTCCAAAATCCCTTTGCCCAATCTTTAATAATATGTATAGTTACTTTTTTAGTAACTTAATGTATTATTTGGATTGGGTCCAAAAACTTTTAAGTCTTCAAAATTTTAAACTTCTTCGCATCCTAGCTAATATGTTGCAGTTATATATTTTTAAAAAGAAATTTACCTCTATCTTCCTTAAATTGTAATTAAAACTTCATTGTGGTTGACTCCTCTAAACACTTAAAGAATAAGACTTATGGTTATCAATGCTAAAATGAAAAGTGTGTTCCCTCCCTCCCTCCACTTGGGTAGATTAATGCTTTAGATGAAGATATATCTAATATCATTTCCTTTTGGAACTTCAAAGCACAAAAGTTTTGCTAATTTTGCTAAGTTCCTAGCAATCACTGAATTAAATTCAATTGTATTTTCAAATCTTTTATTCAACCATGTTATGATTTTTTTTTTAATCTTAGGAATGAATAATTATTGGTTGAAATATTGAAGTTTGAAAATATTTGGAATTCCCTCACCTTTAAGTCTTCTTGTAGTTTAGAGTTTATGAGGCCTTTAAATCTTACTTCTTAAGGGTACTACATGGATACGACGATTTGTCCTCTGCCATGTGGTTTAACTCTGATAGAATGTGGATCTTAAGGCATGCGATGAAGATAAATAAACAAATTATATAAAAGCTTTTGTTCATCATCTGAAGTTTTCTCTTATGGTAATATTTTAAAATCAAATATTAGCTAAGTTTACTCTTAGCTTTATTACTCCATTTGAGAAAACTCATGAGAAATTTTTGTTAAGATTAATCATCTTAAATTCCTCTTTCAGTCAAAAACTTGGGATAATTCAAGGTTCTTTATTAAGGCTAACCCATGATATAATAAACATTTCTTTGTCATGTGGTTTTTCCTTAAAATTAATTGACATACCTTGAATTGATACCGAGTTAGGTGATTTTATAACATCTTCAATAGTTTTTCCTCTTCAACAGTGATAAAAAAAAAAGAAGCATATTTGGGTTCACCCAATATTTATCAATAGGTATTTTCTTTTGAATTTAGGTCTATATCAAATTGAAATTTGTTGGTAGAAGTGGAAGTCATATTCATCTCCTTATTGTTCTACATCTTATAGAAATCTTGCAAGTTGATGAATTTATTTCATAATTATCTTAGTTAAGTTGTTTATTCATACTATAGGATCGAGTCCGATTTGTAGATCCATCTTCCTTGTATAAAAGGGTTAATTTTCTACTCTTATACTTGAAAGATGATTTTACAACTGAAATAATTATTTCAAGATTTAAATAAAGGAAGCCTCTTAAAAAAAAAAAAGGGTGAAGAAGGAAAAGAAAATAAAATAAAAAAGTGACACATTCATTAAATGTATAGCAAAAAAAAAAAAAAAAAGTGGCTTCCCTTTCTAAATCTTGAATATCATAGGACCTATTCATCTTTTAGTATTTTTAACACTTGACTTTGAGAATTCAAAATTTTGGTTCATCATCAAGCATTGATGTTCTATTAGATGTAAAATATATATATCATATAAAAGATTTGAAAATGATGAATTTCTACTTCCAATTTGATTCTCTTTTGGTATAATTCTTAATTCAAAAAGAATAAAAATATGAAGAAGAAAACCCCAGTTTTGCTTGTAGGGAGCTTTGATCTGGGTTAACAAAATCTAAATCCCGAGACCTCTTTAGTCTCTAGTTAGTAAACTTGAGTAGGTCAGTTCAGATTTTCAAATCATTATCAAGAAAAATCATATAGATGATCAATCTAAATGAAATTATAATGGTGCTGGTTATGCATTATTGGGTTTCACATATCTAACCTAATTAAGATGCATAAACAAACTATTATCCAAATATCTTCAACTTTCTTTTGAACATCTTCCAATTTGAATGAGATTCTAGATAAAGTCCTGATGCTAGATGATCTACAGTGATATTTATAGATATAAAAAAAATCACTTTCTTTGGATTCAAAATTTTGAAACTGAACTAAAGGACATCCTTTAGTTGGTTTTGAGATGATTGTCTAATGTTCTCATTCACTATGAGTAGATGTCATGTCTGAATTTTAAATATATCATTGACTAAACTAGGATGTTAGAACATGAGGGGTTCTATCCTTAGTGGTGTCAACGATATCTTTGTTTGAATCTTTGCTAATCGGCAAATCAAAATCAAACTACAGTTTGACCTAGTCCATTATTGACTAATCTTGGATGTTAGAATTGGAGGAATTCTATTCCCGTTAAAGTCTATGATGGCTTCTTCAAATAGATATAAAATTCAATTCAAGATATATCTTCACTTTACCATAAACTAGAATCAGATGTTAGATTCTAAACAATTCTATCCTCATTAAAGGATCTTTCAATAGCATTGAAATTCAAAATCTTTGAAACTACATTTTTCTTTAAAGAAAATTGTTAAGTTTTGGATATTTTGATTAAACTCATTATGGTCATATTCAAATTATTTAATTTAGAGGGAGTCAACCTATTCTTCATTGAGTTTTTGAATCTTTCCCCATGTCTTTTTCATTGGGTTAAGATGATTAAAACTTAAATGACCACTTTCCAATATTATAAGAAAATTATCAAATGAAAAATAAAGCTTTCACTTTTTGATGAAAATTAAACTTTTCTCAATCATTGTAAATATTTGATATTTCTTGGTACTTTCACTATAAAGGATGCTCAAATATTCTCCTTGTTTTTCAACAACTCATGCAAAAGTTAAAATTTTCTAAGGAAAATTTTATCATGTTGCATTTAGTTCTCCTAGAACTTGCAAATGAGGACTCTAAAAAATTCATATGATTTTCTTTGAGTTACTCAAAATAAATTCAATCATAGAATGAATATTTAATCAGGATCTTGCATTCTTCCTTTGGTGTTTGAGAAGCTTTGATAAATATTTACTTTTCAAAGATGATCGAACTACCACCTTCTTTCTCATTTCTTGACATATGATGATCCGATATAAAAAACACAATCCCCAGTGGATTGTTTGTAAGTTATATAGATCATGTATAATGGAGGAGAAAATAAAATTTTCAATCCAATAATTTCAAGACTATCATTCAAATATTTTTTCCCCTTCTAGAAAATGACATAAGAAAAAGCTTTTGATCTCCAGTAGAACATTTGTAAGTTGTCAATGTCATTTGTGATGAAAGGGAAATGATCCATGGCTTTAAAGAAATTAATTATACTTCTAAATTCTAAATTTTAAATCAGTCTTTAGGTCTAAGTCCGCTTTTACGGCATCCTATTGACTTTCTGGCTTAAGTCCGCTCTTACGGAAGCCATTCAATCTTAAATCAGTCTTTAGGTCTAAGTCCGCTTTTACGGCATCCTATTGGCTTTCTGGCTTAAGTCCGCTCTTACGGCAGCCAATCCAGTTTAAATCAGTCTTTAGGTCTAAGTCCGCTTTTACGGCATCCTATTGGCTTTCTGGCTTAAGTCCGCTCTTACGGCAGCCAATCCAGTTTAAATCTGTCTTTAAGTCTAAGTCCGCTTTTACGGCATCCTATTGACTTCTGGCTTAAGTCCGCTTTTACGGCAGTCAAACCTGATTAAATCCGTCATTAGGTCTAAGTCCGCTTTTACGGCATCCTATTGATATCCTTGAAGTTAGGTGTAAGCATCCCTAGTGGCATCCTAATCTTCGTCCCGAGGAGAAGTATAAGCATCCCTAGCGGCATCTTCTCTTCATTAAAATTTTAAATATTAAAATCGTCTTTAGGTATAAGTCCTCCTACGGCATCCTAATTGACATCTTTGGAGTTAGGAGTAAGCATCCCAAGTGGCATACTAATCTTCGTCCCGAGGAGAACTATAAGCATCCCTTGCGACATCTTCTCTTCATTAAAATTTTAAATCTTAAATTCGTCTTTAGGTATAAGTCCTCCTACGGCATCTTAATTGACATCTTTGGAGTTAGGAGTAAGCATCCCTAGTGGCATCCTAATCTTCGTCCCGAGGAGAAGTATAAGCATCCCTAGCGGCATCTTCTCTTCATTAAATTATAAATCTTAAATCCGTCTTTAGGTATAAGTCCTCCTACGGCATCCTATTGACATCCATGAAGTTAGGAGTAAGCATCCCTAGTGGCATCCTAATCTTCGTCCTGAGGAGAAGTATAAGCATCCCCAACGGCATCTTCTCTTCATTAAATTGTAAATTTTAAATCTGTCATTAAGTCTAAGTCCGCTTTTACGGCATCCTATTGACATCCATGAAGTTAGGAGTAAGCATCCCTAGTGGCATCCTAATCTTCGTCCCGAGGAAAAGTATAAGCATCCCTAGCGGCATCTTTTCTTCAGTAAATCTTAAATCTTAAATTTGATCCTCTATGGTTAGGTGTGAGTCCCCACACTTAGGCTTCCTTTCCATATGATCTTCTGATCCTCTGAGGTTAGGTGTGAGTCCCCACACTTTGGCATCCTTTCCTCACGATCATCCGCTAGAGTTGGAGAACGCCCCTCGTGGCAACATCCTAGTGTAAATCTTAAATCTTAAATCTGATCCTCTGAGGTTAGGTGTGAGTCCCCACACTTAGGCATCCTTTCCTTACGATCATCCGCTAGAGATGGAGAACGCCCCTCGTGGCACCATCCTAGTGTAAAATTTAAATTTTTAAACCTTCCAAGATTAGATACAATCTTTTCCATAGGTTGCTTTCTTTTCTTGGAAGACGCCCTCTAGTTTGTTGAGTTAGGTATAAGTACCCACTTGGTGGCATCCTTTCTCTTAGACTAGAAAGAAGACTCAAGTCTTAGCAAAATCATTTTCAAAACAAAATCACATTCAAGCTCCTACTTTCATATCAAATTTCTTTCAAATCACTATGCTCATTCTTTCATATCTTGACTTTACTTAATGATACTAATCTAATTAGTTATCATTTTACTAAAGCCACCAATTCTAACATCAAACTTCAAATCAATTCTTCAACTCGAATCTCTATAAATTGTTCATTTTGATTATCTATCAAAATACCAAAATTCGTTCAATTCATATACTAAGACTTTCAATTTCAACTCTGGAACTAGTTGATCTTTTCGGTCAACGCCAATACGCACGATAAACTTTGGCAAGTTTATCATGCCTATTGGGGGTCCATTTGTTGACCTCATTATTTGAGGTTGATTTCCCCAGAATCAATATCTAGCTCCTAGGTTTACGTAACCTAGTATAAACGTCATCCAATAGGATTTCCCTTAGGTGGACGCCCACTGACGTAGCATCGACTCGAACCCATCACTCAACTCAAATCAGGCTCGATTTTTGATTCGTCGATGTCGATCGACTCAATCTAATTTATTTTCGATCAAATTTATACATTATTGAGCTCAAATCAATTCACCAATCGAATAAAAATCAAATCATATTTACTCAAATTGAATTCAATTTCAATGGCTTCGATTAACCCATTTTGACTCGTCACAAGTATATATAATAACAATTGATACATCATCAAAAATTATCTTAATCGGGCACGAATCTCAATGCAAAATCAAGTTTGGAAACTTCAAAAATTAATTCGGAGACCATCCGAACTCCGATTTCAGCAAACTTACAGTCGAACTGAGCGTCTCAGGAATACAAACCCAACGAGACCAAGATCAACCCAATCCGAGCCCAAATGAGTCCAAATCAAGGGCTCAAAGCGCTGTTGGAAGGTTCAAACCGCAATTTGAGTTTCCAAACGGTCTCCGATTTTGACGAGCTTATACTCGAATCGAACGGCTCGACGAGACGAATCCAATGAGTCTAAGATCACCAAATTCCGAAATCATTAAGGCCTTCAAATGTCCAACAAACGGTCCACGGTCAAAGAGTTCAGCAACAACCCATAACCACCACCCCCTCTCCCTCTCCCTCTCCCTCAACCCATAACCACCCACTCTCCCTCTCCCTCAACCAAAAACGTTTCAAGCCTCCCTTCTCTCATACATGACACATTCAAGCCTCCCTCCTCTCATACATGACACATCCAAGCCCCCTTCGTCGCTCCTACAGCAGTTGCACGCCGGCAATCTTCTAAATCTTGGATAATTTCTTCTACATCCTCTCCATCTTCTTCTTCTCTCATTCTTATTTGATTTAAGTCAAATGTCAAGGAGTTGAAGTTTGATCTTTTCTTTTAAATATGAGAAGATTTCTTGAACTCATTTTCTTAAGTTTTACTAATGTTAGTTCCCACGTCTTTCCCTTCAATATGATCTTGAGAGTGAAATGAAATAAATTATTATGGTTTCTCTATATTACATAGTTACTATTTTCATCTCAATGTGATTAAGTGGCTTTGTATGAATAGCTATATACATGTGTTCTTGAGGCTTACAAAGTTGTTGGAAAGATAATATGTTTTATGTCAGAAAACTTCATTAGTTTTGGAAAGTTATGAAGTTGGTTTTAATTCTTTCTTTGAATTGTATTTGGTATAAGTATTGAATTGGAAAGTGAAAACGTTGAATTTCTATAAATGTGAAAATTGTGTATTTTGAAAAAAAATGGAAATTGTTTATATTGAAGGATGAGAATAGTTTGTATTTTGGAAAAGTAAGATAGAATGTGTGTATGTGATAAGTGATTGTAATGTGTGTAGAAAAGTAGAAATTATGTGATTTGGAAAGGTGAAAGACTGAAAGGTTTATGTTTTGAAAGGTCATGTATAACTTGAAAAGTGAAATGTATATATGAGTTGAAAAGTAAGAATAAAATGCTTGTTTTGTGGAAAGTGTGCATTGGAAAGTGTATAGATTTTGAAAAATTAAAATGTCGGTAAAAGTAAAAAAAAAATATATGTGCTTTGAAAAATGAAATTTAAGGTTTGTGAAAAGTGAGAAAGGTGGAGAGAAAGGTTGGATTGTAAGATTAAGATGTGGGTGAATGTGAAAGTGTTTGTGTTGAAGAACAGAGTGTTTGAAAGGGTGAGAATTGGAAGTTAGATTGTTAAGAAGCAAAAATGTGAGATGATGGAAAAGTCTATGTTGGAAAAGAGAGAATCGTATATCTTGAAAGTAGAATTGTATGAGCTTTGGAAAAGAAAATAAAAGTAAAGAATATGATTGTGATTTTGGAAATGAAAAGTATACGATTTTTGAAAGTGAATGTGTAATTGTTGAAAAGTAAAATGAAATGACAGGTTGGAAAAGTGATTTGTATGTGTAGAAGATGAAGTAAATTGTGTGTTTTAGGAGGTAAGATATTTTGGAAAGAGTGTAAAGTGTATAGATTTTGAAAGATTAAAATTTGAAAAGATTAAAAAGTGCAACTTGTGGGTGTTTTGAAAATTGGAGCTCAAGTGTATTTCCAAAAGTAAATGGTTTAAAAGCAAAGCAACAAAGCCAGCGTTCAAGCCCGAAAAAAGGTACGTCTTTACTTTTAGTAAATTTCAATTATTTTATTATTATTTATTAAAAGTGTTTCTAATCGCTATTTTTCCTGTTTATTTGCATGAACTGCAAGGAATGGTACTGGTCGAGGGAACAAAAGTACAAGGAGCTAAAGGTGTCAGTCGCCTCTATCCAACCGGGTAGAGGTGTTACGGGCGAAACCACCTGGTCGTAGCCCCCGGTGACTGTAAGTATTTCTAAACTTAGAAAACCTTTAGGGACCCCTTGATGTGGTGTGCGCAAACCCTTCCCTTTTAGGTCCTTGTAGTAACTTCAATTTAATTAGGATTACTTTTTTCTCTTAGATCCCTAAACCCCTTTTACACACGCTCAAAGTCCTAAGGGTTAGTAATAATAAAAATTTCACCCTATACAACAGTAGTGACACTTAAGGACAAAAATTAAGGACCGAGTCTTAGAAAACTTAGACTTAGGATGCTTGCACATTTTAGGATAGAAATATATAACATAGAAAACTTAGTGACACCTCACCTTAGGATTAATGAATATTTTTTTTAAATTAAAATTCAATCAATTAGAAAACTTTAGCTAATAATTAACCTAAGACATATCAAAAACCACATAACCTATTGCACACACTTAGATTTGTTTGCTAGGACAACCGACTCTAGTTTTAGGTTAGGCCGGTGTTTATTTCTTTACTACTGTGTGACGGGCTTTTTCTCGAGTTTTTTTGAATGCTGGTTGTAAAATGTTGGTGTGTTTGTTTATTTATTTTTATTGCACTCTGTGTTGTGATTTGATTAACGATTAGATTACTCATAGGTTAGGAGCGATCTGGATTGTTAATATGATTTTCTGCAGGTGGCCACACTCATGCAGGGCAGATGAAAAGGGGGCTAATTAATTAATAATAAATAAATGCTACAGGTGCTTCAGCTGCTTAGCCCCCAAATAAAAAGAGTGTGGCAAAGTATGGCTAATTGATTTAATTTAAAATGTATATATATAACTGCTTGGGATGATTTTTGCTTAGGATAACCCTGCAGGTGGTCTAGATTTTTTTTTTCTTTTTCTGTGAAATATAATGTAAATGTAAATGTATTTGAAAATTATCATAAATGTGAAAGTGATTTTGAAAGTGGGATATTATATCCAATTTGGAAACCAAAGAAAGGAGAATATACCTTAAAGGATTATTCTCTTTTATTTGGAAAGCCAAATTAGGATGATTCAATATCCAAATAGAAAAGAAAATACCCCTCATAGGGATGAGTTTCTTTTCATTTGGATATCCAGAACCCGATGGACCTGAGAAGTTCGTAGAAGAAGAAAAGATAGAACGAGAAGATTGAAGAAAGAAGATGAAGAAATGAAGATTCAAAGAACAGTATATCCCATTTCAAAAATCACTTGTGTCATTCTTAGGATTAGAATCCGTGTTTGTTGTCAGTGGGGCCCGGCCACTTTACTTTTCTGCAAATTATGGGTGTAATATGGACATTGAACATTGGACATTATATTTGGATTATTAAAATTGATTGTTTACATTGTTGGTGCAGTAGAATTTTTTAGGACTCTTGCATGCCGTATTTTATTATGGGTGCAAATTATGGGTGCAGTTCTGTCAAGGGGAAGTTGTGCAATCTCTTGGGAAAAAACCTATTTCTAAGCCTAATTTTAAAACTACTTCATATTCATTTTATGCATTTGAGTCAATTAGCATGCATTGCATTAGATACAAATTAAAAAGAGTCTAAAATATTAATTGTATTTCTAGACATTTTTCACACTACATAAGTTTAGGGGCCAATTAGGAACTGTCTTAGATGTCGGCCCCTAATTCCTTAAAACTTAAATAAACATCCCTACCCATCTTTTATAAGAGACTGGACACATGGTTTTAAAGTGCCTAGGTGGTTAGCTGGCTCCCCAATCCAGGTTGGGGTAAGTCCAGATTTGCACTTCATTAGTTAGGTTCGGGTCACTATTTTATAGTACCCAAATTAGATTTAGGTTCTGAGGCAGATTCTTTTTAGATCTTAAGTCCTCACCCTCTGAGAATATAATCCTAAATTTCTAATAAAATGTTAACTTAAATATAAAATTTTCTCTTAAAATGTAAAGCCCAATATAGAATAGAATGAGGTTGCTTCTGAGCTTCTCAGAATCTGGTTCCTCCTACCTTTCTTCCTTTGATTCGCTAATAAATGTTCAACATTGAGCTTTCTCCTTGAAAATTCATACTTCTATTTCCTTGTCTTTTACTTTGTAGTCAGAAGGGTATGAAATCACTGCTTTAATCGAGAGTTTTCTTAGGAGTATCCCTGCTAGGATGTAATTAACTATAGGGGCTTGCCTCTATAGGGATTTGAGAACCCCAGACTAAAATAAACCTTATTTTATTCGTATAAAACAAGGGAAAAATCTTTGGAAACGTAGATATTTTTCAACCTCATTTCTAATTTTAAATAGACTTGTAGAATGTTATTATTATCTTTTCAGATAATATAATATTATACTTGTTATATTCAATTTTAGAAATGATAAATTTTATAAAACTCATTCTCGCTTTTGGATATCTTGAAGAATATTATGTTCATCTTTTAAGATGATATAATATTCTTCTTGCCATATCTAAATAAAAGAATGAATAAACTTTTTCAAAAACGTATTTCTATCTTTAAACATATTCTATAGAATTTCATGTTCATCTTTTGAGATTATATGTTATTCCTTAAACTATGTTTGATTATAGAAATATCAATTTTCAAAACCCTATTCTGATATTGAATCCATTGTAGAATATTGTGTCGGCCTCTCGAGACCGTACTTTATTCTCAATGCAGTATTCGATTATAAAATAGGAGAAATCAAAAAATGAGTGGTGCGACACAATTTTTCCCACCACTTCCCTTAGTCAATCTTCCTTCACAAGGCAAATCAAGTAAACTCATGTCTGATTCTTCTTATAACTCCACTTCCACTTATACTTCCCTTGATTATCTCACGCCTATAAAAGATAGATGATAGAACAAAAATAGAAAAATAACAGAATAAAGATGGCCCTTCTAACATTACTTACAGTGTACTTTAATATCTCCTACATCAAAACTTTTTCAAAATTTATATATTTATCATATAATTACAAAATTTAATATGAACATGAACTTGCATGAATTATTATATTACGATGCTTCAGAAGATAATATATAGGGAATTTACATGCACACTTAATTTTCATCATTTTACCATTCATAGGGATATTTATAAATTTGTTTCAAACCATGTAATGAACTATAACCAATGTCAAAAATGTCACATATATCAATAAGTATTTAATATCTTGTTCAATCCAAACCAACTAATAAAATTTCACTTTCTTATAATCAAAATACTTAAAATAGAGTATTCTACAATTCACCAGAGATCACATTGTGAAAAGTTTGTTAAACTTAAGAAAATCACATTTTATTTATTTTCAGTGGTGCGAGTTTTGAAATTGAAAAAACAAAATAGTGTATTGGGACCCCACCTCATGCTCGACAATTCCTTAACTGAACTGAGAGACGAATCTGGTTTCACAACCTCCTAAATCCTCTATTTTTTTTTCTCCTCTTCTCCTCTTCTCCTCTTCATTCTCTTCCCCTTCTCCAGTGGAGAGTGAGGTGAGGGAACATTATAAAATGATTTTAAATATTTTATATATATAAATCACATTTCTGATGGTGTTATTGTTGAAAATTAAACTTCATTAATTGGGCCTTTAATTGTGTGGGCTTTCTAATTAAGCCCATAGTCTAGAAAAGTCTTTAGAAAACTCTAGAATCCTACTTTATGATGAATGTTTTAGAGGATTCTAGAGATATATTCTAAAAAGAGTTGTTTAGAGTATTCTAGAATATGCAATTAATGACTTTTGTAAAAGAAGATAGGAGAATATTCTAGAAAGTCAATATTAGCCCTTGGATTGAAATGTGTTGGCACAATCCTAAGGGGGTAGTCACTAGTATAAATAGGTGTAGAGTCTTTGTGTTTATGTAAGAAGTAGAATCAAGAGTTCAAGAGAAATAAAAGTGAGTTTTATAAGTGTTCCTCTTCTCTTCTAAAATTCTTCCTCTTCTTATAGCCTCTTATTATCCAACAAAGTGGTATCAGAGCCAAAGTTTCTTCCTAAGGAGATGGCGAGCAATGGTATGATCCCTTTCCAAGTCCCAACGCTCAACAATAGCAACTATGACAATTGGAGCATCAAAATGAAGGCCCTTCTTGGAGCGCAAGATCTATGGGAGATGGTAGAGAAAGGCTACAAGGAGCCACAATATGAGTCAAGTTTATCCCAAGCTCAAAAGGATAGTCTAAGAGATTCAAGGAAGAGAGACAAGAAGGCTCTCTATCTAATCTTTCAAGGATTAGATGATGACTCTTTTGAGAAGCTTTCCGATGTGAAGTCTGCCAAAGAAGCATGGGAGAAACTTCAGACCTCTTACAAAGGAGAGGAGCAAGTCAAGAAGGTGTGTCTCAAAACATTAAGAGGTGAGTTCGAAGCCTTACATATGAAAGAAGTGGAAGTTGTTTCTGACTACTTTACTATAGTCTTAGCCGTTTCTAATCAATTAAAAAGAAATGGTGAGAAGCTAGAAGATGTAAGGATTATGGAGAAAATCCTTCGTTCTCTATATTCAAAGTTCGATCATATTATCGCCATGATTGAAGAAACCAAAGACTTAGAGGCTATGACAATCGAGCAACTCTTGGGATCCTTACAAGCCTATGAAGAAAAGAAAAAGAAGAAGCAAGTTATCACGGAACAACTCCTTAAGACATAAATTAATTCAGCTAAAGAAGAGGGCCTCGAGTATGGTAGAAGCCAACAAGGAAGAGGTCGTGGTCGTGGACAAAGTCGTGGTCATGGGCGCGGACGAGGTTGGAACTCTAATAATGGCAAGAACGATAATACAAATTTTGGACAAGGAGGAAGTTCGACAAGAGGTCGTGGAAGAGGAAAGCCAAGACCAAGGTATGATAAATCTCAAGTGATGTGCTACAACTGTCAAAAATTTGGTCATTATGCTGCAGAATGTAGAACTCCTAATAACAATAAAGTTGAAGAGAAGGCTAATTATGTGGAAGAGAGAAGTCAACAAGATGGCACTTTGCTATTGGAATATAAGGAGAATGAAAAAGGTGGAGATAACACATGGTATCTAGACACCGGTGCAAGCAACCATATGTGTGGAAAAAAAAGCATGTTCGTGGACTTGACGAGTCAGTGAACGGCAAATGTATCCTTTGGAGATGAATCCAAGGTTGCTGTGAAGGGCAAAGGTAATATTCTTATCCGATTAAAGAATGGAAAGAACCAATTCATTTCCAACATCTTTTATGTGCCAAACATGAAGAGTAATATCTTGAGTTTGGGTCAACTCTTAGAGAAAGGTTATGATATTCATTTGAAAGATAAAAACCTTTCTATAAGAGACAATATGAGCAACCTAATTGCAAATATACCGATGTAAAGAAACAGAATGTTCTTGCTCAATATTCAAAATGATATTGCCAAGTGTCTCAAAGCTTGCTACAAAGACCCATCTTGGCTTTGGCATCTTCGATTTGGGAATCTTAATTTTGGAGGATTGGAGCTATTATCAAAGAAGAAAATGGTAAGAGGTCTGCCCTGCATCAAACACCCAGATCAGCTATGTGAAGGCTGCTTGCTTGGGAAGCAATTCAGGAAGAGCTTTCCAAAGGAGTCAAATTCAAGAGCACAAAAGCCACTTGAACTCATACATACAGATGTATGCGGTCCAATTAATCCAAGCTCTCTCAGTAAGAGTAATTATTTCCTTCTCTTCATAGATGATTTTTCAAGAAAATCATGGGTATATTTTTTAAAGAAAAAATCAGAGGTATTTGAAGTATTCAAAAAATTTAAAGCCTTGGTGGAGATAGAAAGCCTCGAGATCAAAGCTATGCGATCTGATCGAGGAGGAGAGTTTACTTCAAAGGAATTTCAAGAATTTTGTGAAGCTAATGGAATACGTCGATCGTTGATCGTCCCAAGATCTCCTCAACAAAATGGTGTAGCAGAGAGAAAGAATTAAACTATCCTTGATATAGCTCGAAGTATGCTCAAGAGTAAGAGACTACCTAAGGAATTTTGGGCTGAAGCTGTTGCATACGCGGTTTACTTATCCAATCGATCTCCAACAAGAAGTGTGTGGGGAATGACACCACAGGAAGCATGGAGTGGAAGGAAGCCTGGTATCTCTCATCTAAGAGTGTTTGGAAGCATATCACATGTGCACGTACCTGATGAGCAACGAAGTAAGCTAGATGATAAGAGTGAGAAGTATATTTTCATCGGTTATGACTCCAACTCAAAAGGCTATAAGTTATACAGTCCAAACACTATGAAGACAATCATCAGTCATGATGCATCTTCAATGAAGAAGGAGAATGGCTTTGGGACCCCCATGAAGATCCCTACAACTTCTTTAAGGATGAAGAAGTTGAGCAGCCAAGGATAAATCAAGAAAGAGATGAGCCCATAACACCACCAACCACACCAATTGCAAGTACTCAAGAGGACCCATCATCTTCAAGTGAAGGCTCAAACGAAAAAGCACCACATTTTAGAAGTTTACAGGAAATCTATGAGGTGACTGAGAATCAAGACAATCTCACTCTCTTTTGCCTCTTTACGGATTGTGAACCTGTAAATTTTCAAGAAGCCATGCAAATTAAGAATTGGAAGGATGCAATGGATGATGAAATCAAGGCAATCGAGAAGAACAATACATGGGAGATAGCTACACTTCCAATAGGACACAAGGCGATTGGTGTAAAGTGGGTATACAAAGAAAAGAAGAATGTCGAAGGAGAAGTCGAGAAATATAAAGCAAGATTAGTGGCAAAAGGTTACAGCCAAATACCTGGCATCGACTATGATGAGGTATTTGCTCCTGTTGCTCGACCTGAAACTATAAGACAAATCATTTCTTTGGCGGCTCAAAATAGATGGAAAATACATCAAATGGATGTTAAGTCCGCCTTTTTAAATGGAGTCCTTGAAGAGGAAGTCTACATTCAACAACCACCGGGCTATAAAGTCAAAGGGCAAGAAGACAAGGTTTTGAAGCTAAAGAAGGCTCTCTATGGGTTAAAACAAGCTCATAGGGCATGGAACAACAGCATCGACAAGTATTTCCTTGAGAACGACTTCAGTAAATGTCCTTACGAGCATGCCCTCTACATCAAAGTCAAGGATGGGGATATTTTGATAGTGTGCTTATATGTGGATGATTTGATCTTCACTAGAAGTAATCCAAGTATGTTTAAAGAATTCAAGAAAGTAATGGCAAAAGAGTTCGAGATGACGGATATTGAACAAATGGCATACTACCTCGGTATTGAAGTTAAGCAAAAGGATGAAGGTATCTTTATCTCTCAAGAAAGCTATGGAAAAGAAATACTCAAGAAATTCAATATGAATGATTGCAAGTCCATAAGCACTCCGATGGAATGCGGAGGAAAGTTATCAAAAAAGGAGAATAATGAAATTGTTAATCCAACATTTTTCAAGAGCTTGGTGGGTAGCTTGCGCTACTTGACTTGCACTAGGTCGGATATCCTTTATGCTGTTGGAATAGTTAGTCGTTATATGGAGGTACCAACAACTACTCACTTAAAGGCTGCGAAGAGGATTCTTCGATACATCAAAGGTACGATTGACTTTGGCCTATTCTATTCATCATCAAATGATTTCAAGCTTGTCGGATATAGTGATAGCGACTAGGCCGAAGACTTAGATGAGCGAAAAAGCACTACGGGTTTCGTGTTCTACATTGGAGACACTATTTTCACTTGGATGTCAAAGAAGCAACCAATCGTGTCCCTTTCTACTTGTGAAGCTTAGTATATTGCTGCAACTTCATGTGTTTGTCATGCAATTTGGCTTCGAAATTTATTGAAGGAGCTAAGACTGCCACAAGAAGAGCCAACAAAGATTTGTGTCGATAACAAGTCAGCTATTGCCTTGGCCAAGAATCCTGTTTTTCATAATCGAAGTAAACATATCGACACACGCTATCACTTCATCAGAGACTGCATCTCAAGAAAGGATGTGCAAATAGAGTATGTGAAGACTTATGATCAAGTAGCTGATATATTCACCAAGCCACTCAAGCATGAAGATTTTACAAGGATAAGAAGATTGCTCGGAATAACAAATCAAGTTTAAGAGGGGGTGTTGAAAATTAAACTTGATTAATTGGGCCTTTAATTGTGTGGGCTTTCTAATTGAGCCCATAGTCTAGAAAAGTCTTCAGAAAACTCTAGAATCCTACTTTATGATGAATGTTTTAGAGGATTCTAGAGATATATTCTAAAAAGAGTTGTTTAGAGTATTCTAGAATATGCAATTAATGACTTTTGTAAAAGAAGATAGGAGAATATTCTAGAAAGTCAATATTAGCCCTTGGATTGAAATGTGTTGGCACAATCCTAAGGGGGTAGTCACCAGTATAAATAGGTGTAGAGTATTTGTGTTCATGTAAGAAGTAGAATCAAGAGTTCAAGAGAAATAAAAGTGAGTTTTATAAGTGTTCCTCTTCTCTTCTAAAATTCTTCCTCTTCTTATAGCCTCTTATTATCCAACAGTTATGATGCTCCTCTTCCTGGCATTAGAGCGCTCCATCGAATATTAAAGATGCCCCTAGACAAAAAGCTCAAAAAGCACGATGTTGTTATCACGCTTCCCAAGTATCACCCAAATATAGTGAGGGAAGCAACACAGTGTCACCACTCACGGTGTCATTGTGCTCCCTCAATCAGACTTCCTCTAATAGAGAGGGCAGTGCAACATCACGATTGCGATCCTAAGGAACTTTCTGCAATTAAATTTTCTACTTTTTTATTACATAATCTCGGATTCTATAGACTTAAGGAAACACTTAATAACTTGAAATCTCACAAGCATTTAACGTATACAAATGCCTACATGGAACTCATACCATAATTTGGTTAGGTTATTTTTTTTCTGTAGCAGTAGTTATTACAACTTCCATCCTCATCCATGTGCAAGAGAAATATTCACACCTAGCATCCTGAGCCGTGAGGAAGACTTCAATTATGCTCGTAGTTGTACTAAGAAATCTCTACAATCAGCCAACATCAGCTCTTAGATATTCTAGCTTCCTATTTGTGGAGTTTCCTCGCGGCGACATATTCAATCAACAATAGTACATCATTCTTCTCCATATAAGTTAATGTCATCGAGCAAAAGTTATGACATGTAATCTCAGATAGTTCATACATCCTTGGTGGATCCTCTAAACCTCTTTCATATAAGTTAACGTCGCTAGAATGTCGTCGGACATTCATTGGACTCCTACCCGACTCAAAATTTTTACCCATCGTCAAACTTCAGCCCATCGCTAGACTTTCAAAGAGCTTCTACCATTTGCTAAATTTCCACCCATTATTGGACTTCTGTCGGACTCCAACTCGACATCAAACTTCTAGCTACCTATCGTCAAACTTCTACTAGACATGAAAATTATGTATATCATTGGACTTTTGTCGGACTCCGACCCAACACCGAACTTCTACCCATCATAAGACTTTCATTTGAGTTTTATCTAACGCCAAAATTCCACCCAATGTCAGACTTCTGCCTGTCGACGGACTTGCGTCGGACTCCTGCTTGTTGACAGACCTTCATTAGAATTCTACCCAACGTCGTACTTCTACCTGACGGTGAATTTATATCCAATGTCGGACTTCTGCCCGTCGCTGGAATTTTATCGGGCTTCTACTCGATGCTAAATTTCCACCCGTCATCGGATTTCTTCCTGACTTCGAATTTTCGTCTGTTGCCAGACTTCCACAGACTAACATCGGACCTCTGCAGAATTTTTTTATGGAGGCATAAACTCCTACTCAAAGAGGGGCCCTAGACTTGGACAGGGGATACGACCTGAACATAAGTAGGGGAATGCCTCATCATGAGGGATAGAAGGAGGAAACTCCTACTCAGTGAGGGTCCCTAGACCTGGACAGGGGATGCCACCTGAGTAGGACTAGGGGAATGCATCAATATGACAGAGAGAAGAGGAATGGGGAGGAATCTCCTTCTTACAAAGAGGGGCCCTGGGCCTGAATAGGAGATGCTACCTGTGTAAGGCCCTGAGAGAAGGTCTCAAATGAAAGAAATGAGGAGGAAGAGAAGAGCATGTTTTTTCATACACCCAGGGGGGGTATTTATAACAAGGAGGGAGAAGGCAAGAAATTGAAAAAAAAAAAAAAAAAAAGAACTGGCGGTTAGTAAACGACCAGCGGTTAGGCAAACATCAGCTAACTGCAGACATAATGCTAGGCAGTGCAGGTGGCCACGTAGTGCGCATGGCCATCAGACAGTGACGCACGGACATTAGGCAGTAGGGCGCAGGCACGCAGGCAGGCTTGTAGAGGTGCGGCCAGACAGCAGCAGTGCCCGGGCAGGCCGGTTAGCCGGATGTGGCGGCGGCAGCCAGCAACGGGTAATCTATCCCAGTTTTGGGCTCTATTTTGGCCCCTTAGAAAGGTCAAATCAGATGTTTTTTGGGTCCCCAAGGCTATTTTCAACATTTTGGTCTCAATTTTGGCACTTTTAAAGCAATTCAGAACTCTACGCCAAAGATTAAAGTATTTCCTAATTATGAATCACAAAAAATTTTTTTTAGATCTATAATGTATATTTTCGAACTTTTGGAGCATCAATGTTTGAAAATAGGGGTGCAGCTGTTACGTCTTCAAAAAATTATCTTGATCGGGCATGAATCTCAAGGAAAGATCAAGTTGGAAACTTTTGAAATTAAAATTAGGACCATCCAAACTCTGATTTTAGCAAACATATAGTCAAACGGAACATCTTAGAAATACAAACCCAACGACACTAAATTAAACTCAATTCGAGCCTAAATTGGTCAAAACGGAGTACTTGAAGAGATGTTGGGATGTTGAAACCACAATTTGGATTACCATATGATTTCCAAACATGACATTCTTATATTCAAATCGAGCGGCTCGACGATGACTCCAATGAGTCCAATATTGCAGAACATTAACATCATTAAGATCTTGAAATGTCTGACAAATGGTCCATGATCAATGGATTCCACATCCGCCATCCATCCAAAAAACTCCCCATTTACCCTTGATCATCCTCCTATTTATGTGCCATACCACTCTAGGAAATCTATAAATAGACCCCTCCTCCCTCTTGAAAGGGGGGGCTCCAAGCAAGACAGCAAGTGAGAGATCAGAGATAGCTCTTTCCTCTTCGCTCCTCCTCGACCACCGCCTAGAGTTTATCCGAGCCACTTGAGTCCCTGAGCTCCACCGGACCACCACTTGAGGCCCTGAGTTCAATCGGAACATCACCTGATGCTCGAACCTTTGCTGAACCACCACCTGAGACCAAGACTTCTGCCGGACCACCACCTAAGGCCTGGACTTCTACCGGACAATCACTTGTGGCCCAAATTTCTATTGAACCACTACCTAAGGCCCAGACGTCTGTCAAACCACCACCTGATGTTCGAACTTCTATTGGACCACCACCTGAGGCCCAGACTTCTTCCAGACCACCACCTAATGCCTAGAGTTCTTCAAGACTACCACCCGAGGAGTGAACCTCTATCGAATCACCACCTTAAACCTGAACTTCTGCCAAACCGCCACCTGAGGCCCAGACTTCTGTTAGACCATCACCTGAAGCCCGGAGTTCTACAGGACCCCCACCAGATGCCTGAACTTTTATCGGACCACCACTTAAGACCTAGACTTCTACTGGCCCACCACCTAAGGCCCAAACTTCTACCGTACCACAACCTGACGCTCGGAGTTTTACCGGACAATAAAATGATGCCTGGACTTCTTCCAGACCACCACCTGAAGTCTAAAGTTCTACCGAGCAACCACCTGACTCCCAAACTTCTTCCAAACCATTACCTGAGGATCGAACTTCTACTGGACCACCACCTGACGTCCGAAGATTTGTCGGACCACTACCTGAGGCCAGACCTCTACCGGACCACCACCTGAAGCCCGAACTTCTGCCTGACCATCACTTGAGGCCAAGACCTCTGTCGGACCATTACTTGAGGCCTAGACTTCTATCCGGTCACATCCTGATGCCCCAAGTTCTACTAGAGTGCCACCCTACTAATACGGTCTTCTTGACCCTTGTCTTATGCCAACTATGGTCCTTCCAACCTCTGTTGCCTACTACAGTCCTTTTGAGATCCATTGCTAGAAAACAATCTTTCTGCGCCCAAAATTTTTCCTACTATGGTCCTTCTAACCTCCCTTTTTAGAGAACATTCTTTTTGACCCCTGTCTCTTGTTGGCTACAATCCTTCCGATCTATGTCACCTACTACGATCATTATGATCTCTATCTTATCGACTATGGTCCTGCTGACTAAATAAACATGTTAAGGTTGATTATTGTAAATCTCACCATATAATGCGCTCTATATGATGTACATTTGTGACATCAAGTCAAGTCCTCCCAAGAAAAGGCCTCATTTGTAATTGACTGTAAATACTAGTGGATTCATTCAAACTGGGCCAGGCCCCACGATTTTTCTCCCTTTTTAGGGGTTTTAACATAATAATTCTAGTGTCTCTTTTGAACGCAACACTATCTTTTTCATCTTCTTATGTTTTGGATTTTCATACAATGCTAAGACATTATTAAACTATATATTTCTCTATTTCCGTGAATATTCCAAGACGCAACAATATGATTGTTGGATTGCAAGCATATTTTTATATGTACTTTAATAATTTGTTAATCCTTAGGTCATGTAATAAATAGATAGGAAAATAAGAAGAAATTAGTGCACAAATAATATGAGAAAAGAAAATAGCTTTAATCGATTGTGATATGTGCATCAAGCATATAAAGTTCGAAAACAAACCTACAACTCACTTCAGTAAGGTTGGAGAAACCAACCAAAAAATTTTAAATTTTGTATCACATATGATCATGCATAACTTAAAAATAAATGAAACCAACTTAGAAATGATTGGATGTTATGGAAAGAGTTAATGCGTGGAGAGACTCGAATATGATGGAATCCATTAAGGAAAATAAAAGATACTTCGAAAGATTGGTAGAACAAGAAATTACATGTATAGCAACTAATATTTAATTTGCATTACGTGAGTTTATGAGATATAATGGAGTTAATAATATCCTTTTCTACGTAATGTAGGTTATGCCAGCAGCTAAAAAGATTCAATATAATGGAATAATACCTAAGATGGAAGAGAAACTTATTATTATGTTTTAGTCGTATTGTCGCTACGGGTGATGATATTTGGGTTCCTAACTTGGGTGTCTTGCCTCTTAATTGATTTAAGAGATGTACAATAAATCTTATCTGATAAGAACGAAATTCAGAATGATGCGCCAATTACATTACATCATAATGGGCTTGAAGGTTTTAGCATAAGGGAGTCACAAATGTCGCATACTACTCAACCATTTATTTATAAAGGTAAAAGAGCTAGTACAAGGTAGCAGTAATGTAACTTTTCATGGATCATGTTAAACATATATTGTAAACATTGCACAATCTATAAGTTCTGAAATAACTATAGCGAATGCCCTATGAAAAATTGTTACAATTCTTGATGCATTGAAGAAAATTTCTCACATCCCAGAGATATTCAATGATATAGAGTTCTGCAACTTCACGGAAGATTTTATGCAAGATAAAAATAATAGGGAGACTTCAATGGAAGATCCCAATGATAAAAAATTTTGGTGGCTTAGAAAAAAGTTTCAAAGAACCATTAATTATTATATACGACAGTCTGTTCTTATCTTTCAACAATTACTACCGTATGGACAAGTTGACATCAATAGTTGAAATATATTTTCTTTATTTCTTTTTCAGTTTGTAATTCACTTGTGATTACTCTCCTTTTTGTGAAGATTTCATGTCATTAAGTGAAAATTTGTTTCATTTGATGGAATACGGATTATAGCTATTAGCAAATATGTTGAAGTGCATTTGCTTTGAGAGTTTATCTTTGTCTGAGTAGTACTTCTACAGATCCATCAAGTTTGATAAAACACATAAATGACGTAGTCTTTGCATGACTTGCTTTTTTTGGTATTGTTGAGTTGGAAATCCATTAGTAGAACACTTATTGTACTTCAAAATTCAAGCAGATTTTGTATGTTCATGTAACTGTTTAATTCGTACATTTCTTTTTGAACTCTAAACCTAAATCTAGTCATCTTTCTGTTTAATATTAAAATGGCTGTTAAAACAATAATTAAATTTTAGGTCCATATCTGATCATATGATTAGAGACAATCTTCTTGAAAATTTATTCATGTAGTCAATTTCTGCTGCTTTGTGAAACGTGAACTACATCAGAGTAAAGATGGTTAGCTTAACATATGTAAAGTTGAGAAACAGAGGAGGCAAAGAAGCTATAGCATTGCACTTCATCTTCAAGCTTTTCTTACACCCTCCAGCCGCTGCTATAGTACTCTAAATAAATAGCAGGGTTAGTTACAAAAGGTGTGGTTAGGATTGTTTGATCAGAGATCACACGGTGAGAAGGAAAAAGGTGCTGCTGCCATAACAGAGGTAGTGAAGCACGATCCTATAAGTGAGCCGGCTGATCCGACCACTTATCAAGTCTCCTTATCAGCCCCCCTCAAGATGACGGTTGGTGGTTGAACCGTTAGCTTGTCACGAAGAAAGGCAAACCGCGTGGCCGTGAGCGGTTTGGTGAAGATGTCGGCCGGCTGATCAATAGTGGGAATGTGGTGCACAGAGATAAACTTCGACCGAATGCAATCCCTTATGAAATGAAAATCAATTTCGACATGTTTGGTCCGAGCGTGAAAAATGGGATTGTTAGCTAACGCCAAAGCTGAAATGTTATCACAGTATAGCTTAGTCGGGGTACAGACTGAGACTTGAAATTCGCTGAGTAAGCGACGGAGCCAAATTACATCACAGGCCGCGATTGAAATGGCCCGATACTCAGCTTCAGTCGAGGAACGTGCTACGGATGACTGCTTTTTAACAGTCCAGGATATCAATGTGCGCCCGAGAAAGGCACAGTAGCCTGTGATGGATCGACGATCGGTTTTGTCGGATGCCCAGTCTGAGTCAGCGAAAGCCGTGAGCTGCAGAGGCGCACGAAGGATAGGGAGTCCAAGATGTATGGTACCTTGAATGTACCGCAGAACTCTTTTAAGTATCTGAAAATGAACTACGTTGGGCTGATGCATATGCTTGCAGAGGTAGTTCACGGCAAACGACAGATCTGGTCTGGTTAAGGTTAGGTACTGGAGAGAGCCTACAATTTGACGATAGAATTCCGGCCGAGAATAGAGCTCTGTAGCTGTGTCATCGGGCGGTAAAACTGTAGGCAGGGGAGTGGCAACGGGCTTGCAGCCTGTCATGGCTGCTTTAGTCAAAATCTCCTTGGCATAGTGTGTCTGACTGAGATGAATTCCAGATGAGAAATGCGTAGCATGTAATCCAAGAAATTTATTTAGTGATCCCAGGTTCCGCATGTGAAAGTTGGAGCTGAGCGTGTGAAGTAATCGCTGAATTTCACCACTGTGATTGCCCGTTAAGAGGATGTCGTCAACGTACACAAGCAGGTAGAGCTGAACTGAATCCCGATTGAACAGTAATAGGGACGGGTCAGCTGTGCTTGTGGTGAATCCATATTTGAGAAGATAAGTAGACAGTGTCTCAAACCACTGCCGGGGAGATTGTTTAAGCCCGTATATTGCTTTCTGCAAAGAGCAAATGTGATTGGGAAACCGGGGATCGACGAAGCCCGTTAGTTGGTGCATGAACACTTGCTCGTGTAGTTTGCCATGAAGAAAGGCATTAGACACATCAAGTTGGAGTAGTGGCCACTTGTTGGAGACGGCAACAGTTAGGAACAATCTAATCGTGGCAAATTTAGCCACTGGGCTAAACGTTTCATGGTAATCCAGACCGTGCTCTTGTTTGAATCCTTGAGCTACAAGTCGAGCTTTATGTCTTGCAATGGAGCCATCAGCATTATATTTGGTTTTGTACAACCATTTGCTGCCTAAGATGTTTTGCCCGGATTGATATGGAACCAGTTTCCAGGTTCCTTGTTGCTGCAAGGCGTCGAACTCAGCACTCATTGCTTGACGCCATACTTGATATTTGTTAGCTTGGGTGAAACCTGATGGACTAGCAGGTATGAGTTGATGCTCAAGATCCAGAATTTGTCGTGGTTTAAGTGTGCCCGTCTTGGCCCTGGTAATCATCGGATGATGGGGTGTAATAGAGGGTGGACGAGCTTGGGAAGGAGGGCTCTCAGACGGTGGAACTGAGGCTGAGATGGGTTCCATACAAGTAGGTGAATTGGATCCGGCAGGTGGAGTAATTTGGGTGGAGGGGGTTGAGTTGGTTACAGGCGGCAGCATAGAAGATGTGGGTAGCAGATTAGCCGGATGAGTGTTGATAAGAGGCTGTGGGATAGTAGGTGTAGATTTTTGTGATTGGAACGGGAAGATAGATTCATGGAACTGCACATGTCTAGAGATACAAAGTTTAGATGTTTGGACATCGAAGCAGCGATAGCCTTTTGAGTTGGGGACATAGCCAAGGAAGATGCATGGCTGGGTTCGAGGAGAGAATTTGTTAGACAAATGAGTAGGAATCCAGGGGTAAGCAAGACAGCCAAAGGTTCGTAAGTGTGTGTACGTTGGAGGATGTTTGTACAAGCATTCGTAAGGAGATTTATTGTGGTTAACCGAGGATGGTAATCGGTTGAGCAGGTACACAGCAGTGAGAAGAGCATCCGTCCAGAATTTTCGAGGTAAATTAGCATGAAAAAGTAGAGCACGCATGGTTTCAAGAATGTGTCGGTGTTTTCGCTCGGAAACCCCATTTTGCTGAGGTGTGTAAGGGCAGGAAGTTTGATGAACTATACCAAAATTGTTTAAATGATTTTGAAGTATGGTATTCATGTATTCGCCGCCGCGATCGGAGCGTAGAGTTTTGATTTTAGATTGAAATTGATGTTCTACAAGTTTCTTAAAATGGAGAAAAGTATTTGCAACTTCAGATTTGTTATGCAATGGAAAAACCCAAGAATATCGACTAAAATCATCAACAAACAGCACATAATAACGATAGGATTGTATTGAAACTAGTGGGGAGGGACCCCATACATCGCTGTGGATAAGTTCTAAACACTTAGTTGACCTAGTAGAAGACAAAGGAAAAGCTAAACGTCTACTTTTAGCCTGAGCACAGGCAGTACAATGAAATGTTCTATTGGCAGCCAGGCTGGAAGGGAAAATTGCGGGAATGGATCGTTGAGTTGTTGGAGAAGGATGGCCTAAGCGCTGGTGCCACACCGAGAGACTAGGAGCTGAGGTAGTAGCAGATAATCCGATGGGTTGGGAGGTTGCGGAAGCATGATGATTAATTGGGTAGAGTCCATGTAGATTGGGACCGTGGAGAAGAGTTCGGTTGCTCTTGGAATCCTTTATAAGAAAACCATTGGAGTGAAATAAAACATAGCAAGGATTATCAGAAGTTAATTTGTGAATAGAAATTAAATTATGGGAAAGTTGAGGAACATGAAGAATTTTGGACAGCCGAAGCTTACGCAGGGGGGTGGGCAGCAAACCTTGGCCTGTATGAGCAATTTGCAACTGCTGACCATTGCCAACTTGGACATTGGAGTTCCCTGTATACGGTTGCAGGTTCTGGATTTGAGCAGCATTAGAGGTGAGGTGTTCGGTAGCACCTGAATCTAAGAACCAGTCAACTTGCTGTGAATTGTCTGTGGAAATGTATGCTTGTGGTGGTGCAGAGTAGTTTGTATCGTGGCGATACCAGCAGCTCACTGCGGAATGCCCTGGTTTACCGCAAATTTGGCACTCGACAGTTAGACGAATTCGTCTTCCCCCACGATTAGTTGCTTGATCACCGTTTGAAGATCTTCCAGGCGCGCTACGTCCTGGAGCTGCTCGAGTATTAAATGTTCCACGACCTCGACCACTGGCATTAGAGCGGCCACGATATGATCCTCTAGTGGCTGCCAAGGCTAGATTTGGATCAGCTGGTGGTAGGCTATTTGCGTTTCTGCTCAAATCCGCGTTCAGGTGAAGTTCTTCACTGCACAGCATAGAGAAGAAATCATCGATAGAGATGGGATTTGGCTGCGTTCTTATCGCAGTTTTGAATGACTGATACGTGATCGGAAGTCCATTCAAGGTATAGTGTATGATGTCTTCTTCTTCAATGGTAGATACTGCCGCAGCTATGGCATCTACCTTGCCTTTGATCTCAAACAGGTACTGCACCATAGTCTTGTCGCCAAGTTGTAACTGATGAAGTTCACCTTTGAGTTGCAGGAGGCGAGAGCGATTTGACGACTGTAGTCTTCGCTCAATGGTTAACCAGATTTCATGAGAGGAGCTAAGGTTGAGAATGTACGGTAGCAGGGAAGCTGAAACCGTTTAATAAATTGCTGATGCTAAGTGCTGATCAATCAGCATCCAGGTAGAATAGAGTGGGTTGATTCTGCTGTTTCCATTGGCATCCGTAATCTGCTTTGCTGGTGGTACTATGGTGCCATCGAGGTATCCCTCAAAGTTATTAGCAGTGAATAACTTTAACAGCTGTGATTTCCATATCAGGTGATTCTCGGTAGTAAGTTGTACAGTGACCATCGACTTCACGTTAGACATGAAGAACTTTAGTTGCTGAGGAATGACTGTGTCTCTGGAAGCTGTGTTCGAGCCCGAGTCTTCCATCTGCGTTGAGGAAGATGACGCAGCCATTGATACGGAGGAAGCAGGGGTTGGAACCTACAGCTCTGATACCATGAAACGTGAACTACATCAGAGTAAAGATGGTTAGCTTAACATATGTAAAGTTGAGAAACAGAGGAGGCAAAGAAGCTATAGCATTGCACTTCATCTTCAAGCTTTTCTTACACCCTCCAGCCGCTGCTACAGTACTCTAAATAAATAGCAGGGTTAGTTACAAAAGGTGTGGTTAGGATTGTTTGATCAGAGATCACACGGTGAGAAGGAAAAAGGTGCTCCTGCCATAACAGAGGTAGTGAAGCACGATCCTATAAGTGAGCCGGCTGATCCGACCACTTATCAAGTCTCCTTATCACTTTGACAGTTCAAATCGTTCTATAGCGTTTATATATTTTAAACTGTAGTTATTTCAGCAACACAAAGGATCACTACTAACGTAGATTGAGACAGCACTTTTTGCTGCACATTTTCTTTAAATTCGTTCAAGATATAGCTTAATAAACACCTCTACAGAGGAAAATAAAATAAATAAAAAACAAAAGATAATTTACATGACAACTGTACTTTCTAAAACATTACCAGTACAGATATTTGCCTAGTCATTGTTAATTTATCTAAGCCAATTTTGGTGGAATTTTTTCATAATCCAAAAGTTATTCAAACACCGTAAACAGAAACTTGTTTTGTTCTATATGTAGCTTCTACGAGGGTTGATTTGGATTTGTAACTCTTTTGCCTGTCCCCATAATGCTGCATTTGAACTGCTACTTCGTATCTTCAGTTTACTTGAATTGTTGAAGATAACTTGGGAATATTATGACTACTATCAGAATGCCGAGCAGAACTTTATGCAGTTTGGGGTGCTTCATATTCAACATCCTGCCACCCATATTCATAAATCTTCGTTTTCTTCGTTCAACATAATTTTGGTAGTTCTCTACCTTATAACTGTATACAGTATTGTTATAAAAGATATTTCTTTCTTTAATATAATTTACTTCTTGCTCACTTCTAAGAGTATTGAAAATGATTCGCAGGCTTCTTCATACGAACTAAAACTATTGCCTATACACCAAGTTATTTTCCTATTATGAATGTGTTTTAAGAACTGTCATCCGCTTTTACAATTAACAAAGTCTTGCTGTGAAGTTGATATGCAGAATCGTTTTTTATAACTGCAGTCATATGTTGTTTTGCTAAACTCTGGAATCTGTTAAGATATGTTATACAAACTTCATTAACTTATATTGGTATTTCAAGGATAATATTGTTCAAGTGATTTGACCATTGATGGGTGTTCTAATGTTTGTAATCAATTGAAAGAGAACACAATACTACTTGAAGGATTAAACTACTTTATTTGTTCGTGATTGAAAATGATTTTCATTTTTTGCTTAAAGTTCATTTGTTTACAAGTTGCGATAAGGATTTTTTGTGCTATTTTCTACAGTAGAATGTATTTTGAGTAAAAGCTATGTGTTAAGTTACTATTTAAACAGACACGCAACGTCAGAGGACATTGAAACTATCACCTGATGAATGCGATGAAGAAACTTTGCCTGTGTATATTTAATTTCATAAATGTATTACTAGCTTCAACTTATTTATATCATGATTACTGTGTACTACACAAGAACATGAGATCACGTATGACTAAAGGATAGTGGAGATAAATGAATATCCTGTTAGAATTAATAATCATATTCAAAATGTCATAAGTAATAGTTAAGAACTTACTTTATCTGCTTGCTTAAATCAGGTCATCGGTTACGCGGATTACATAAAACGAATAGAAGAGAAGTTCTCACCATTAATTTGTCAATTCTAGGATACAAAAAGCCTATAAGAGTAATCTCACAAAGATTCCAATACTCTATGGAAACAATAAATAGATATTTCTCCATTGGTATTCAATCATTTATTCATTTAGACATGAAAATTAATGTACCAGAATATAAGCAATTTTGTGATATTACTACACATACTTTTAATGATATGAGACACATGCCATATTTTAAGGATTGTATTGGGGTCATTTGACAAAACTCATATCGATGCATGCATCCTTGTTGAAGTTCAAATTTATTCGCATAGGGAGACATTATTCACCAACTCAGAAACTCATTGTTGTATATGCTTTCAAAATTGACTTCACATTTGTCAAGCCAGGATGGTAGGGTTCAATTCATGATACTTGTATTTTTCAACGTGCACTAAGAGATCCGAGATGCAATATTCTTGCACTACCACCATATATATTTTTTAATACAACAAAAATAATTCTATTAATATATATTTCCTGTTAAAGTATACTAGGAAAGAAATATTTTTGTTAATAGAAAATTTTTACTTAATTGACATTGATTATCTTCTTCAAAGGTAATTTCTTAAGTCAAACGCAGAGATGAGATATCATATGCCATATTTCATACCATACAATCAACCTATTTGGGGTAACCGAGAGATTTTCAATAGGAGTCATCCCTTATTGAGAAGTGTAATAGAATATGCATTTGGTATAAAGAAAAAAGAACTAGGAAATTATGAGAGAGATGCTAAATTACTCTTTTAAGAAACATCTTATTATTGTAGCCATAATAACACTACGTAACTACATACAGATGCATCAATCACTGAATGATTTTGAATTTAAGAAATGCGATGTTGATAAAAAATTTTGTTCATCCCAAAGCACATAAGTGAGTGTGACAATAAGTTGATCAAATTAGTGTTATAGGTATTGATGTAAACTTACTTGATTGTGAAGATGCAAGCGAGATGACTGAAGTTAGAAAGAATATTACAATGCAATTATACAATGATATTATGGAATACATTTAACTATGAATTTAGTTAAATTTAAATATATATTAAATGGTTATTAATTTTTAAATAATATAATACTTAATGAAGGTTGTTTGGATAGTAATATGTTATTGTCATATTTCAAGTTTTCTAACGAAATTTGATGATCAACATGTTTGAATTCCTGCAAAATCAATCGAGACATGAAATTTATTTGAGTTTTATTGTTCATATTGTTCGTTCGAATTTATGTTAATATGCTGCTAGTTATTTGTATAGAAGCTTACAATAAATTTTGTTATGCAAATTGATGGTCATATTATCAATATGAATTTGTAATTTCAATAATCATCTTATTTTATAGTTTAAAATTATTTATAATATTTAAGTAAAAATAATTAAAATAGTTTATGCATGCGCTAGTGGAATCTAGATATGTAAATAAACTATAAAAAAAATAATTATAATCATTATGTAATAGATTTATTTTTAATGTACTCATAAAAGTTATGAAGTTATAAATGATTGATTTGAAAAATTATTGAAAATTTTACCTATACATAATTTTGATATATGAACAATTTAGGGCTTGTTAGTTTGTCCATTTAGAAAAAAAAAATTTTGTTTGAAAAAATTGCTTTTCTTAAACACGTTCTGAATGCCGTTGTTTTATATCGAAACGTGAAAGAGAGAACTGAGCATCTTTTTCATAGAAGTCTGCAATTTGCTCCTTTGTTTTGTCTATTTTACCCTTCCACATACGCACTGCTCTCCTCCAAGCCGAAGCCTTACCTACCATATGTAAGCCCAAATTCATATTCTAAACTACTCATGCAAGTTTTTTAGTCCCACATCATATAGGAAGTTTGAGGATGTTTCCTTGAACCCTATATAAAGTGAGAAGTACACTCCTTTTGCAAAATAATTTATGTGATATATTTAAAATAACTTGCATGTATTATGGTGAAATTAATCATCATATTTTATTAAAATATTTTAAAAAGTTAAAAAATTAATAAAATAAAATATATTTTTAAATTTTTAATTAAAACAAAAATAATTTTTTTTTATAAACCGGCCGGTTCTTTCCAACCCGGACCGGTTCAACGGTTGAACCGTCGGTGCAATCCGGTTTGATTCGGTTCGATGCAGAGCCGGTTCTGAAGCTTGATTGGACCGGCCACTAGACCGGTTCACGGTTGAACCGGCCAGTTCGATCCGGTTTTCAAAACATTGGTATTGCATAGGTGTTTTAAATTTCAGAACTATTGAAGGCATTTTGTAAATTAAATAGCAAACAATTAACAGAACCCTTTTTATAAAATTTTGGAACATTCATTTAGAGCATAATGTCATGACCAACTTCTACTAAGAGTTTTTTTTTCCAGTTGTCGTTTTGTAGGGATTAGTGTGTTATACTATTACTATCTCTAAATGTATTATAGTGTTATGTTATTACTATTTCTAAATTTTATGCATTTTAAAGTGATTCTAGTATTTATGATGGTACACTGTAAATATCTCAAAGAGAAGACACCTTTGATTATTGGCCTTGATTTTTTTTTTTGAATTCATATTGCACACATAAATGTTTTTATCTCATTATTATATTTTCTTACAATATCTAAATTCAAGTATTGTAAGCAGCATATATGTGACAATTTCGGGATACATGGCTAGATGCATGCACATAATGTTTACTAATAATTGTAAGTATATTATAACACATTTTATTAACTTACTAATATGTAGGTCGCCTAACAAAAAAAAATGGAAAAACAGATAGAAGGAAGTGTTCCAACAACATGGGAGATGAAAACTACATTAATCTACTGCAATGACTGAATTAAGGAGATAGAATTAAGAAACATACTAACTACTCACTTTAGTAAGGAAAGGTGGCAAAACTTAACCAAAGATTTTAATGAGCGCATAGATAGAACCTATGATCATATCCAAGTAAAAAAAGTGGAAGCTTTGGAAATTTTTAATGCGTGGTGAAACTGAAATAGGATAGAACCATTTGAAGAAAATAATTGATGCTTTGAATGACTGGTGGTTTGAAAAAATACAGGTACAGTAGTATATATATATATGTATGTATCTGTGTTTGTGTGTGTGTGTTAAGTTGCATGATTCCATAAAACATTATGCACTTACGAACCAGCTTGTTTTCCTATATTGTAGTTTTTTCCTGTAGCAAAGAAGTTTCGGTTTAATGGAATCATGCTTGAGCTTGAGAAAAATCTAGAAATTATGTTTGGTCACGTTGTTTCTACTGGTGTTGACATATGGGTTCCAAACTCTGGTGTATTGCCTCCTAAACTTATAGATGGAGAAGAAATTACTTTTAAAGAATAAAACCAAGATGATGAGGCAAATGCATTACGTATGGACAGTCTTGACGATCCTATTATAGGTGATTCACAAAGATCACATAATACTCGACCAATTACAAAAAAAAAAAATAAGAATTATTACAAACAAGCTAGGGGGAAGATAAATGTTCATCAAGCATATTGAGGAGCTCATAAGAGCTGCTAAATCTATAAGTTCTGCAATATCATCATCAAATGCATCACAGAAATGTTCCACAATTACATATGAATTGGAATAAATATCTCAAATGCTTGAGCTATTTGATGATATAGAGTTTTATAACTTCATCATTGAGTATATACAAGATTAGAATTATAGCAAAGATTTCATGGGACTCCCTACTGATATGAAAGTTTGATTTTTAAGAAGTCTATACCATTGGAGTTCACAACTTTATTGTAGATCACAATTTGTTGCAAAATTTGAAAATTTGTTAAGTTAACTTACTATTTTTGTTAGATTATTCAAAGAATTCTGTTTATTAATTTGTTTTTAGTATGGACAACAACAGTGCTTAATCACAAATAGTAATGTTAATCAACGGACAAATGTTTAATGAATATTATTTTAGTGAAGATAAAGTTGTTCCTTTGAGTTATGACTTATTTAAAAGGCTTTGAATGTGAATGTTGGGGTTGGAGTTGGGTAACAATATGAAAGGAAATAAGCAGAAAAGAAGTTGCATGGTCTGAGGTTGTGTAAAAAGGTTTATGTTGTATATTGTTAGCAATGAGTACAACATTTGGAAAAAATGTGCAGATAAAAGTATTTATTAAGCCTATCCCAACCAATTGGAATAGCATGGAAAGTAATATTTTTAAATATATAAACACAAGATCTTTATTTTAGGTAAATGTTTATTTAAAACAAAAAAATTATCTTTGAGCTTGACCTGCACTAGAAAGCTTCCTTGTTTTTATTTTTCTTCTAATGCTTATAATTGTTTCTTGTGGAATGTTTTTGCTACAAAGAGAAGTCTACACATTTTTGGTATTGTAGTTAGTGAAATAGATAATGATTAGTTAAATCATGATTTGAGCATCATATCTTGAAGAGATGAAAGAGGTTATGATTGTTGGAATCATAATAGTTTGATCTTTTGATGAAGATTATTAGAAGAGTCAATTCCCACATCGCATTATTCAGATTTATGATGAAATTGTAAGCATAATGCCTTGTAACTAACTTACCAGCAATGCGTCATCTCTTTATAAGCTATTATGTAACTTGTTGAATCTTGAATAGGTTGTTAAACCTAAGCTAATGTCCCAAGGCTAATCAAGAGGGTGGGGTGAATTGATATTTTAAAAATTCTCTTGGATTTAAAATTTAATACAGGTTGATGATTCTTAGCATGTTAATTGAAGTTATTTGAAAATAAAATTTTCAATCACGAAATAAAAATTGTAATAAGTAAGCAGCAGAAATCTAAACGACACAAAGATTTATAGTGGTTCGGTCAAATATGACCTACATCCACTCCTAGAAGACTACCTCTTCAGGCATTGTACTATTGCCAAAGTGACTCTCCTTTTGCCCCCACAACAAGGCGGAGAAGCCTTTAAAAAACTCTCTTCCACCAATCCCCGATGCGGTAGAGAACCGTCATCCTTTTACACCCTCCAAATATAGGCAGAGAACCTTCATCCTTTCACACCTTTCAAGTGTAGGCAGAGTAACTTCAGTTGTTCACACTCTCTAAGTCTTGGCAGAGAACCGTCGACTGTTCACACTCTCCAAGTGTCGGCAGAGAACTGTCATCCTTTCACACCCTCTAAGTGTCGGCAGAGATCCGTTGACTATTCATACTCTCTAAGTGTCGGAAGAGAACTAGATCTTCTTCAAAGATCTTCTCACGAGCAATCTAGAAAGATAAGAGGAAAAGTGAAAAACACAAATGACACAGAGATCCTTACCTTTGAGTAACCTTATGAACCCTTCACACTCCACTAGCAAGAAATGTCTCTCAAATATTCTCTCACACTCTCTCTCTTCAATTGCCCTTAAAAAATCACAAAGATAATACTTTTTACATCAATTTTTAATGGACCTTTTATACAAAAGACACAAAAAATCATCCAAAAAATTTAAATTTTCAATTTGGAGCGTACACGATCATACATTATGACTGTATTTCATACATACAAACAGTTCAAATACTATTATGTACAAACTGTTGTGAATCAGTATGAAATCATTTCATACCTGATCATCATCCGATATAAATGAAGTTCATCTTGGATGAATAGTTAGAAAATTTTAAAATTCGTTTGTATAAAACGTCGGGATGAAATGGGACTTGGAACCCGAGACATTCATACTCATGAAAGCATGTATGAGCTGGGGTTCGTACAATATGATCCATACTTAGAAATTTTATTTTTATGCAACCTAGAACTCGAGACATTCGTAGTCGTGAAAGCATGTATGAACTGGGTTCATTCCGTACAATCCATACTTAGAAAAAATATTTTTGAGCGAGAATGGACCACGAGATGTTCGTACTTATGAAAGCATATAAGAACTGGGTTCGTACAGTACGATCCATACTTAGAAAAAAATATTTTTATGTGACCTAGAACCCGAACTGTTTCATACTTGTGAAAGTATATAAGAACTAGGATCGTCCCGTACGATCCATACTTAAAAACATTTTTCATTTCTATTCATTGACTGCTCATCGGGGAAAATAATTGACCAGATTGTCCCGTACTAAGTGATATCATACAGTATGATCAGTTTAAATAATTTGAATTTTAAACTCTTCCCCGGTGTGTGTGTGTGCTTAGTTACTTAATTATAATCATACTCTCTCCGACTCAATAAAATAAAAAATACATACTTCAATTACAATAAACTCTAAATTGATCTTAATTTAATGTCTTGAATAATCTGAAGTATGATTTTCCTGAAATGTTAGTACACACTGAAAGTTCGTTATGGATGTTAAGCCCTTATGAACTAGCCCAAGGCTAATCAAGAGAGGGGGGGGGGGGGGGGGGGGGGGGGGGGGGGGGTTGAATTAGTATTTAAAAAACATCCTTCAATCAAAACACAAATTCAAACCAAAGTTCTCCACAAAGAAAATCAAAGTACATAAATTAAATGAGAAAAAAGTAGTAATAAAGAACACAAAAATTTATAGTGGTTCAGTCAACTCGACCTACATCCACTCCCCGGAGGCGTCCTCCGAGTATTGCACTAAACTCAGTGACTCTGCTTTTGCTCCCACAGCAAGGCGAAGAAGCCTTTACAAACCTCCTTTCTACAAAGACTGATGAGGTAGAGAACTCGACTCTTTTTGCTTCCTTCTAAAGTAGGTAGAGAACCTTAATCGATTGCTGAAGTAGATTTCTCTCAAACCTCCAAGGATTAGGAATAACGATCGAAGAAGACAACTTGGATCCTTGCTTAGAACAACCTTTATGAAACCTCTCATAAACACCCCCTCATAAGATCCTCTCTCTCTCTCTCTCTCTCTCTCTCTCTCTCTCTCTCTCTCTCTCTCTCTCTCTCTCTCTCTCTCTCTCTCCCTTTTTCTCTCCCTCTCCTCTAAGCTCTCTCAAGTCTTGACAGCAACAAAATATACCCTCTTGGGTGAAACAAGAGATCTTATATAGAAGAGTCTCGGAATAACACTTAATTGCAACAAACTGACATTATTATCTAGTACGATCTGGAGATCATCCTGTATGATTAGTACAAATTCAGCTCAATAAGCTAAGATGATTTGGGACAATTAGAAGGAAATTTGTTCTTATCATCTAAGACAATAGTATATCATCCTGTACGATTAGTTTAATTAGTCGAATATTGTCCAGCACATTGCCCTGGTTGGATGTCTGGATGATAAAAAATTTCTTTATCATCCAAGATGATCTCATGATTGTCCAGGACGATTAGTATAAAATAAATATCGTCCAGTCCATCACACTAATTGGATGTCTAGACGATTGAAAAATGACTTGATTGTCCATGTCGATCCTAGATCATCTATTAGTTTAATTTAGTGTATATCATCCAGAGAATCACCCTGAATGAATGAACCAGGCTGATTAAACATCATTCAGGAAGAATTAAGGTATTATTTAACATATCATCTAGGATGATATGATCGTTCAATCAACCTTAATTTCCTTCCTTAATCACCAAATTAATTTAGGCATAATTGTACTATATCATCCAGGATGATATCCTGGATGATATCTAAAAATAAATGCTACCTAAATAAATCTGGTGGTTGATTCTTTCTAATTTGAGCATATCGTCCCGCTGATATGAATATTATCTAGGAGAATGCGCTTAATGATGGCTGCCTTAACAAGGATGCCCTAATTAGGGTTTTTATTTTTAACTGATCGTCCATACTGATTTATGGATTATCCCAAATGATGCGACCAAAAATAATAAACTCTAAAATAGTCAAAAAAATTCCTCCAAGTGTGTGTATGCAAGGTTATTTAGCATTAGGAACCACATTTTTTACAATTGACTCAAAAAAAGGTAAAAGATTACAAACTGACTCAGACTTAGTCTACCCAATCTTGAGCTGGTTCAAATTGTTGTTTTGGTCTTATGGACCTAAAAAGTTAGTAGGCAAGATAGTCGTAGAGAAATAAAAGTGTTTGCTATCATCAAAATTCTATTCCCTAAATTCATATTCACAATAATCTCCCTCTTTTTGATGATGATAAACAAACAATCAAAAACCAAAAAAACTTCAAACACAATATCTCCCCCTTTTTGATGATGACAAACAAATAATAAAAGATGAAAACAACTTCAAACACTACTCCCCCTTTTGACATCACAAAAAATGGAGGAAAAAAACTAGTAAAGAAAAAAAAGTAGAAAATAAAGAACGAAAGCAAAGTTTTTTTTAAATCAAAGAATGAATATGAGACAATCTCCATGTGATTGATTTTAAAGACTTGTAAGACTAATGAGTTAATATCACCGAAATCCAAAAAATGATAGAATATCCGATCCTATTAACTCTAGCTTGGACTTCTCTTAGGGAAAAATCATCTTTTGAAATCTAAAAGACATAACTCAAAAAAACTAATTGGATAAGAAATAGAGATTCATTTATGACTTGGTTTCAGAAAAATATCTTATATAATAATGTATCAAAGTAATTTGTCATAATCGTAAAGTTTAAAATCAAGCCTTTGAAAATATAAAGTGACCCATGAATTCTTCTAAGTTTTAAAAGTTTGAAAGAGAAGAGAACTTGCTTTTGGTTAGCTAATTTTATGCCTCTTATCAATTAAATGGCACAGTTTGCACATCTTTTGATTTTTTGATACACTTTGTGTATATTTCTCAATTTGGCATCATTGTGTATCTTTTAATTTGACGTCATTGGCCAATTTTTTTTTGCAAGCTAGATCCCTTTTGAAAACTCTTAAATACTCTCAGTTATGAGTATATATTTCAGATATTAGAGAGGAAAAACTCACTCTCTAATATAAGGAAAAACAAATCACAAAGCAGAATCAAAATCATATAATAAATGCAATGACATGATGACGAGAAATCTTGAAGAAATATAAGGACTTTGAACATTATAAATATAAGATAGATTACTATAGCAAGATAGAAAAGATCTCAATCGTAATATGTAGTTGTTAATTTGAGATTGATTTTTATTTAGAAAATAAAATTACACCACTAAAAGAGGTTAGAGGAAGAGAAACAATCAATAGTATTTTCCCTTTTAACATATTAAGAGATGCAAAACATTGACTACAAATTTTCAAAAAACAAAAACATGGTATAAAACATCATTTTAGTAGTGATCATAAAAGAAGAAAAACTAAAATAATAGAAATAAAATAAATAAGAGAAACAAAAACTTGTAAATAATTATAATAAGTAATGTGAATTAAAAATAAAAAAATAATACGACAGAAGATTCAGAAATCAGTAAATAACAAGTTTATGCATTTATGTCAATCACACCCAATCTGGTCCTTAAGGTGTTGAAAGTATCAAAAGCCAATGATCTAATAAAGATGTCAGCTAATTGATTCTCAATTGTTATATGGTGTAGCTCAATGTCTCCATTGGTTACAAAGTCTCTAATAAAGTGATGCCTTATGTCAATATGTTTGGTCATTTAATGTTGGATAAGATTCTTATAGATATAGATGGCATTATTGTTGTCACAAAGGATTGAAATTATTCCTATAGATAATCCTAAATCCAGAATTTATTATTTCAACCAAAGAACTTGGGTCACATAACTTCCTAAGGCAATGTACTCAGCTTCAGTAGTTGAAACTATAATAGATTTTTGTTTTCTATTAGACTAGGAAACTAAAGACTGTCCTATGAATTGGCAAGTTCCAAAAGTACTATTTCTATCCACTCTACACCCTATAAAATGAGAATCAGAATATACAATAATCTCAAAAGAAGTTCTGTGCCTAGGATACCAGATTCCTAGGTTTTGGGTCCCTAAGAGATATCTAAGAATTCTCTTAACTACAACCAGGTGGGATTCTTTAGGATCAGCTTGAAATCTAGCACAGAGACAAAAACCAAATATTATATCAGGTTAGCTAGCAATCGGGTAAAATAAAGATCCAATCATTCCTCTGTACTTCTTTTGATCAATAGATTTTTCATTTGAGTCTTATCTAACAAATTATTGGAGGTCATGAGAGTATTAATTGGCTTAGCTTATCTATTTTATATTTCTTCAAGATGTCCTTTATATACTTTGATTGATTTAGAAAGGTTAGATCATCCAATTATTTTATGCTAAACTCAAAAAAGTAGGACAACTCTCTCATTATAGTCATATCAAATTCCTTACTCATAGTTTTAGAAAAATCATTACATAGCCTTTTATCAAAAGATCCAAAAAGTATATCATCGACATAGATCTGAATAATGAGTAATTCATCTCCTACTTTCCTGTAAAAAAGGGTGATGTCTACGCTCCCCTTAACAAACTCACTCTCTATTAAGAATGTGCTAAGCCTCTCATACCAAGCTTTGGGTGCCCGCTTTAATCCATTTAAGGCATTTTCTAATTTAAAAACATGATTTAAAAATTTAGAACCCTCAAAACCTAGAGGTTTCTCTATAAACACATCCTATTTTTTTATCCAATTTAAAAAGAAACTCTTAACATCCATTTGGAAAATCTTAAATCTCTTATAGCACGCAAAGGCTAGTAGCACTCTAATGGATTCTAATCTAGCTATAGGGGAAAAGGTCTCTTCAAAATCAATCTCTTCTATTTGGTTATACCACTTAGCCACTAATCTTGTCTTATTCCTAACCACCATACCAGAATCATTCATTTTATTCTTAAAGACCCATTTGGTTCTAACTATACTTTATCCCTTTTTCCTTTCAACAAGCTCCCAAACATCATTCCTAATAATTTGGTTTAATTTCTCTTGCATGGCTAAGATCCAAAACTCATCAGAAAGGGCTTGATTGATGTTAGTGGGTTCAGTCATTAAGATAAAGGCAGAGTGGTTCACTTCCTTCCTAAGTCCATTCCTAATCTTAACACATTCAAAAGGGTCTCCTATGATAGTCCTTTAGGATGACTTGAAGAAAATCTCCAATCTCTAGGCAATGTGTGTGTAGGTTCAACCCTTTCCTCCAGATTTGCTTTTTTTACTCGGATAATATCACCTACTCCTTTAGTATTTTGGGGATTTACCCTCTTCTCCAAATTTTTAACTCCAGTGGTAATCTCTCTAACTTATTTTTTCTCCTCAACTCTAGACTTCTTAGGATCAGATTCATCAAATACTACATGACTAGTCTCCTCCACCACCAATGTCCTCTTATTAAACACCCTAAAGCATTTCCCCATACTTGAATATCCTAAGAACACTCTTTCATCAGATTTTGGGTCAAATTTTTCTAAGTGTGATTTTCCATTATTAAGAATAAAAAACTTGTAGCCAAAGACATGGAGGTGGAAAAAGTTGGGTGTCCTACCCTTAAGGATCTCATAGGGTATCTTATAAAGTTTGGATCTAGCATTCACCCTATTCAACACATAACATGCTGTGTTTATCGCTTCAGCTCAAATGTACTTTAGAAGTGAATACTCTGCAAGCATGGCTCTAGCAGCTTCAACTAAGGTTCGATTCTTTCTTTCAGCTACCCCATTCTACTGAGGAGTCCTAAGAGCTGAAAAGTTGTGACTAATCCCCTTATCATCACAGAAGTCTCCAAATCTCTCATTTTTAAACTCTCCCCCATGATTACTATGGATGGTCAAAATCTCACAACCTATCTTTTCTAAATCCATGTAAAGAAGGATCTATACTCATTCTTATATAATAGAAATCTAATCCAAGTAAACATCGAGTAGTCATCGATAATCATAAATTAATAGACTTTTCCCCTTAAGCTGGCAGTACTAATGGGTCCATACAAATCCATGTGAAGGACTTCTAAAGGTCTAGAGGTGCTAATATCCTTAATGGAGTGAAAAGAGGATTGGACTTTCTTCTCTAATTGACAGGCATCACAAAGGGGGTCTTTAGAGAACTTAAACTTGGGGACACCTCTAACTAGGTCTTTTTGGGTCACTCTCCTAATGATTTTTATACTTGTATGACATAACCTCCTATGCCACAACCATGAATCATCAGCAGTAGTTTTTAAGCAAAATGAAGCAGCACATTCAATATTATTTAAGTCAAGCATGTAATTATTATTATTCTACTTTTCTTGTAAAATAATATTTTTATTTAAGCTTGTAATGAAAGTATTTATCAAAAGTTTTAAGATGAATCCCTTATCATAAAGCTGACTGATGCTGAACAAGTTGTGTTTCAGTCCATGTACAAACAAAACATTTTTAATCAAAAGGTTCTTAGAGCTTTTTATTATACCTACGCCCACCACTTTCCTGATAGTGTTGTCTCTAAGAGTAACCTTTCCTCTAGCCCTGGCCTCTAGCAAAATAAATTGGTTAGCATCTTCAGTCATATGTAATGAGCATCCGCTGTCAAGGTACCACATGCTCTCATGAGGCCTTTTATGAGAGAAATCCTACAAAATCATCAAACATTTAATTTAGTAACCCAAACATATTTGGGTCCCTTCTTTTGGAAAGAAGAATGCTGAAAGTTCTCTGATGGCACTAGAAAGTTCGTTAGGAATGTTAAGCCCTTATGAACTGGCCCAAGGCTAAATAAGAGAGAGGTAAATTGGTAAAGAAGAATCTTTAAGCAAAGCATAAACTAAATCCAATATCACCACATAGAAATCAAAGTGTGGAAGAAAATAATACGGAAGCAATAATAAGAAAAGAAGACACCAGATTTATAGTGGTTCGGTCAAACCTTGACCTACATCCACTCCTTGGAGGCACCCTCCAAGTATTGCACTAAATAAGTGTCTCTCCTTTATCCCCCATAGCTAGGTGGAGAAGCCCTTACAAAATCACTTCCACCTTCCCCAGTGCAGCGGAGTTGCCGGGTCCTTTGAAACCAAAGAGATCATCTTCTTTGGTGAACTTCTCTCGAGATAAGCCTTGAATCCGACAGTATTCAGGTGCGAGCTTGCCGAAGCAATCGTGTGGAACCCCCTCCACACTCCCTTGAGTCCCCCCTCATAGGATCTTCTTCTTCTCTCAAACTCCACCCTTTCCTCACTCCCTTTCAAGCTCTCTCTTCAAGTTTCCCCCAAAAGAACGAAGCTACAATGGCTGCCAAAGACACTTAACATGTGCCTTGATAAAGCTTAAATAGAAGTGCTCAAAACGAGCTCATTACTACAAGTTTTAGAAATTATCATTTAGGACGATAGGCATATCGTCTTGTACAATCAGTATAATTTAAGCCCAATCAGCCGGGATTATTTGAGACGATCATAAGAATTTTATTCATATCATTCAGGACGATAATATATCGTCCCGGATGATCAGTACAAAGTGTGGAATATCATCCTCGACATCTCCCTGAAAAAGAGCTGTCCGATGACCAATCGTCTAGCATATTGGCCAGGATGATCTGGCTATCGTCCAGGCTGATTTGAACGTGAAATTAAGTCATAATTGCTTTCCTTAAATTTTAGAGAAATTTTAGAAAAATTGACCTTGATCATCCTGGATGATATTTTATAGTACTGGACAATCCACCTAGACGATGTCCAAAAAAAGGTTATTTCTAAATAAATTTTGCAGTAGATTTTTTTGTTTTGAGCCTATCGTCCTGGCCGATACAAAAACGTCCAGGACGATGTGTTTTTCATAATGATGGCTACTTTAATGAGGATGCCCTAATTAGAGTTTCTGCTTTTGGACAGATCATCCAGGATGATATAAACATCGTCCCGGGCGATCTTACCAAAAACAGAAATCTTTAGGGAGCAACAAAAAATCTTCCAAGTTACAAAACATCAGAAGCCACACCAAATACAGTAGACTCAAGAAAGGAAAAAATGTACAAACTGACTAAGACCTAGTTTACCCAATCTTGAACTGATTCCAAATTACAGTCCGATCGTGTGAACCTGAAATGTTAGTACATAAGGCAGTCGTAGAGAAATAAGAATGTTTGCTATCATTAAAATCATAAATCATTGATCCGCAACAAATGCAATATATATATGTTATGTTTTGAATCAAGTGATTTGAGTCTCCACATCTAATGTGTACAATGATGAACAGTGCAAGTGTATGAGACGTGTCCTTATATGCCATATAAAAAAAAATATCTAACACAAGAAAAAGGGTTTACTAATCTACTCACATGGTGATGCTTCCTTTTAAAGTTATATGATGCATGCAATATTGATTTATTATTTTCAAAAGTTTTGAGATTCTTTAATTTCTTAAACTCTCTTTCTAACTTCTAACTCAATATGAGATGAGTTCAAGGAATCCTTTGCATCAGATAATTCAATATGTTTTTTGTTTAATGCATCAAACTCATTAAGTAGTGACATGTGATTACTATCAATTATAGAGTGATCTTTAAGTAAAATTTCATACTCTTTTTGTACATTTAAAATTTATAATTTCAAACTAGCATGTGATTTCTTATGTTTTCTATATGTTGCTTGAATTTAATCAAAAACTTCAAGTAGTTTCTCGTAGGTTAGTTCACATACCTCTTCTTGGTCACTTTGACCAAGATGATTGTCAGCCATTAAGTATAAGTTTGTTGTCTCCACTTCAGCTTCAGTCTTAGAGGAGTCCGATGTAGAATCCGCCTAGAATAACATTTTGAATATCTACTTATCCTTTTTAAACTTGGGTTTCTCCTCACCCGTCTCCTTGCTTGAGTGAGCTTTGAGTGTAAGATAATCAGCTTTAATGTGTCCCAGCTTCTTGCATTCAAAATAGATCATATCATTAAAATTTTTAAAATTTTTGCTACTCTTACCTTTTTTCCACTTCTGATGGTTCTTATGCTTCTTCCTTAGAAAGCTTTTGAACTTTCTCTTGATTAAGGCAACATCATCGCTTTTAGACCCTGAAGAGTCAGTGTTCGTGTCGTTGGCCTTTAGCGCCATAGTTTTCTCCTTCTTTTTCTCACATGCATTAAGTTTTCTTTGATTCACCCCTTTCTCATAGGTAATGAGTGATCCAAGTAAGTTATCAATCAAATAAGTATTCAAATCTTTAAATTAAGAAATTGCAGTAATTTTAGCATAAAAAGAAGAAGGGAAACATCTCAAAATTTTATTAATCTTTTCATAATTTTTGAGTTCTTTTCCTAAAGCATGCAGTGAGGTAACAATTTGAGTAAATCTATTATACATGTTAGAAATTGATTCATTAAGTTTCATACAAAAAAGTTTATAGTCATACAATAAAATATTCATCCTTGATTATTTGACTTACTTGTTTCCTTTATAAGTGATACACAATTTATCCCAAATTTCTTTACCAGTAGCACAAGTTGAAACACGCATGTATTCTTCAGATTCTAAAGTATAAAAAAAATAGTTCAAATATTTTGCATTAAATTGTGTTTAATCCCTATCATCAAGAGTCCATTCAGTGAAAGGAAGTGGAATAGTAACAACATTAATTTTATCAGTTATAGGTGTATAACCATCTTTAACAAGCATCTATATGCGATAGTCAATCAATTATAAAAATGCGATAAACAAGTTTTCAAAAATCAATTATATCAAAAAAGATGGTTGGGTAATAAAATTTATAGTGGTTTGGTCAGAAGCAAGAGATCATATACAGAAGAGCTTGGTAATAGCTCTTAATTACAATAAACTAACATTATCATCCAGGATGATCTGGAGATCATCCTATATGATCAGTACAAATTTAGTTCAATGAGCTAGGACAATTTAGGACGATCAGAAGGAAATTTGTTCCTATCATCCAGGACGATAGTATGTCATCCTGTATGATTAGTTTAATTAGCCGAATATCATCCAGCACATCACCCTAGTGGGATATTTGGATGATGAAAAAATTATGTTATCATCTAGGATGATCTCAAAATCATCCAAGATGATTAGTATAAAATTACAAATATCATCCTGACCATCACAATGATTGGATGTCTAGATGATGGAAAAATGACTTTATCGGTCAATCTTAGATTATCCTGGATGATTAGTTCAATTTTGTACATATTGAACAGAGAATCACCCTGAATGAACCAAACCGATTAAACATCGTTCAAGAAGAATTAAGGTTTTATTTAACAAATTATCCTGGACAATCCTATGATCGTCCAGGATGATATAATCATTCAATCAACCTTAATTACCAAATTAATTTAGGCATAATTTTACTCATCATCGAGGTATATTCTATGGATGATGTCTAAAAATAAAAGCTACCTAAATAGATATAGTGGCTGATTCTTTCTGATTTGTGCATATCATTTCAACCGATACTAATATCATTCAGGATGATGCACTTAATGATGGCTGCCTTAATCAGGATACACTAATTAGGGTTTTTATTTTTAATTAATCATTCAGGCTAATTTATGAATCATCTCGGATGATGTGACCAAAAATAGTAAACTCTAAAAATAGCAAAAAAAATTTCCCCAAGTATGTGTACAAGGTTACATAACATTAGGAACCACATTTTTTACAATTGCCTCAAGAAAAAGAAAAAAATTATAAATTGACTCAGACCTAGTCTATCCAATCTTGAGCTGGTTCAGATTATAATTTTGATTTTATGGACCTAAAAAGTTAGTATGCAAGGCAGTCATAGAGAAACAGAGGTGTTTGATATCATCAAAATTTTATTCCCTGAAATTAGATTCGCAACACACATAAGAGTTAAATAATTCTTTCAAAATATATTAGGAGAAATAATAATAAAATCAATAATATTTGGAATCATCAAAAACATACAAGTTGCAATAATATCAAATAGGCAAGAACTAAGTAGCAACTATCTCAACTATATCCCCCTTTTTGATGATGGAAATATAATTATTATTTGACTAAAATTGAATACCCTAAATTTCTCCTTAATTGTCCCTAAATGAATAAGCATGTGAATATAAGAGAATTTCTATTATGAATATATCAGTTTTTTTTCATAAACATACATAAAAACACATAAATAGAAAAAAAATAAAACATCACTAACAAACCAAAAATCAAATGCAAATATCAAAAGCAAACATCAAAATCAAACAATATTTACGCAAATAAAAAAAATAAAACATCACTAATGAACCAAACAATCAAAAGCAAATATCAAAAGCAAACATCAAAATCAAACAATATTTCTCCCCCTTTTTGACAATAACAAAAAAAGGAAGAAAAAAAATTAAAAAAATGAAGGAAGTCATATGAGAAACATTTGATAATTGATCTTGAAAGAGATTGAATTATAATTGCAATAACAAGATTAATGTCCATTAAAGAAAAATAAAGATTCAAAATATTTAAATTAAAATATAACATAGACCAGATAAATATAATAAGTTCATGAAATATTTTAGATAATTAGATAAGAAGAATTATTGTAAAAGTGATGAAATAAAGATTAATTAATGTCAATTTTCAATACAAAATATAATTGAACATTAGATAGATTTGAATTTGAAGATTAAAAGATAAAGAAAAGAATATTAATAATACACTTGTTTGGTGACATTGTGCATCTTTTTAAATATTTATGGCACACTTTATGCATCTTTTTGTATTTGGGCTAATTTGTGCCTCTTTTCAATTTGCAAATTATTACGTATTCTTTCGATTTTTGTACACTTATACATTTCTCTAATTTTTTTAATTAATTTTTCCAAAATCTATAATCTAAAAACTCAAATTTTTCTAAGTACAAAGATAATTAAATTGAAAAGAGAAATAAAAATTAATAAGGAATTAAAATAATAATAATAATAATAAAATTATGTATGCCTAAAAAGAATATGAGATTGATAGCCTTAACTTGATTGAGTTATAAATTAATTTATATTTTAAAAAAAATTAGATTTCTTAATGAATTTAATTTTAATATTGCAATTCTTGTTATAACATTTTTTAGATCAAATAAGTTAGAATTAACATAGGAGCAAACTGTCATTTCACACAAAGAAAAAAATCAATTAAGCAAAATAAGATATTTTTTATTGATATCAATATAAAGATCTAATATAATAAAGTACATCTGATATCAATATCATCTATTTCAAAATAAGATAACATAATAATATCAAAGATCTAAAGCAAGATAAGTACAGAAAATACTAAACAAACACAAGTACATAAACTACAGAAATTATCACATCACATCTCTAAGGAGTGACAAAGACAACACACAAGAAGTACATCTATAAATCTAAGGGGCCCTGGTCTAGAGGAGGTGGCTAGTTGAAGATAGAAAAATAGATATTCATCACAGCTACGTTGATGTTCCCTGAGTCAAACTGACCTCGAATTAAACCCATATTTTGTTGATACTGAGCATCCTTTCGGTGTAGATGAGCCTGAATTTGATCAAAGCGCTGATCAAAATAACTCTCTAGTCGGTCAAAGTGCTGCACCATCTCCTAAAAATTAGGTCCATGAGCAGGCAAAGGTGTAGTGCAGGTGCTGGTTCTCCCCATTCTCCCTCAAAATCCTTATTTGTATTATCACATTTCCCAAAAAGTGCTCAAAATAAAGCATCAGTGAAGTAGATTGGCAATTTAAGTAGAGGATCAGGATGAATAAGATTGCACTTCTTCTCTAGGATATAGATCACTAGGTGTCCTAAAGCAATATTCTTCTTCCTCTTATGAGAGATATACCCAATTTTAGAAAGTACATGAATATAATCACGAATAAATTAGGATTCATCTATAGGTTGTCTAGTCATGATAAGTTAGGTAATAGTGACTGAAGAGGAATAATATTAATGTGATCATCAGCTTTAGGAATAATAGAAGTTCTAAGACTATGTTGAATGACCCTTGCTTTTTGGTTTAAGGTATAAACCTTAGGAAAATGAGATACTTGTTCAAACCCTCTAATAAATTTGTTTATTTTGATCCAGTCAAAAATAGATGTAGAAGTCATTGTGTGGGCTCTAATTCATTGAGTTCTTAAATTTAAAATGGTTTCCAAATCTTCCTTAGTGATTTCCACCTTTTTCTAATTCATCCTACTCTCATCCTCACTAAAAGACATGTTTGCCAGAAAATAATGAAAGGTTTATTTGTTGTAGGCATGAATAAAAGTTAGGATAATGACAAATTGAGTGGTAGCAAAAAGAGGCATCACTTGAAAGTGGATATCCTCTTGAAGTAAGATTTTAGAAGGAATAATTTTGGCAAAAACAAACCTTAGGATAGAATCCTTATTTGCCCTAAAAAGAAAGTTGTCGTCTCCACTCTTAGAAGACGATCCCTTAGTGAGTCTACCCCGCTTGGTAGAATTGGCCATTACTAAATTGAGAAAGATTGGAAAAGGCTATTGAAGGGAATGAAATGAATTCTAAAGGCCTCCTATTTAAAGACAAAATAATCTTTTATACGTTCGAAAAAGGTTTCATATTATATGATTGATGGTTCGTACATGATGAAATTAAATTTTGTATATATGAACAAATACATTCACAAAGAAATGACTTTTCGTAATAATGCAAGTTATAAAGCATCCTTTCATACAAACTTTTTGACCAGATGATTGTATAGACAAATAGGTGTTCGTCCAGGATGATTGATTATTTAAGATCATTTTAAAGGTAGTTAGGTTCATCCCCCACACTGAATGACATGTGATTCATATGTATGAACAATAGGTTCATACATATGATCGATTATAATAACAAAATTTGCCCGTATAACCATCTACATGCATAAAGACAAAGTAATACAAATCGTCTGGGATGATATAAATATTATACAGTACAATATGTATTAAAAAAATAAAACTTTATATAATCAGTTCAAAATAATGATCGACATGCTACTTCGTACAAGATGAAAATAATTTTGTACAATACGAATAAAGCACTTGGAACAATTCACATGATTGATAAAAAATAAGAAATTTGATGTGTCAATAGCATGTCCAAAACACACAAAAAACAAAAAAGAAAAAAAAACATAAAAATAAAAACACATAAAGATACATATCAACTTAATAGAAAAATTTAATCAAGCATTAAGATCAATCACACCAAGCCTTATTCTTAATGTGCTAAAAGTATCAAAGGCTAGTAGTTTTGTAAAAATATGTGCAATTTGATTTTCAATTGAAACATGATTCAGTTTAATTTTCCTTTGGGTACATGATCCCTTATGAAATGATGTCTTATGTCTATATATTTAGTTCTAGAATATTGAATAGGATTCTTTGAAGTACAAATGGCACTATTGTTATCACAATAAATTAGAATTGTGCCTATTGTAAATCATAAGTCAATCAACTGTTGTTTCAACCAAAGAACTTATGCTACACAACTTCCTAAGATAATGTATTCAACTTTAGTAGTAGATAGGGTTACAAAATTATGTTTTCTAATGGTCTAAGAAACTAAATAATTTTTTATAAATTGATAAGTTCCAGAAGTACTCTTTCCATCTACCCTACAACCTATAAAGTTTGAATTTGAATATCCAATTATTTAAAATTAAGAGCTAAACTTAGGATACCAAATCCCTAAGTTTTGAGTTCCCAAGAGATATCTCAAAATCCTTTTTACTGCTGTCAAATGTGATTCTTTTTTATCTGATTAAAATTTAGCAAATAAATAAATACTAAACATAATATCGGGTCTGCTAGAAATCAAGTAAAGCAAAGATCCAATTATTCTACAATTTTTTTTTTATCAATAGATTTTCCCTTTGGGTCCTTATCCAACTGAACTGAGGAACTCATAGGTGTACTAATAGGTTTAGCATTGTTCATTTCATACTTTTTGATGAAGTCCTTAACATACTTTGATTGACTGAGAAATATTCTTTCCTCAATTTGCTTAATGCTAAAACCTAGAAAGTAACTAAGATCTCCCATTAAACTCATCTAAAATGCAATACTCATTATTTTAGAAAAATCATCATAAAGTATTTTCTTTATAGATCCAAAGATGATATCATCAATATAAATTTATACAATGAGTATATCATCTCCCAATTTGTTCAAAAATAGTATGGTGTCCACACTTCCTTTTTCAAAAGATCTATTAAGTAGGAAAGATCTCAACCTCTCATACTAAGCCCTAGGTGCCTATTTCAATCCATATAATACCTTTTTCAATTTAAAAACATGATTTGAGTATTTTGAATTTTCAAAACCTGCAGTTTGTTCAACATAAACATCCTCTTGAATCACCTCATTCAAAAAGGCACTTTTAACATCCATTTGAAATAATTTAAATCCTCTAAAATAGACAAAGGATAACAAAACCCTAATTGCATTAAGTCTAGCTATAGGGGTAAAAGTATCCTCAAAATCAATCCATTTAATTTGATTATGCCCCTTATCCACCAATCTAGCCTTATTTCTAATGACAACTCCTGAGTAATTCATTTTATTTTTGAATACCCATTTAGTTCTAACTACACTTTGATCCTTTAGCCTTGCAATTAATTCCCAAACATTATTTCTCACAAATTGTTTGAATTCTTCTTGCATTGCCAAAATCCAAAATTAATTTGAAAGTACTTGATTTATATTTGTGAGTTTTATCATTGAAATAAAGGCAGAATGATTAAATTCTTTTCTTAGTCCACGCCTAGTCCTAACACCCTCACTAGGTTCACCTAAAATCAATTCCTTAGGATGGTTTTTAGAAAATCTCAAATCTCAAGGCAACAGATTTTCTAATTCCAAATTTTCTTTCCAAATTAACTTTCTCAATCCTTTGGGAGTTATTTTTCTTTTTCATCCTCTTCCAAATTTGGATCTTCTACAATTCCAAATTCATCAAATATAATATGTGTGGTCTCCTCAATTACCAAAGTTAGAGATGTCAACATTTGACCCGACCTGAAAATTTCGGGTTTTGGGTCAACCCGAACCCGAACCGGGTCAGGTTCGGGTTGACCCGACGGGGTTGCCGGGTCAACCCAAAAACCTATTTATTTTTGAATTTTCTCGCTCCTTCCCACTGCCCACAAAGCTGCCCCGCCTAACCGCGCTGCCCTGCTGCCCCGGAACTGCCCACGAAGCTGACCGTTGTGCCTCGCCTGCGCCACGCACGCGCGCTCGCCCTCCTGCACACGGCTGCTCCAGGAGAGCGCTTCGCCTTCGCACGCTCGCACCCCATCGCGCTCGCAACCGCCAACGCGCCTGTTGTTCGCCCTTTCGCCTGCCGCGCTCGCTCGCCTGCGCCACGCGCCCAATCGCGCACCGCTCTCGCATCGCTTAAAAAATTTTAGCACGTGAAGGTCCACTTGCTTGCCTGGGCGCTCGCCGGCGCACCCGCGCATCCCGCATTTTGTGTCAGGTCGGGTCAACCCGGTAACCCGCCAGGTCGGGTCCGGGTTCAGATTTTCAACCCCCGTTTCTCTACCATGGTCGGGTTAGGGTCGACCCATTTTGCACCCGGGTTAGTTTGGTTCGACCCCCGAACCCGACCCGTGACCCGAAATTGACACCCCTAAACCAAAGTTATTTTATTAAATACTCTATAAGATTTTCCAATACTAGAGTATCCAAGAAAAATTCTTTCATATGATTTTAGAACAAATTTTTCTAAGGTAGGTTTTCCATTATTATGTATGAACATCTTGCATCCAAAAACATGCAAATGTGATAAATTAGGTGTTCTCCCCTTAAGAAGCTCATAGGGTATTTTATTTAATTTTGATCTGATGTTCACCCTATTCAGAATATAATATGTAGTGCTAATCACTTTAGCCCAAAAATATTTAGGAAATGAATATTCTGCCAATATAGCTCGAGCAGGTTCAATTAATGTTCTATTTTTTCTTTCGACTACCCCATTCTGCTGAGGGAATTTAGGTGCAGAAAAATTATGATTAATTCATTTTTCTTTACAAAATTCTCAAATTTTTTATTTTGGAATTCTCCTCCATTATCACTTTGGATTATTACAATCTCACATCCTAGTTTCCTTCTAATCCAAGTAAAAAAATCTCTAAACTCCTCAAATGATTCACTCTTATGATATAAGAATTTAACCCAAGTGAATATAGAAAAATCATCTAAGATCACAAATCTATATACCTTACCTCATAGACTTACAATTCTAACTGATCCAAAAAGATCCATATGTAAAATCTCCAAAGGTTTACTAGTTCTAAGATTCTTGTTAGAATGAAAATAAGATTTCACCTATTTTTCTAATTGAGATGCATAACAAAGGCGGTCCTTAGTAAAGTTTAGTTTTGATATACCTCTAACCAACTCCTTTTGGGTAATTTTTCTAAGGTTTTTTATGCTAGAATGACAAAGTCTCCTACATTATAACCATGATTCATCAGATATAGTTTTTAAGCAAAAAGAATTAGGAGTTTTGATATAATTTAAATCTAGCATATAAACAATATTTACCCTTAATCCATATAAAACATCATTACCAATTAGGCTTAATATGTAACTAGTAGGAAAAAATTTTTGATACAATATCCTTTATCACATAGCTGGCTAATACTCAATAGATTATACTTTAAGCCTTCTACAAGTAGCATATTTTCAATGAAAAAATTTTGCAAGTTTCTAATCATACAAGATCTAACCACTTTACTAGTGGTGTTATCTCCAAGTATGACCCTACCTCCTTTCCTAGCTTCCAGCATTATAAATTGTGTAGTATTTCCAGTCATATGCTTTGAGCAACCGCTATCCAAGTACCAAATGCTCTTACGAGACATTGTATGAGAGCGTGCCTGCAAAACTATCAAATATTAGACTTGAGAACCCAAACAAGTTTGGGTTCTCCTTTTGGCAAAATAAAACTATATACATGTATTATATGTCTAGGTTTATGCATCTTAGGTTTCCACATTAAATGAGTTTTTCTATCCAAAGTACATGTGTGTGCTATATGTCTAATCATGCCACAATAATAATATTTTACTCTTAGAAATGAATTTCTCAATCTTCTATAATTACTCTGTCTCTTCCTGGGTTTTAAAAATTTTGGATACAAAATAAAATTAGTAAAATCTTTAAGTGTTGGTGGTTTCCTATTTTCCTCAAGAGCTTGCACTTTTAATTTAAAAAATGTGCTCAAATCTTCTAACACATTTTTACTATAATTCAAATAATGCTCTGTATTCTCGGATTCATCCTTAAAATCCTTAAATTCTTTTTCTAAATGAGTATAGAATGATTTTAAAATTTCATTCTTCTTATTAAAGTTATCAAATTAATCAAGTAAGCTTATGTGATTGTTATCTATCAATGCATTATCATTCCTAAGTATTTTTGTGTTCTCTTTAAAATTCTTGCATTTCTAAATTCAGACTAGCATGCATTTTCTTAAGCTTTCTATATGCATCATGAATTCTTTCAGAAGCTTCTAATAGTTCATCATAGGTTAGGTCACATACCTCTTCTTAATCTGACTTATCAAGATTATCTACCATTAAGCACAAATTGGTGTCTTCCTCCTCCTGTTCAATTTTTGACTAATCCAAAGCCGAGTCAGCCCAAAAACCTCTTTGGAATCTCTTCTTGCCCTTCTTCATATTTAGTTTCTCCTCAACCTTCTCCTTGCTAGGAGTGGCTTTTAGGTTTGGGAAATTCAATTTTATGTGTCCAAGTTTTCTACATTCATAGCAAATTACATCATTAGAAACCTTAACATTCTTATTAAACTTACTTTTGTTTCACTATTGGTGTCTCCTATGCTTCCTTTTAAGAAAGCTCCTGAATTGTCTAATCATCAAGGCAATGTCATCTTCATCCTTAGGTTGTAATAGATCACTCTTCTACTACTCCACTTTTAGTACAATGTTCTTCTCCTTTCACTGTTCACCTGTATCAATCTTCCTTTGACTCACTCCTTGCTTGTAGGAATTAGTAAAACAAGAATATCAATAGAATAAACATTCAAATCTTTAGACTCTATAATAATAGTTATTTTAGCATCATATACAGTAGGAAAACAACAAAGAATTTTATTAACCATTTCAATGTTCATTAGTTTCCTACCTAATGCATGTAAAGAAGTGACAATTTGAGTAAATCTTGAATATATTTCAGAAATGGATTCATTTGGTTTCATGAAAAATAATTCATAATAATGTAATAAGATATTTAATCTAGATTGCTTTACTTCATTTATCCCTTCATAAGTAATACAAAGTCTATGATATGTCCTTTCACTTTTGCAAGTGGAAACCTACATGCAGTCTTCTGACTTAAGTGCACAAAATATTAACATGCATGTTTTCCAAAAATCAAATGGAATGTTATCAAATAAAGGAGGACTAGTGATCGAATACCCTTCAAGCGTGTTACAGTTTCCAAAAGTAGCCATGCTCATTTTTCAAAAAGTAGTCTAAATATATGATTTTGAAACAAAGTTCTGATACTACTTATTGAATATTAAATATGTTGTTAAACCTAAGCTAATGTCCCAAGGCTAATCAAGAGGGGGGTGAATTGGTAATTTTAAAAATTCTCTTGTATTTAAAATTTGAAACTGGTTGACAATTCATAGAAAGTTATTTGATAATAAATTTTTCAATCATGAAATAAAAATTATAGTAAGCAGCAAAAATTTAAACGACACAAATATTTATAGTGGTTCAGTCAAACATAACCTAAATCCACTCCCAGAATACTCCCTCTTTAAGTATTGTACTATTATCAAAGTGACTCTCCTTTTGCCCCTACAGCAAGGTGGAGAAGCCTTTACAAAACTCTCTTCCACCAATCCCCAGTGCGACAGAGAACCGTCGTCATTTTACACCCTCCAAGTATAGGCAAAGAACTTTCATCGTTTCACACCCTCCAAGTATAGGTAGAGTTCCTTTGGTTGTTCACACTCTCCAAGTGTCGGCAAAGAACTATCTGCTGTTCACAATCTCCAAGTGTCGACAGAGAATCATCATCCTTTTACACTCTCCAATTATCGATAGAGAGCCATCTGTTGCGAATCTGAGATTATGGATAAGACTTTTGATGATAGCAAACATTCATATTTTTCTACTACTGCCGTGCCTACTAACTTTTTAGGTTCACAAGATCGAGAGCAACTCAAGACCAGCTCAAGATTGGGTAGATTTAGTTTGAGTCACATTTTTCTTTTTTGAGTCAATTATAAAAGTGGTTCCTGATGCTAAGTAACCTTGTACACACACACTTGAGGGATTTTCTATGTATTTTTGTTTTGAGTGCATCGTCCTGGATGATGTTCATATCGGCTAGGATGATCCGACTAAAAATAGAAACCCTAATTAGGGCATCCTGGTTAAGGCAGCCGTCATTAAGCACATTGTCGTAGACAATCCTTATATCGGTCAAGATGATAAGCTCAAATCAGAAAGAATCTGCAGCCAGATCTATTTAGGTAAAATTTATTTTTGGACATCGGCCAGGATGATCCATTACATCATCCTAGACGATTCAACATAATTATGCCTAAATTAATCTGGCAATTGTGGAAATAAATTAAGGCTGATTGATATGATCACATCGGCCGGGCCGATCACAGGATCAGCCTAGTTGATGTCCTGGATGATTGACATCGGCCAGACTCTATTCAAGGTGATGTTAAGGATGATTGTACTCAGATTTGAACTAATTGGCTTGGATGATATTATATCAGCCTGGACGATGTAACCAATTTTTTTCTGATCGTCCCAAACCGTCCCGGCTGATTGAGCATAATTTGTACTGATCATACAGTCTGATAAAAATATCATCATGGATGATAATGTCAGTTCTTGAAATTATATTTAAAGAACCCAAATTTTCTCATGTAAAAATACATTTAGTTACTGTCTTGACCTGAGAGAGCCAAGAGGAGAGGGAGAGAAAGGGAGAGAGAGGGAGGAACTTGTGAGGGGGAGTTTGTGAGAGGGATTCACAAAGGTTGATCCAAGCAAGATTCCAAGGCGTCTTCTCCAGTCTTCATCCTTCATCCTTGGGGGTTCAAGGGAGGTAAGCTTCAGCAATTGGTCGAGGTTCTCTGCCTACTTCAGGAGAAAGTAAAAGGAGTTAGGTTCTCTGCCTGCTTCAGGAGGAAGCAAAAGGAGTTGGCGGAAAGGAGTTTTTTGAGGGCTTCTCAGCCTTGCTGTAGGAGCATAAGGAGAGTCACTTTTATAGTGCAATACTTGAAGGGTGCCTCCGAGGAGTGGACGTAGGTCAAGGTTTGACCGAACCACTATAATTTCGGTGTGATCCTTCTTTGTTTTATTTCTGCATTTATTTTTTTGCAATTTGATTTCTGTGATAATTTTGGTTTGTGATTATGCTTTGATTGTAAGAAAAAATTTTAAATACCAATTCACTCCCCCCCTCTTGGTTAGTCTCGGCTAGTTTTTAAGGGCTTAACATCCCTAACGAACTTTCAAGTGGTATCAGAGCGAGATTCATAAAAATTAAGTTTGAAAACTTTTTGAATTTTGATTCATGGCTACAAACGGTAATCGTAATGCAATGGAAGGATATTCTATAACACGACCACCTTTGTTTGAAAATCTTCCTTTTGATTTTTGGAAAACTCGCATGTCTACATTTTTACAATCGATTGACTATCGTATGTGGATGTTTATTAAAGAAGGATATTCTCCACCTTCTCGTGATGCTAAAATCTTAATATGCTTACCTTCCTCTTTTGATGCTAAAATCACTGTAGTTACTGAATCTAAAGATTTAAATTCCTATTCAATCGATAATTTACTTGGTTCACTCATTGCTTACGAGTAAGGGGTGAACCAAAGAAATCTTGATGCAGGTAAGAGGAAGAAGGAGAAATGGTGGCACTTAAGGCAAATGACTCGGACACTAACTCATCTGGGTCTGAAAGCGATGATATTACCTTAATTAGGAGGCAATTTAAGAGCTTTCTAAGGAAGAAGCATAAGAACCATCAGAAGTGGAATAAAGGTAAGGGTAACAAAATTTCAAGAATTCTAATGATACAATTTGTTTTGAATGTAAGAAGCCGGGACTTGTTAAAATTGATTGCCCTACACTCAAGTCTCACCCAATAAAGGAAAAGGGTAAGGAGAAACCCAAGTCCAAGAAGGACAAGAAGAGATTCCAAAAAAACGTTCTGGGCAGATTCTACATCAGACTCCTCTGGGACTGAACCTGAATAGGAGACAACAAACTTGTGCTTAATGATAGACAATAATATTGGTCAAAGTGACCAAGAAGAGGTTTATGAACCAACTTATGATCAATTATTTAAAATTTTTAAGCATATGCATGCATCATATAAAAAACTCAAGAAAACTCATACTAATTTAAAATTAGAATTTGTAAATTTATAAAAAAGAGCATGAAATTCGTCTTAAAGATCATTCTATAATTGATTCTAATCACACGACTTTAATTGATGAGTTTGATGCTTTAAATAAAAAATATGATGATTTATCTAATGCTCATAATTTTTTAAAATTATTTCATACTGATTTAGAAAAAGAATATAAAAATTTTGAAAATCTAAAAGCTTTTGAAAATAAAAAACCTTCATTTCATGCATCACATAAAAAGCATCACCATAGATTAGTGCATCTTTTTCCTAGAGTTAGATGTTTTTCATGTGGCATGTTAGGACACATAGCACACACTTGTAACATTCACCATAGTTCACATTGGGTTTGGAGACCCAAGTTACATGATTCACTACATGCATTGCATTCTACTTTCCATAAGAAGGAACCCAGACATGTTTGGGTTCCTAACTCTGACATTTGATAATTTTATAGGCAAGCTCTCACAAAAGGCCTCATGAGAGCATGTGGTACCTGAATAGCAGATGCTCTTGACATATGACTGACGATGCCAATCAATTCATTTTGCTAGAGACCAGGACAGGAGGCAAGGTGACTCTTGGAGACAACACCACAAGGAAGGTGGTATGATCAGGTATAATTGGTAATTCCAGGAACCTTTTGATTGAAAATGTTTTACTTATAGATGGATTGAAACACAACTTGCTCAGTATCAGTAAGCTTTACGACAAGGGCTTCATCATAAAATTTTTGGAAAATTCATGCATTATCAGCTTAAATAATAACACTATTTTACATGGAAAGCAGATCAACAATGTTTACATGCTTGATTTAAATAATATTGAATATGCTGCTTCATTTTGCTTAAAATCTGCTGTTGATGATTCATGGTTGTGGCACAGGAGATTATGTCATGCCAGTGTGAAGACCCTTAAGAAAGTGAGCCAAAAAGACCTAGTTAGAGGTGTCACCAAGCTTAACTTTTTAAAAGACCACCTTTGTGATGCCTGCCAATTAGGAAAGTAGGTCCACTCCACTTTTTACTCCATTAAGGATATTAGCACCTCTAGACCGTTAGAAGTCCTTCACATGGATTTGTTTGGACCCATTAGCACTGTCAACTTGGTAGGGAAAGTCTGTGATTTTGTGATTGTCGATGACTACTTGAGGTTTACTTGGATTAGATTTTTGTCACACAAAAATGAGTCTTTTGATGAGTTTAGATCCTTCTTCACTTGGATTCAGAAAACGTTAGGTTGTGAGATCTTGACCATCTATAGTGACCATGGGGGAGAGTTTGAAAATGAGAGATTTGGAGATTTTTGTAAGGACAAGGGGATTAGCCATAACTTTTCAGCTCCTAGGACCCCTCAGCAGAACGAGGTAGCTGAATGGAAGAACTGAACCTTAATGGAAGCTGCTAGAGCCATGCTTGCTGAGTATTCACTTCCAAAATATTTTTGAGCTGAAACAGTTAACTAGGGTGAATGTTAGAGCCAAATTAGACAAGACACCTATGAGATCCTTAAGGGTTGGACATCCAATCTTTCCCACCTTCATGTCTTTGGTTATAAGGTTTTTATTCACAATAATGGGAAGTCTCACTTAGAAAAATTTGACCCAAAATCTGATGGAGGAGTGTTCTTAGGATATTCTACTATTGTGAAGTCTTTTATGGTATTTAATAAGAGAACTTTGGTGGAGGTGGAAACTACTAATGTTGTGTTTGATGAGTCTGATCCTAGAAAGCCTAGAGTTAAGGATGATGATGATGTTGGAGAGATTACCTATGGAGTAGAAAATTTAGAGAAGAGGGTAGAGCACCAAAACACTAAAGGAGTAGGAGATATTATCTAAGGAGTAAAAAATGTAGATCTGGAGAAAAGGGTTGAACCTTCACATACTTTACCTAGAGATTGGAGATACTCTTCGAGTCATCCTAAAGATCTGATCTTTGGAGACCATTCTAATGGAGTTAGGACTAGACATGGACTTAGGAAAGAAGTGAATCACTCTACCTTTATCTCAATGACTGAACCCACCAACATAAACCAAGCCCTTTCTAATGAGTTTTGGATCTTAGCCATGTAGGAGGAGTTGAACCAATTTACTAGGAATGATGTTGGGGAGCTTGTAGAAAGACCTAAGGAACAAAGTGTAGTTGGAACCAAGTGGGTCTTTAAGAATAAGGTGAATGATTCTGGAGTGGTGGTTAGAAATAAGGCAAGATTAGTGGCTAAGGGGTATAACCAAATAGAAGGGATAGATTTTGAGGAGACTTTTGCATATGTAGCTAGATTGGAAGGCATTAGAGTGCTATTAGCCTTTGCCTGTTATTAGGGATTTAAGATTTTCCAAATGGACATTAAGAGTGCCTTTTTAAATGGGGAAATAAAAGAGGATGTGTTTGTAGAATAACCCCCAGGTTTTTTGAGTTCCCAATTTCCAAATAATATTTTCAAATTAAAAAAGGCCTTATATGGATTAAAGAAGACACCTAGAGCTTGGTATGAGAGGCTTAGCACATTCTTACTAGAAAGGGAGTTTGTTAAGGGGAACGTAGACACCGCCCTATTCCTAAGGAAAGTAGGAGATGATTTACTCATATTCAAATCTATGTTGATGATATACTTTTTGGATCTTCTAATAAAAGGCTATGTGATGATTTTTCTAAAATAATGAGTAAGGAGTTTGAGTTGAGTTTGATGGGAGAGTTGTCCTACTTTTTGGGGTTTAGTATAAAACAAATGGATAATGGAACCTTTTTAAATCAATCAAAATATATAAAGGACATCTTGAAGAATTATGAAATGTATAAAGCCAAGCCAACTAATACTCCCATATCCTCAAGAATTCAGTTGGACAAAGACCCAAATGGAAAATCAGTTGATCAAAAGAAGTACAGAGGGATGATTGGATCTCAACTTTACCTAACTGCTAGCCGACCCGATATAATGCTCAGCATTTGTCTTTGTTCTAGATTTCAAGCTGATCCTAAGGAATCCCACTTGATTGTAGTTAAGAGAATTCTTAGATACCTTTTAGGGACTGAAAACTTAGGAATCTGGTACCCCGGGGACAGCACCTTTTTTGAGATTATTGGATATTCTGACTCTGTTTTTGCAGGATGTAAGGTTGATAGAAAAGCACTTCTAGAAGTTGTCAATTCATAGGACAATATTTAGTCTCCTAGTCTAGTAGAAAGCAAAACTCTGTTGCTCTTTCCACTGTTGAAGTTGAGTATATTGCTTTAGAAAGTTGTGTGGCCCAAGTCCTTTGGTTAAAATAGCAAGTACTGGATTTAGGATTACCTGTAGGCACCATCTCTGTTCTTTGTGACAACATTAATGCAATCTGTATTTCTAAGAATCCTATACGACATTCAAGGACTAAGCACATTGACATAAGACATCATTTTATTAGAGACCATGTGACTAAGGGATATATTGAGTTACATCATGTTATGACTGAGAATCAACTGGCTGACATATTTACTAAATCATTGGCCTTCAACACTTTCAGCACTTTAAGAACCAGATTGGGTGTGATTGATATTAATGCATGAACTTGATCTCAATTATTTTATTTTCTATTATCTACTAATTACTTTGCTTTATCTTTTGTTAGTTTTTTTGTTGTTTATTTTATTTTTTTGTTCTCTTTGCTTTTGGTACTTTACTTTTTCATATGCCTTAATTTATTTTTTCTAAATCATCACTGAATTGATATCGTATACCTTATTTTTTTCCTTTTTAAAAATTTGTAGTCAATGTGTTAAATCTCTTAATCTGCTAAAGGATAAAAATACTGTTAATTGTATCTCTTTCTCTAACCTATTTTGGTGGTGAAATTTTTTTTTCTAAACAAAAGTCTATCTCAAATTAACAACTGGACTTTGCAATTGAGATGTTTTCTACCTTGCTACAATAATCTAGCTTATATTATAATAGTCAAAGTCTTTATGTCACTTCAAGATTTCTTATTATCCTGTCAATATATCTCTCATATAATTTTTTATTCTTTTTTGTGGTTTGTTCTTCCCTATATTAGAGAGTGAGTTTTTCTTTTCTAATATCTGAAAGATATACTCATAACTAAGACTACTTAAGAGTTTTTGGAAAAGAATCTAGCTTGAAAAAATAATAATAATAATAATAATAAAGTGACCAATGATGACAAAAGCAAAAAATGCGCAATGACGCCAAATTAAAAAAAAATACACAAAGTGTATCAAAAATCAAAAGATGCGTAAAGTGCACCATTCAATGGACAATATGCATAAAATGAGCCCATCTAAAAGTAAGCTATCTTCCTTTCTTCCAACTCTTAAAACTTAGAAGATTTCATGTATCACTTGAGATTTTCAAGGACTTGATTTCAAATTTCATGATTATAACAAATTTACTTTGATATAATATTCTATAAGATATTTTTCTGAAACTAAGTCTTAATCGGATCTCTTTTTCTTATTAATTGATTTTTTCTGAGTTAGGCCTTTTGATTTCAAAAGACGATTTTACCCTAAAGAAAGTCCGAGCTTAGGGTTAACATGATCATATATTTTACCATTTTTTGGATTTTTGATGTTGTTAACTCATTAACTTACAAATTTTGAAATCAATCACATGGAAGACTATATCATGTTCATGCCTTTTTTTTATATAAAAAACTTTGTTTGTTTGCTAGTTTTTCTGTAGTTTGTTATTTTAGTTTTTGTTTTTTTTTTGTTTTATTTTTGTTATTTATCCCTCCTTTTTATGATGTCAAAAGGGGGAGTAGTCTGCTGTACCTTGAACTTTATTTCTGGAATTTAATAAACTGCTTTTCGTTACACTATTTTTATTAAACTGCCAAAAACTGCTTGAACTTTTCTAATTGTGTTTGCCATCATCAAAAAGGGGGAGACTGTTGCGAATCTAATATTATGGATTAGACTTTTGATGATACCAAACATTCATATTTTTCTACGACTATCTTGCCTACTAATTTTTCAGGTCCACAAGATCGAGCATAACTCAAGAACAACTCAATATTGGGTAGATTTAGTTTGAGTAAGTCTGTAATATTTTTCTTTTCTTGAGTCAATTATAAAAGTGGTTCCTAATGCTAAGTAACCTTCCACACACACACTTGAGGGATTTTTTGTATTTTTCTATTTTGAGTACATCAGCCTGGACGATGTTCATATCAGCTAGGACGATCCGACTAAAAAAAGAAACCCTAATTAGGGCATCCTAGTTAAGGAAGCCATCATTAAGCACATTATCTTGGATAATCCTTATATCGGCCAGGATGATAAGCTCAAATCATAAAGAATCAACCTCCAGATCTATTTAGGTAAAATTTATTTTTTTACATCGACCAGGACGATCCATTACATCGTCTTGGACGATACAATATAATTATGCCTAAATTAATCTGGCAATTATGAAAAGCAATTAAGGCTAATTGGTACGATCACATTGGCCGGGCCGATCGTAGGATCAGCCGGGATGATGTCCAGGACAATTAATATCGGCCAGACTCTATTCAGGGTGATGTTTAGGATGATTGTACTCATATTTGAACTAATCGGCCAGGACAATATTGTATCGACCTGGACGATGTAACCAATTTTTTTTCTAATCATCCCAAATCATCTCGGCTGATTAAGCTTACTTTATACTGATCGTACAGGATGGTAGAAATATCGTCCTGGATGATAATGTCGGTTCTTAAAATTCTATTTAAAGGACCTGAATTTTCTCATGCAAAAGGATCTTTAGCTACTGTCTTGACCTGAGAGAGCCAAGAGGAGAGGGAGAGAAAGGGAGAGAGAGGGAGGAACTTGTGAGGGGGAGTTTGTGAGAGTGATTCACAAAGGTTACTCCAAGAAAGGTTCCATGGTGTCTTCTCTAGTCTTCGTCCTTCATCCTTGGGAGTTCAAGGGAGGTAAGCTTCAGCAATTGGTCGAGGTTCTATGCCTACTTCAGGAGAAAGCAGAAGGATTTGGGTTCTCTTCCTACTTCAAGAGGAAGCAAAAGGAGTTGGGTTCTCTGCTTGCTTCAGGAGGAAGCAAAATGTGTTATGTTCTTTGCCTCTCTGGGGTTGGCGGAAAGGAGTTTTTGTGAGGGCTTCTCCACCTTGCTATGGGAGCAAAAGGAGAGTCACTTTTATAGTGCAATACTCGTAGGGTGCCTCTGAGGAGTGGACGTAGGTCAAGGTTTGACCGAACCACTATAAATCTAGTGTGATCCTTCTTTGTTTTATTTCCGCATTTATTTTTCCGCACTTTGATTTCTGTGGTGATTTTAGATTGTGATTGTGCTTTAATTGCACGAAGATTTTTTAAAATACCAATTCAACCCCCTCTTGGTTAGCCTCAGGCTATTCTTAAGAGCTTAACATCCCTAACGAACTTTCACTGTCGACTATTCACACTCTCCAAGTGTCAATAGAGAACTGAATCTTTTTCAAAGATCTTCTCACGAGTAATCTAGAAAGATAAGAGAAAGAGTTAAAAACATAAATCATACAGAGGTCCTTACCATTGAGTAACCTTGTAAACCCTTCACACTCCACTAGCAAGAAATCTCTCTCAAATACTCTCTCACACTCTCTCCTTCAATTTCCCTTAAAAAATCACGAAGAAAATACTTTTACGTTAGTTTTTAATGGACGTTTTATACAAAAGACATAAAAAACATCCAGAAAACTGGAATTTTCAATTTTGAGGGTACGCGTTTGTATAGTATGATCAGATTCGATACGTATGAATAATTTAAATACTATTACGTACAAACTTGTTGTGAATTAGTATGAGATCATTTCATACCTGATCATTGTCCAGTACAAATGAACTTCTTCTGAGATGAACAGTTAGAAAATTTTAAATTTTGTCATTACAAAAAGTCAAGATGAAATGGGACCTCATATTTTTGTACTATGGAAGGCATGTACGAACTAGGTTCATACAGTATGATCCATACTTAAAAAATTTATTTTTACGCAACCTGGAACCCGAGATGTTCGTACTCGTGAAAGCATATACGGACTGGGTTCGTACAGTATGATCTATACTTAGAAATTTTATTTTGATATGACTTGGAACCCGAGACGTTCATACTCATGAAAGCATGTACAAATTGGGTTCATCCCTAAGATCCATACTTAGAAAAAATATTTTTGAATGAGAATGGACCAGAGACATTCATACTTATGAAAGCATGTAAGAACTAGGTTCATACAGTACGATACATACTTAGAAAAATTATTTTTATACGACCTGAAACCCTAGACTTTCATACTTTTGAAAGCATGTATGAACTGGGATCATTCCGTATGATCCATACTTAAAAAAAAAAATTCATTTCTATTTGTTCGACTGCTCATAAGGGAAAATAACTGACCATATCGTCCCATCCGAAGTGATATCATACAATACAATCAGTTTAAAAAATATGTATTTTAAACTTTCCCTCAGTGTGTGTGTACTTAATTACTCAATCTCAATTACACTCTCTCAGACTAATTAAAATGGAAAATATAGACTTCAATTATAATAAACTCTAAACTGATCTTAATTTGAAGTCTTCAACAATCCAGAGTATGATTTCCCTAAAATATTAGTATATATAAAGTAAAATAATTCTTTTAAAATATGTCAGGAGAAATAATAATCAAATTAAAAATATTTAGAATCATTAAAAACATTCAAGTTGCAACAATATTAAACAGACAAGAACTAAGTAGCAACTATCTCAACATAACTAACTTCTTTTAAGAAGCCTATAAATAGTGGTTGTGATATTGAGAAAGTAATAAAAAATATTCTCAGATTTCTTGTGCTTCTATTATTTTTCTTTTGTTTCCAGATTCCTTTGTCAACATGGTATCAGAGCCTTGATCTCATATTCTTCTATATTTTTTTATTTTTGTTCTTTGATTATTCCTCTTTCAAGATGTCATCAGCAAACCAATATGAAGCTATCAGCTTAGTAACCTCCTTTAATTATCCACAAATACCTTCAGCTCTCAAATTCTTGATGAGTAATGTCAAGAATATTATCTCTTAACCACTTATAGCTGAGAATCATTCGCTATGGAGATCATAAGTTCTAAAATTATTTCGAGGAAATAGGTGTGAAGTATTCTTGATTGATTCAATGCTTGTCCAGCATGATTCATAAACACCAAAACTGGCCTGATTATAGCTAATCCAAATCATATAAATTGGATTTTGATGGATCGAAACCTTGTTGTAGTGCTATATTTAGTTATATCTCCCAATATTATTCCTTATGTTCTTTCAATTAAACATTGCATTGATATTTGGACTATAATTGATCATTGGCTTCAGTGCAGCATTCGATCAAGAATCATCCATCTTAAAAATGAAATACATTATCCATGAAAGATAAATCCATTAATCAATATCTTCTCGAGGTCAAAGCAAAAGTAGATTCGTTTGTAGCGACTGAAGCTCCTCTTGATGTTGAAGATATTATTCATTATACTTTAAATGGCCTTCTAATTGCATATTAACCATTTAAAATGGAAATACGTACAAATTTATAGCCCTTCAGTTTGGATGATCTTTACACTCTTTTATGTATTGGGAACTCAATCTTGAACATGAAGCCACTTGAGAGCTTCAATCTCTCCAATTATCAGGTAGCACATGTTGACCTTATTTTTGTATGAGGTCACTCTTGATTCCTTTCTGAGTCTTAGGTCCTAGGAACTTCATAACTCCTAGCCATTCGGCCCAATCCAGATCTTAAATTCAATGCAAACCCAGAATCCTTAGGCTAAAGACTTAGGTCCTAAAGCCCCTTCTAGGTGATTTTTCCATCACCTTGAAATCCTTTCAATTGGCATCCAATTCAGGGTCTACCAATTTCATATTGAGGTGACATATCACTAGTGTCAACCATCCAAATTTGAGCTCATTTGGAGGACTCTAACCTCAAAAACTTAATCCAGTCCCAAAGGCTGCAAAACCTTTAAATATTTACAGCCAATGCCACTGCACCTTCCACCTAGTAGAATTTGACCTTTGAGCCTTCTCCAAACCCTTTGATCACCTCTAATACCTTGATATTGATTTGTCAAACAATAGTCTGCATCTTTTCAGACTCAACTTGATCGAGAATTGATTCAAGGCCAAAATGACCAAAATGTCCTTTAAGGGGATTTTTGGACTTTTGGCCTAAACTTGATGTGGTGTGACCACCAAATTTTGAGATTTATCTCTAATGCTTTCAATTGATTTTTGAAACTATTTTTATTTAATTCCAATCTTAGATCAACTTGGTTGTCCAAGTCAACCTAAGTTGACCAAATAACCCTTGAAGGGTTAAATGGGTCAAATCAACTCATATGATTAAATCAAATCAATTGAACTCTCAAATCCATATCAAAAGATATTCCAATCATGATTAAATATTTTCAAATTTTATTTCGGCTTAAACGTTACCTAGCTTGACTAAATAACTAAGTTAAACTTTGTCAAACCTCTTTCCATGCATAAATATGCATTCAAATCTTGAATCCTTAATCTCAAACCATATTTAAAATAATAAAATCAGCTCATCAAATCTTCTCCCATGCCACATTATTCCATTGACTAGTTTGACTAGTCAAATAGTCAAACTAAGGCATTAGGAGGGTTAAAAAAATTGTCAAAACCTATTTTAAGCTTAAGCCTCTCTAATTCAAACTTATCCATGCATTTTTGTGGCTGAATGAAACACTTTCCAATACAATAACACTTCCCTCTCTCTCTCTCTCTCATTAAGCCTAGGCTATCATTAGGAGATAGCAATGATGGTTGACCCAACTCAAAGACTTGGCCTCATTCACTATCTTCCAAAATTTCTAATTCCATCAGCTCAAAAATCTATCCAACTGAAGATTTATCCTCTCCATCTATAACAGAAGCTTACCCAAGCTTTTCTAAAAGGATTTTTGAAGTATTGAGAGCTAAAACTAAGAAGAGAGAGAGAGAAAGAGAGAGAAAACGAGATTCCTATAGCAGTGTTTGATCTAGCCGTTAAACGTTCTTGGGTCCTTCAGTAAAGTTATAGAGGATATTGAGAGTTTTCCAACAAGCCTAAGAACATCAAAATCCGTCCACAGGATTGTAAGATATCGCAACTTTTCTCTAAACGTTTGATTTGAAACTACAGCAAATCTACAATACATGAAGCCTCCAAACTTCAGGTGTTGAAAGATTATATTGTCCTAAAGCTACATTTCAAATTTCGTTAAATTTTGTTGAGTATTTTGGGAGATATGGACATTTAAAGTTTTCTATTCAAAATTAACTGCGGAAGATCTGGACCGTCCGATCAAAGATGGACGGCCCAGATCTAGGCATACTGCGTGAATCCTTCCTCAAGGCTTGAACGCGGGTCATCCCAAGGTCCAGGTGTGTGACGTGGCGAAATCCTGGTCGTCCATCTATGCGATGGCCAATTTGATCAAATTTGGTCAAAAAAAAAACTCAAACAAATGTCCAGATCTTCTAAAATTCATTGAAAATTGAATTTTCCACCAAATTGGACATTCTTAGGCTCGTTGGAAAGATATTTTAATATACTATTTATTAAAATTAATTTTAATCTATTTTGAACTATGGAATGCAAGAAAATCGAGTTTATTCGAATTTAGTATATTTTACTTTTCTTACAATCCAAGGATCAAATTAATCCCAAATTTTGGTGGAATGTTCTTGAGCATCTTAGGCATATTATGTGATTTTTTTAGGATCATATGCTCTTTAATTTTCTGTGATGTGAATTTTCAAGGTAAAAGGTCCATTTTGTACCCTAAATTTTGAAAATTCATAACTCATTAGATACTTAGTATTTTTCTGTGAACTTTTTGTGATGTGAATGTACGTGTACCAAGGTTAGACACACTAAATTTTATGCCCATTTGAATAGTAGGGACACTTAAGGAAAATAATTAAGTAAATGTCTAGAAAATTTAGAAAATTTCTAGGGAACTATACACACACCCAATAGGGGTGAAACTTAAACACATTATACTTAGTAATATTTTAAACCATAGGTTTAAATTTTACTGAATTTGAAGCTCATTAGGTTAGAAAATTATCCTTCTCAAAATTCAGCCCATTTAAGGACTTGGAAAATTTAAAAAATTATAATAAATCAAATTTTAATCCACAAATTACAAATAATACCTTAAATTGTCCATAACATAATTATCTACCTAAAAGAAATAAAATCTCTTTGACTGGACTTTCAATTTAACTTTAATTGAATTTCTAATGAAAAATAATAATTAATTAATTTAATTAATTAAAAATTATTTAAAAATCCCAAATAATTTCCAAATTACTGGAAACACTCCCATGGGTCATACCCGACCTTTGGGAATGATTACATGTAGTTTGGAATGAGTTTGGGTCAAAATAATCAAAACCTTCTTAATTAAGGAATTTTAAAATTCAAATAATTAAGAAAACTTTGAAAAATCATAACTAATTGTAGAAAATTTCAAATCAGTCAAAATCAATGGCTAATGACTCCAATTAAGATTTAGTATTTTCTAAAAATATCAAATCACCAAAATTTGGTCAAAATCAAAAAGTCAATATTTTGGTCAACTCTAGGTCAAAATCAGGTTAAAACTTCTAAAAATCATAACTTTTGATAGAAAAATCCAAATTGAATGTACCACCTGTATAACAACTCATAATTAGGTCTAGTATTTATTAAAAATATGATACCCCTTAGTCTCTCTCTAATTCTAAAAGTCAAATTTTGACCACTTAGTTGACATATCTGGATAACCTCCAAAATCTATTAACTCCCCCAAATTCCAGAATTTTCTTAATAGGATAATAAAAATCTCAACCAACCCATTAAAATTAGTAACCAGCTCCTTTTTATATTAATCCACTCTTTTATTTCCAACCAATTTAAATCAACTTAATTAACCCTGATCGCTACTGGGTAATCCAGGCCTATGAGGCTATTAGCTTAGCCCCAAGGAAGGTGAAATAAACTTCACAGCCTCGGTGTGAAACAAAGGTAGTAATCAATTAACTCTTAAAATATACTTAATCAAAATTCTTAATATATTAATATTTAAACATTAACCTAAATCCCCCTGTTAAGCCTTAATAAACCCAGACTTTTAGACAACTTTAACTAATTACCCACTTTAGGACCTACCCCAGCCACACGACCTTTTACACACACTTTAGATGATTTTCTAGGACAACCAACTCTAGATCTAGGTTAGGCCGGTGTTTAATTTACTGCTGTGTGCCAGATTTTTCGTAGTTTTCACTACATGTTGTGGATAAAATTGCTTTACTGTGTCTGCTTACTTTTCTGCACTCTGTGGATGGTTGATGTATTTGGTGACTAGATTACCCCTAGGATAGGCACGATTTGGATGTTCACATAGTTTTCTATAGGTGGTCAGGTTCATGCAGGGCAATAAAAAGGGGGCTAAGTCAATAAAAAAAATTAATTATTATCAAAGCTTGCACAGGTACTTTTGCTGCTAAAGCCCCCAAATAAAAAGAGTGTGGCTAGTGTGTTTACTTTCTTTTCTGCATATATATAACTGCTTGAGAATAAATATATCTTGATTTATTAACTACTTAGGATAACCTTGTAGGAGAGTCTAGAATTTTGATTTGATATAAATATAATTTGTACAAGTGTCAAGTGTTGTGAAAGTAGAGTTTTGAATTGGGATACATAGGTCCAAAGCTTGGACTCGAAAGAAAAAAGGACACCCCTTAGGGGAGTAGCCCTTTTCTATTTGGAGATCCAAATTTAGATCATTTCTTTCCTACCCAAAGAGGAAAGAGTGGCATTCCCCTCAAGGAAAGTGTCCTCTTATCCGTTTGGGTAGCCTACTACGAAGAATTCAAGAAGCCTGAAGGAGATGAACCCGAAAGGGAACAAGATTGAAGACTTGAAGATAATGAGTATCCCATTCAAAACTACTTGCGTCTCTACTAGGTTTAGAATCCGGGTTGTTGTCAGTGGTGCCCGGCCACTTTACTTTCTGCAAAATTCTGGTTTGCAATAAGCAAGGCAATTTTGCCTATGGACATTTATTAATTAATTTATTTATATTTGATGTGTTGAGAAGATTGCCTTTATGGTTGCTTGCTTTTCTTAGTTTTTTGGCGTTTGTATGTCGATTTTGTTTTTGCCTGGATACGTGAGGCTCGTGAAGGTGTGAAAGTTTTATACTCATAACTTTAAAAGTCTAAAATTTTAGTGAATCTAAATAACATAGAAAGATAACGAATTTAGCGAATTAGTCGGGGATCGACCCCGGGGTCGCATGCATATTTTTGCATTACTCTCTCCTTGCTTTAGACCCTTCCCCGCCTACGGGTAGAGTTTGGATAGTCTGACCTATGAGGATGAGGTACTGGACCTGGGGAAGTCTAGTCTTTTAAACAAACTATTTTCTAAGCTTATTTTTTAAAATTTCAAGCATATTGGATTTGAGGTTGTTAACCAGCACGCATTGCATTAGAAACACGCCTAAAGAGTCAAAGTTTTAATTTCATAGTCCTTAGCATTTTGCACCCAACATAAGTCAAAGGGGCCAATTAGGAAAATCTCTAGATGTCGGCCCCAACTCTCCAAAACCTTAAACACAACGTCCCTACCACTCTTTCATAAAAGACCGGACTCATCTCTTTTAAATCGATTAGGTGGTTAGCTGGCTACCCAATCCAGGCTGGGGTAAGTCCAGACCTTGCACTGCATTAGTTAGGATCAGACGACTGTGGTCCAGTGTCCAAATTAGATTTAGGATCTAGGACAGATCTATGATTATAAGACCCCAAATTTCGGGAATATAATCCCAAATTTCTAATAAAATGCTCAACTTTAATTAAATATCATTTCAATCCAAAACATAAAGTCCAACACTTAGATTAAGTTGGGACACTTCCGGATGGTTCCAAAATCTCAAAGTGTCCCCTACTCTTCTCCATTTGATTCTGTTAATAACTGCTCAATTTTGATCCATTCCCTTTTGAGTTTCCAAAATTCACTTCTCTTTTTGATATCACTTCTAGAAAATCTAACAAAATTTTGTCATTATTTTAATCGAGAGTTTTCATTGGAGATTTTATCTCCCTACGATGTAATTAACTATGAGGGCTTGCGCTCGTAGGAGATTTAGAACCACACACACCTGATTTTAAAAATTGATTTTTCAAAGCTCAATTGGATTTCTTCGGGAAAACTTAAAATACTAGTGATCATTATTATCATATTCAAAGAATTATCATAGAATGATATTTTCTCCCTTCGAGGAGATACATCTTTCTTTGATAAGGCTTTGGATGTGAACCTAACGATCACACTTCTTGTATAATATAGCTAGATATTCAGTTGAACCTCATTTTGACCCTGCGGGGCCATATGAAGTTCTCTTTAGCAGCCTGTCATAATATTCAAGATGAATTTCATAATTCTGAATCTTAACACCGTTATGAAATTTTATTTTCATCTTTCGAGGTGATATATTCTTTCTAACGGGATGATTCGATGTTAGAATTAGAATTTAACTTTAACTCCCAAAGAAAACTAATATTTTCAAAACCTATTTTCAAAATTCCACCAACAGCACAATGGCTCTCACCGCCACTCATGGCCATGGTCGAGGACGAACGCATTAGTCCCGTGGATGGAAATCTTCCAATAATAGTCAACAATCTAATGCATCTGCTGCATATCGTGGAGCCAAATCGCTACAACCTTTGGTTGCATGTCAAATTTGCGGCAAATTTGGCCATTTTGCAGTCAAATGTTGGCATCGTCATGATGAACAATATAAGCCTAAATAACCTACAGCTGTTCTATTCAGTTCTCCTTCACCAGCTGCCACAACTGAGTAGTATCTTGATAGTGGAGCCTCAACACATTTAACATTTGATCCAAATTAGTTACAACAAGCGCAAGTCAATACTAAGCAAAATAAGGTGGTTTTTGGAAATGGCCACCAGCTACCAATACATAATATGGGTAAGGATATCCTTCCTACACCCACATGTAGTCTTCAACTATCACAACTAAATCTTGTTACAAATCTCTCATTCATTAGTAACGATTAATTATAATTAATTTAAATTAATTATAATTAATATAACAATTATAATTAATAGTTAATTAATAATTAATTATAATTAATTAATTAATGATAATTATAATTAAATAATAATTAAATATAATTAATAATAATTATAATAAGTTAAAACCCTCTTCCTCCTCCTTTAGTATATCGCAGATTTACTAATCATATAGTTCAACGGATTTGTGAATGTAGTCAGAGTAGCACGTGGAAGGGAGATAGCTACCTTCATAGCTAGTGAGCTTGGGTTGTTGCTTCCGATCAAATGTCCTGACTTTCGATCCAGTAAGAAGGGGAGGTCATCGAAGCAGCAAGGTCGAACAACACGAAGGAGCCGAGGAAGGTCATAAGTGAACTCTCATTGTAACCTCCGATCAAAATGATGTAACCTCTGTTCTGATAGGAATGAACATCGTCGAAGGGGTGTAGAAGCATGTCGAAGGAAGAAAGTTGTCTCTAATGCTTGCAGCTTCTGTCGTTAGTTCCGATTGAAATGTCATAATTTTCGATCTAAGAGGAAGGAGAGGTCGTCGACTGAGCGAAGTTGAACAACAACAAAGGAGACGAGGAAGTTGAGAGAGAGAGATGGGAGAAGAGAGAGAGAGCGGAGGCCAAAGGCCTCATTCCATTCCCCTTTTATTGACGCGAGCAGGTCATTTGACGATGTGAAAATAGAGGAATGGCATCGATGTGCTAGGATGTGCAAACTAATAGCTTTGACATGTGCGTGATGGCTTCATCAGTCTCTGTGGTAAGGCTATGCTTTGATTTTTTTTATTACAAGGGTTAACAAATGCCCCCAACAAATATGGTATGCGTCTAAAGTGAACCACATTTATTATATGCTGATTGACCTTGTGGATCTCTAGATATTTGTTCTAGATGTCACACTAGGGACTTCTTTTAGTAGATCTCCAAAATATTATTTAGATGTCTCACTAATTTTCTTTCTTCTCTGCCCTTTTAGATGTATTAATAGATGATTGATATAATGACTTCAGTCAAATAGGGATCCCATGGGTAGTGATATAGCACTTCGTATTTGGGTCCCTTGAGCATGGCTTTAGAGATTTATGATGGTGGATAGCATCGCCACAATTTATTCTCTCTAATTACCACGATCACTTTAGTTTAAAGCTTTTTTGTATATGATCAATATTTTTCTATCATCTAGTTGTATCTTGGTAAAAGTTTAAATATTTGTTTGGGGATCTTACTATACAACACGATGTCGTCCTAAATAAATATTTAAAACACCCCTAATTTTAGGGTCATTTATAGCTATTATCAAGGATGTTCATTATGTGGCTTTAGTAGGAGTCCTGAGATTTTGATTCATTCTGTCTAGTTCTCTGAGTAGAAAACTTGGTGAAGGGTTATCTAATTTATCTTTACTAACTTGTTAGAAGATTTGTTCATCTTCTACCCTTTGCTTCTAGCTTTAGCGAGCTTAATGAATGGGTAGATGCCGGTAACCTAAATCATTCAAGTTTATACTAGGTCGGTGGCAAGAAATCATCGATCCAGAGCTTTGTGCATAACGGACTTGCTAATGACAGAATCCTCTTAGTTCATCCATAGGCTTTTCATGAACTTTGGGATAATTTTCTTCAGTCATTTGCTTTGTGTTTTGGTGGACTTGTTGAAAAAAAATTCCTTCGATCCTCACTTTGGGCTTTGCAAATTTGTTGAAGGATTTGCAGGTTTGGATTTGGTTGATAGTACCAAATATAGGTAGTATCTTGATCATTAGCCACTTAAGACTTTAGTCTGAGTCACTTGCGTTCATCAATTCGAGAGAGCTAGGATTTGATAACTCTTCATTCTTTGGTTGCTGAGATGGGGGTTCCTCTACTATGAGCTTTCTTATGGCTTATTGAGTAGATGAAGCTGCCAGCATTCCAATCATATTTGGGCATGTTGGATCTGACCTCTTACACCCATTCAGGCTTCAGACTTGAACTATGGGAATTGCGCTTCTTAACGTTGATTTTATTGAAGTTGGAAGATTTGGAGTCATCCTTTGTGGTCGAAAATTTAGAGCCTATGTATATACAGTAGTTATTCGTGACTCATCTTTCCATTGGAACTTTGATTCTCCAATTATTTAGCAGAATTCGGTGGATTATGATCACTTGAACTGGTCAAGTCAAATTGGCCTTCGTTCTTCCTATAGTCCCTAATAACGGATTGATGAAGTGGGGGTTCTACTACTACGGCCTTATTTGTGATTTGCCAAGTAGACGGAGCTGCCAGTGATCGGACCATATTTGAGCTTATTGGATCTGACCTTGTATACCCATTCGAACCTTAATCTTAAAGCTATTGAAAGACTTCAAGCTTTTTGGCTCAATTTGTAGGAGTGTGTAGCCATAAAAGTCTCTTTCCTGACTCTTGAATCTTTATACATTGGAGAATGTGATGTCTTGAATTTTTTGAAGATCACATGCATATACATTTAAAAAGAAGATTGTTGTATTCTTCAGCATATAAGAATATTTATATTAATAATTTTAAATATTTATTCGAGTATCTCGACATGTAACACGATGTTGACCCGAATGAATATTTAAAATTCTCCCTCTCTCGTAGGGACATTTCAAAGTAGGTTAAATTTCAAATTTTGAGATTTTAAATATTTATTTGAGGATTTTGGTGAGTAGCACGATATCAATCCGAATAAATATTTAAAATTCCCACAATCTGATGGAGGATTTTGAAATACATTCTCATAACACAGGAGAATTTTAAAATATGAAATGTATACACTAATAATCATGCATAGAAATATAACGTATTAAGCATAACATTTTCTTGAGCAATTTCATGCATAATATTTCTTCAGGTATCAGCCATTGATTGGCGGCATGAGCCTCTAGCAATTTAGATCGATGAGTTGATAATCTCCTCCTTGAAACACCTTCTTGATGACAAAGGGTCCCTCCCAATTGGATACAAACTTGCCACCAATTTTTCTGTGCGGGATGATTGGCCTTCTCTGCACCAGGACCAATTCCCCTTTTTGAAATGATCGAGGATGTACCATTCGATCAAAATACTTTGTCATCCTTGCTCGATAAATCTCTAGGTTTCGTTGATCTTGAAATTTGACTTCATCTAGTGGATTAAGCTCTTTTATTCTTAATCGAGATTTTAATCCTGAGTCAACTCATTCTGAATTGCTTCCTGGACTGACGGTAGTTCAACTTATAGTGGCAACACTATTTCAACTACATAAATTAGAGAGTATGGAGTGGCTTTGGTTGGCATCTTATAAGTTGTAAAATAGGCCCACAGTGCCTCTGCGATCTTTGTATGCCACTCTTTTTTATTCTTCGTGAGAATATTCTTTAGCAATTTTACTAGTATTTTTTTTAAGGCTTCTGGTAGGCCATTTGCTATTGGATTGTATATGGAGGAATACTGCCAGTCGATCTTATGCCGATCGATAAATCTATTGATCTTAGTGCCTTTAAAAGTTATACTGTTATCTAAGATTATTTGGCATGGTACGCCAAATCTATAGATGATATTGTGTGTGAAGAAGTTGATCACATGCTCGGATGTGACCTCTCTAAATGGAGCCGCTTCCACCCACTTTGAAAAGTACTATATTTATACTAGAATAAAGCGGTATCCTAGTGATGACGATGAATCTAATGACCAGATAATATAAGTAACCCATCATTCAAATGGTTAGAATGCTATTGTAGGGTGCAATGGATTTGGCTGTTGATGTATAACATCACTATGGATATGGCACTCATGGCACCTCTTAGCATAATCGATACAATTCTTCACTATTTTTGGCCAATAGTAGCCCATTCTTTTAATTTTAACTTCCATCTTAGGACCAGATTAGTGTGCTCCAAAAAGTTCTTCATGAACTTCTGCTACCACTTTATCAACTTGTCGGGTCCCTATGCACCTTAGCCACATTTGATCGAAAGCATGCCGATATAATGTGTTGTTGACAAATACATATCTTAGCGCTCTCTTCTTGATTTGGGCAGCTAATGAATTGTCTGTTGGTTGTTTACTTTCTTTGAATTAGTCAATAAAAGGTTGCCTTCATTCATTTTCTTCTTCAACACTAGGCAATCCAACCATGATATTGAAGCTTGAATAGCCTTGCGTCTTTTCTTAGGAACTTAATATTCTTCAACCTGATCTTCAAGCTGAACTGGTTGGGGAGGTTGAAGATCAACTAGAGTTGCATCCTGTTATCTTGAACTTTGTATTTCATATGCCTGTGAGAATTGTAATAGTGATGGCTCTAAGACCCAAAAATTGTGCACCATAATTATTATAGGTCATTCATCATCCATATTCATTATTTTTTAGCCAATTTGGCAAGATAATCAGCTTTGATATTTTGACCTCGGAGAGCTTGAGCTAATTTGACAACTATAATTTACTTCATAAGTTCAAGAACTCGTCGATGATAACATACCAACTCGAACTTGGTGATTTTGTAAACTCCCTGTACTTGATTTATATTAAGTTGAGAATCACCAAAAATTTGGAGATTCCAGATTCTAACATTAATTTCAATCTCCAATCTTGCTGTTTATACTTCATATTCGACCTCATTATTGATCTGATGTTTAGTCAAGCTGAATGAGAATCTCATTATGCCTCCCTTAGGTGCTACAAAAATGAGATCGATTCCGGCTTGAGCTTTTTCTAAATTTTAAGGTCGAGCATACTTAATCAACAATTCTCCATTGAAGTACATTTCCCATACACATAGCCTTTCCTCCACTTCAATATTCATGATTTGCTTGTTGGGTAGATTATTATTGAGTGGTAAATCTGCAGGGATAGGATGTGTAGCGAGAAAATCTGCTAGCACCTACCCTTTTACTGACTTTTATGGGACATATGCGATGTCAAATTATAACAGTATCACCACCCACCTGGCCAAACAACCTGTCAATGCTGGTCTTATCATCAAGAACTTCAGCGAATCGATCTTTGATATCAAGGTGACTTTTTGAGACAGCATATAGTGGCGGAGTTTTTGAACTACAAAAATCAGGGCCAAGCAATGCTTCTCAATTGGAGAGTAGCGTATTTTTACCCCAATCAACCTTCAACTGAAGTAGTAAAGTGCATTTTTTTTTCCTTCTTCATTATGCTGGCCCAATAATGCTCCAAGGGACTCATTTAGTGCTACCATGTACAATATAAGAGGCTTCCTCAAAATTGGCGAGATAAGAATATGAGGGTTAAGTAAGTATCTCTTAATGCTATCAAATACTTCTTGGCAATCATCATCCCATTTGAAGAATATATCTTTTTTCATCATCTTTAAAAATGGCTAGCACCTACTCGATAGGTTTGATATGAATCGTCGAATGAAAGCCAATTTTTCTTGCAAGGAGCAAAGTTGTCGAAGGTTATTTGGAGGTGGAATTTCCATAATTTCCTTGATTTTGTTAGGGTCAACTTCGATTCCTCAATGTTGAAAACCGTACCTTAGAAACATACAAGAGGAGACCCCAAAATCACACTTGAGGAGATTCATTTTTAGATCATTTTTCCTAAACCTTTTGAACACTATTCTCACATCATCTAGGTGGACTTTTTAGTTCATGCTTTTAATGACCAAGTCATCTACATAACATTCAACTTTTGTATGAATCAAATCATTAAATTTACGAATCATCGTCTGTTGATAGGTGGCACCAGCATCCATGCCAAAGGGCATGACCGTATAGCAGAAAATGCAGATAGGTATTATGAATAATGGGTATTTTTCATCATCAGGTACCATCTTGATTTGGTTGTATCCCAATGATCCATCCATAAATGAGAATATATCATAATTGGAACTATTACCAACTATAAGTTCTAATACCAGGAGCAGAAAGTCATCTTTAGAGTATGCATTGTTAAGGTCCCTAAAATTGATGCATATACAAATTTAGTCATTCTTCTTCTTTATAGGGACTATATTGGCAATCCAGTCGGTATACTTTTCTTCTCGAATGAAGCTTACCTCTAGAATCTTCTTCATTTCAGCATTCTTCTATTCTTCAATCTCCAATCTCATTCTCCTTAGAGCTTGTTTGATGGGTAATGCATCTGATTTGATGGCTAATTTATGAACTGCTACGTTAGGGAATAAGCCGGACATCTCAGCATATGTCCAAGCTAAGTACTCCCTAAATTGTAAGAGATATTTTATTTCCTCTACTTAGCCTTAAGACAAAAGGGCACTGATAAAGGTCAGGCGATGATCTTCTTTAGTCTAAGAGAATATAATTAAAAAGTAATGAAATTTCTTGAAGGATTCTTCAAGATGTTAACCATCAAGAATTTTTTTTGTAGGGTCATCTTTGGGACTCACTTTTGATAAATTTCTTTAATGGTGGATCTATAGAAGTACAAACTAGATGTCTCCTTTTTTATTTTCCCTTATGCAGGGACCTTTCGCGATGGATTCTTGGATATGCGTCTAAGTGACATACTCTGATGTTCACCGTATATATCATTATTCTTTCTTTGCTTTACATCATAATAGATGATTGCTTTACCTCTATCGAGACCTTTTAGTGATTACTTTTTGGATATAGGGACTAAGTGTCTCATAATGACGTTCACCGTATAGAGCTCGGTAATATCATTTTTTACTATTTTTTGGTGGCTACTATAGCACTTAGATGACCAACTAAAGATGGAAAGAGAAACCAATCTCTTGCGAAGTCACCAGAAATCTATTGGCTCCAAAAGTCAGCCCCAGCCTCTGCTCGATTGTATGCTTTTTATTTTATCGGGGGGGGGGGGGGGGGGGAGGTGGTTAATGGATTAAGTTTTGGGGTAAATTTTGGGAAGGTAGATAGGTTTGTAAATAAGACACTACCCAGAGATTTCACCCTCATTTTGTCTAGTTTCCTATAGGTGCAAGCCCTAATAGTTAATTACCCCTCCCGCTAACAAGAGAGAACTTTTGATTAAGGCTAGTCATCAATTAGATATGTATAAATACGTGTTATTTGGCAAATTGTAGCAGCATGGGCTAGGAGGTTGGAAAAGGTCAAAAATTTGAAGATTTGATTTTTAAAATGGAAAATTTCACCATCTTGTACTTAAAGTGGATGGTGGGGGAATAGATGATGGACCCGATCAAGATCCCATAGTTTTGTCATCTCGAGCCATCATGGTCCTTGGTCTTACTTAGTCAGAGGAAGTAGTCATCCCAACCTGATTGAAGGATCCTTGTCGGTAGCCATGGGTTGCTTTGTCCAAGGGAACCTTGTAGACTTGGGGTGAATATTTATCTAAGAAAAAAAATTTGGATCTAGCTTAGCCAACATAGGGCTTTCTGCCCTATCGGTCATATCCTATTGATTCATATCTAAATGATTTGATGCCACTAAGAACATATTAGCTCTAGCCATAACTGATATTTCGTGGTGCCATTTGGCAGCAAACCACTCGGTTCAGAGGGCCCTAGGTCATAAATATTTATCCTATGATGTCATTTAGCGGTAGAACCGTCAGTTAAGAGGACACGTATCACGTCCATACTTGCAGCTTACTCTTCGTGAATGGATCCTAGTGATATGTTTGACTAGGCATTAACACTATGTAAGTTGAAATAAAATTGTAATTTGTCCATCATGGAAAACTATTGTGAAGGTTGGATGGATTTAACTTTAAATGATTTGATGGATTTATTTATATTTTAAATATTTTTTTAAATTTTGGAATTTTTTGGAGTTTTGGATATTTTGATTTTGTGGAGTTCTAGATTTTGATGGACATTTGGATGGCATCTTGGAGATATTTGTGAACCCCTCCGGTTGAGATATTCATTCAACATGGCCATCATTGGGGTGACCTTTGGGGTCATTTCCATTGACTAAACCTTGGCGACCCTATCTACTTGTTGATAAGGGGTCAGGTTTTGTTTGCTGTAGAACCTTGTCGACTCCTATTTACCTGCTTAGGAGTATCAATTTCAAATTTATTGACCGCAAAGCATCCTTAGACGTCACATGTATTCCTACAACACGACTGTTGGGGTCCATGCATTTACCCCTTTGGTGTCCCTATGTGCATACAAACTACGGTGTATGTATAGGGGTACTTTGAAACATTTATAAATGTCTTCTGTCCTCTTGCATGGATGTTGCAGATCCCGTGACATTGCATAATAACTTTTAAATATAATTGTTTGTTGCTTTGTACAGGTAGACTATTATACACTACTTGTTGCTCTTTTTATAAGTAGATTGTAGTGCACTAATTAATCTCTAGCTTTTGAAATTCATGACTGATACTTTGAAAAGAAGTCCTTTCAAGCTCTTTGGTGTAGTAGACTTGTAATTTCTGGTGTTTATGGATGTCAGAACTGTCTTCTTCCTGAGTACAGTTCCAAGAAGAAATTTTGGAACACTATGAAGTTTAGTTCAAAATTGTTCAAATATCTCTTCCATTTTTCCAGGAGGTGTCCTTCTCTATACATCTAGTTATCTTCATACCCGACGTACTTCTGAATCTCAATCACTACTGTTGTAGGTGATACTTGTACTTGTGTCCACAGTGGTTCATTGTGCTTACAATATACCCTCAGTAACAATCCACAAGCGGCTCATGTGTATTTATGGGGGGGCCATTATATTCACTACGACCTCCTAAAATATTTGTAAAAGAGCCATTGTTCCTGCATCATATTCAACTTTCAATAATCTCCAGTGATTTAATGTACTTATTTGTAAGGACGAATCTTCCACTATCAATTGACAGTGTTTCCATTTCAATCTATAGGCAAAGTTGTTAGTGTTGTTATAGTCTCCATACATATGTTATAGGATAGCCACCATATATGTGACGAATTTGCATTATCACATCTTGATACGCTAGGAGGATTGATGTGTTTTCTTGAAGTTAAGTCATTGTTGATTGCAATTCAGAGACATTGATTATACGTAGATTACATCTATTGTCATTATTTGTAGGTTTTGCATTGTATTCATCACCCACCAACTTCTCTTGTTTGCAAAAAGTTTGATGTGTTTGCAATCAAATGACGATTGAATTTGTACGAAGACCTCTTGCTACGAGTCCCCTATTTGCATGTGAATAATTCCTTTCAAATATTGTCCAACTCTTTCATTTGTCTATTGATATTCATCATTTGATTCAAATTAGAGTTTATTAAGTCTTGTTGAGTTGGGTCTAGTTTGGTCTGCAAGTTCAAGTCTGAATTTTGCAAGTTTCATTCGAGTTTATATCCATTATGCTTGATCCAAATAAAGTCTAATTTCTTTATGTCCAAAGTTTTATTCAAGTTCCACTTGATGTTGCACAGTTCAAATTCAACGTACATGTTTAAGTGCTTGTTTAGACTCTTCTGAAGTCTTTGCAAGTTCAATTGCATGTTCAAATTGATTTGAATTCAGCTCTAGTCTGATCTTTTGATCTTTTATTCATCATTTATATTTTATTCAGGTTCAAGTCCACAAGTCCATCATTCAAGTTCAGTCAAGCTCAAAGGTTAACATGTTTGAGTTCAAGTCCTTGTCCATTTTTAGACAAAATTTTGGCAGCCACCCAGCATCTCCCCCGTTTAGGGGAAAAACTAAGAGGCTGCCTTCCCTCGTCGCTACTTTAGCGCTTTGGGGGATTACCTACCTAATCGTAAAAATCTTCTTTTAATCCCCTAAGATGCTACATGTGCGCTTAGGAGTCTCGAACACTTGTTAAAAATAGGCACAATGATTTCCCCACGTATGGGTACTTATTTTTTGTCCCCCTCACGCTATATGAGCGGTCTGGGGATTACCTACCTCATCGTAAGAACCAAACCAGTTTCCCTCCCTCCTACGCTACGTGAGCACGTAGGGGGTTTGTCGGCTCGCCGCAAGCCACGAGAGAGGGATTTTTAAGTTAGAAGCTTTATACATTCGTGAAGGTAAACTGGCAGTTGAGGCTCAAAAATCGAGGCAAGGGAAGGGGCATATATTTTTCCTTTCTTTTCTTGATTAAATTATAATTAATATTAATTATAATAATAATTAAGTATTTATAATTAATAATTAACTAATAATTATAAATTAATTATAATTGGCAAATTAATTTTAATTATAATATATCAATGATTAATTATAATTAAATGAAATTAATTATAAGTAATCCAACAATTATAATTAATAGTTAATTACTAATTATTAATTAATTATAATTAAATAATAATTAAATATAATTAATAATAATTATAATAAATTAAAGCACTCTTTCTCCTCCTTTAGCAAATCCTGAATTTACTAATCATGTAGTTCAACGGATTTGGGGGATGTAGCCGAAGAAGCACGCGGAAGGGAGATAGTTACCTTCACAACTAGCGAGCTTGGGTTCTTGCTTCCAGTCAAATGTCCTGACTTTAGATCCGATCTATAGGGGAGGTCATCGAAGGAGGAAGTTCAAACAACACGAAGGAGCTGGGGAAGGTCACAAGCTAGCTCTCATTGCAACCTCTGATCAAAATGTTGTAACATTCGTTCCTACAGGAAAGAATGTCGTCGGAGGGGCGAAGAAGCATGCCGAAGGAAGAAAGTTTCCTCCAATGCGAGCGGCTCTCGTCATTTGTTCCAATCGAAAGGTTGTAATTTTTGATCCAAGAGGAAGGAGAGGTCGTCGACTGAGCAAAGTTGAACAACAACAAAGGAGTCGAGGAAGTAGTGAGAGTGATGGGAGAAGAGAGTGAGAGTTGAGGCCGATGGCCTCATTCCATTGCCCTTTTATCGACGCAAGGGGTCGTACGACGACGTGCAAATAGTGGAATGGCATCGATGTGCGAGGACGTGCGAACTGATGGCTCGACATGTGCGGGATGGCTTCAGCAGTCTATGAGGTAAGGCTATGCTTTTATTTTTTATTTATTACAAGGGGGTCAACATTCAAATTAGCTGAACAACCATGCATGTAAGTTAATTTGATTTCTTCAATCGTGCCTAGAAGTTGCAGGAACTTAAAAAACATATAGAGCAAATGCCAATGGAGTCTACTTGTAGCTTGTGGGATTTGCATCATCTTCACGAAGATAAAATTCTATGTTATTATGAAAATTCAACTGTTTGAAGTATCATTTTGATAAAAGAGTATATTGTAAAAATATTAATGTGACTTTTTGACATAATGATTATTGTTTATTGATGTGGAAATTTCATATATTGATTTGTTTGAAATGAAATTCATATATACTAAAACCCATTTAGAAAAAAATTATAGAAATTTCATGTTAACACTTGCAGTATAATAAATTTTCATATACACATATCACATATATTTTTATGCAATGTTTTTGGATTTTTGATGAACTGATTGATATATTTAGTTACTTTGTACAATAACCAATAATTAATAAACTATACTTATAATGTTTTTGTATTTTGCAAATACACAATATCGAAGGATAATGAAAGTTGCTCAAGTGAAAAGTGTAATGATGAAAGGTTGTGAAATCTTGATAAAATGGCAATACACAATTTAGAAATATAATGGTTGCCTCTAGTTTTTTTGCAAAATGATAACTTTTTACTTTATTTGAACAAAAAGTCTGGCATGATATCACATAAAAGTGGAGATGGATGGGTACGGGATTTACTTTGTAGCCATCGTATTAGGTTTCATAATATATTTAGGATGCCTCAAGTTATATTTACTTACTTTGCAAGCTAGAATCACTTTATGGTTTATGTTGTTTGCATAGAACAAGTAGTAGAGATATTCTAGGAATAACTTTGTTCATTTTTAGTCACAATGAATCCGCAAGAGATAATGAATTTTGTGACATCCCATACATATTAGAAAGGATACAAGGTACCTGCCATATTTTAAGTATTGCATTGGAGCAATTGATGGAACTCATGTAGACGGATGTATTCTTGTTGAAGATCAAATTCCGTATATAGGGTGACATCATTCACCTACACAATATGTGATGGCAGTCTATTATTTTAATATGTGTTTTACATTTATGACAGCAGAATGGGAAGGTTCAGCTCATGATATTTGTATCTTCCAACATGTTGTAAGGAGTCTGATATACAATTTTCATGCATCACCATTAGGTAATTTTTAATTAATAAGTAATAATGATTTAGTAAGGCTATTTTATATTAAAGTTGATGAGATTTTTTTTTTGATGAACTGCTAAATGCATTAAAAATAAAGAAACCTAATACAAACTACCAAGTGATAGAATATCTATCACTGTCGTCGTTTAATAAAGATAAGAAAATAGGAGGAACCTTATTGCAATCTAATTCTTCCGATAAAAAATCTCCTTTCATAGCAAAGTTAGAACAAAAGTCGGCTAACTTATTACATTCTATATTTGCAAAATGAAATAAAAAATCTCCAAAACCCTTGAGAAAAGAAAAGTCTTCCCATCCAAACTGGTTAGCCACCCGATCAGCTTTGACAACCGAGTTTTGTAAGTGTTTTATGATGTTCAAGTTGTCTCCTTCTATAATGGTACCTTTAGCATCCATCATCCATTCCTTGATAATCCTTCTTAACGAACGAAAAGCCAACAACTCCAAATACCAATTGTCCCAATGCATACATATGAACCCAAAAGCCAACAAAAATCTTCCTCTATGATCTCTGAAAATACCTCCAACTCCAGCTTCATTTGAACGAATCAAAGTTGCATCGTTATTAACTTTAATCCATTTGGGTGGACGGGGATGCCAAAAAGAGAAAATCAGCTGTGTATGCTAGTTATCACCTCAGTGGTCTGAATATAGATTAAATTTTGAAGATATTGATGCAAAACTAATAGCATTAGAAACAATGTAGCCTAACCCGAGCTCATGCCCTTCCTGTATAAGTTTATTTCTATTTCTACTATTCTAAGAGTGAAAAACTATAAAATAATATAAATTAGCAATAAAGGATTCACCTTCACTAACTTTCTCAGATTTTCCAAATAGTCCTGAAAAGTTGTAAACACTGGAATGCGGATGCCCCATTGATTAACCATCTTAATAGCTTGATTTAACTTTAAGCATTTAACTGTAACATGCTCCTCATCTTCCATCATCTCACAACCTCTCGGGCACAAGTTGGTACTTATCAATCTTCTATACATTAGGAAATTAGTAGTAGGAATAGCATTTTTCAGGAGACACCACTAGAAAAAACCAATACGAGGATGAAGCTTTAAATCCTTTAACCATTTTCAACTCTGAATTAAAACAGGGTCTTCCACCTCCGAACATTTGACCAAAGCTGTAATTGATTTTCCATAGAAGATACTTAAAAGTTTCAATTCATCATTTACAAGCTCCAAATTAATCCTGACGTGAAGAATAACTTCAATCAAAGCAGTTCCAAAAAATTCAGCAAGCTTCACCTGATTCCAAGCTCCTTTAAAAAAAAAATTAACGAAAGGAGGAAACTCTCCATCCACCACCGCAATGAATGTTGGCCACCTAACAAAGCTTCTATCTAATACCCAAATATCATTTAAAATCTTAACTGAAGACCCAGAAACAATTCTTCACCTTACGATTGGTCTAAGGTAATTTGACACATCGAAGAAACATTAGACCTTGCCACATCACACCAAACATTTTCGCCATACTTTGAATATAAGTATTTATTGAGAATAGAATTTGGTTTGTAAAAAAATCCCAAATAAGTCTTGCTCTCAAAGGTTCCATAAAAGAAACTGCTGAATGAATGCCCTATCCTGCATTTAAAACTGATTCACAAATCTCCTTCCAAGCAAAAAAGTGTAAACCATGACCTCCATCTTTTTTGTTCCATAAGAACTCCCTGCACATCCTATCAAACTTCTTCAAAATAGTCAAAGGAACTAAAGAAAGAGATGAATAAAATACTTGAATTGAGAGCATCATTGATTTAATAAGCACCAATCTACCAGATAAGGAGATGAATTTATTACCCCATACCTCTAATTTTGAAGCTGATTTCTCCAAAAGGCTCAAGAAGTTTATTGTAACAAGTCTTCACAAAGCAATTTTGATGCCCAATTAATGTATCTTTTTAACTTCAACAAATCCCATAATCTTGGAAATGGCTCTCCTCCTACTCCTTTCCATAGAATTACTTAAGATAATAGAAGATTTAGAAAGTTAACCTGTTGTCCCATCCACCAACAATAATCAGAGGTAATTTTCTTAATTCTCCTTAAATTTCCAAATTTGGCATCCGAGAACATAAGGATGTTGCCAGCAAATAGAAGATGGGAAATTTTTGGAGCCGATGAAGCAACTTTCAAGCCCAAATTTCACCCCTTGGTTAAAAAAGCATTAGAAAGAAGTTGAAAGCTTAAAATGAACAAATAAGGCGATAGTGGACATCCTTGTCTAAAATTGCTCTTCGCTTCAATCCACTTCGAACCAACCCCATTAACTTGAACAGAGAAAACCGGGTCAACCACACACTCCATTAAGAGGTTAGAAAATCTATTCGTGAATCCAAAGTAATCCAAAACTTGCCTAGGAGTATCCCATGCCATGCTATCATAAGCTTGTTCCATGTCCAGTTTAATTACAACCAACCCTTTTTAGATTTAGAAAATCTAAATTTATAAAAAAGTTCTTGGCAAATAAGAACATGATCCGATAAAGACCTCCCTTTGATGAAAGCTAGTAGTACATCAGATACCAAATAATAGATCACCTTTGATAATCTATTTATAAGAAATTTCACAACAATCTTATAAATGGAAAGACATGGGCTAATTGGGTGAATGTTAGAAGGGACTAAAGGAATTCTAACTTTAGTAATAAGCACTACCAAAGTTTCCTTCCATTTAGAGCACATCTTACCCAAAGATAAGAAGAGATGAATAGCATTCAATACATCTGAGTCAATTGTCTTCCAATATGCTTTGATGAATGAGTAAGAGATTCCATCCACACCAAGAGAAATATTTTTTCCAAGATCTTTGACCACAACCTCTACTTCTTCTAACAAGAAATCAACATTAAGGATATCACATTTCCCTTGACTTAACAAGTTCAGATTCAATGGCCAACCATCCAAACAGTAATCTCTAAGCCTCCATTTATTGCTAAAAAATCTAAAAAGACTTTCTTAATAGCCTCGACATCCTCCACTAGCAAGCCCATATCATTCTTCACTTACTTAATATGATTACCATTCCCATGACCAATTGCAAAAGCATGAAAAAAACTTGAATATGTATTACCTTCACCTAACCACTTAGCCTTTGCCCTTTGCCTCCACCAGGTACTCAATCGAGCAAGAGTATAATTGAATTCATTAACTTTGGATCTGAGAAGAATAAGTTTATCTTCAGGAAAATTTTGATCCAGCATCTCTTCCAATTGAAGATCTTCAATCTGTTTCTTCAATTTATCTTTTAAATCAAACAAGTTTTGATGCTTAAATTTGCTCCAAAAGTACAAGGCTTTTAGAACCCTTGAGAATTTCTTATTTAAGATTTCCATAACATTGCCACTAACTAGTTTAGCCCAAGACCTTCTAACCACCGAGGATGCAGCCGGATAAGGCAGCCACTCATCTTCAAATCTCCAAAATCTGCTACTACAATTCGCCTGATTAAGAATTTTCAAAATATTGGGGCAATGGTCAGATGCAACCCTAGCCAAGTGCCTGACTGAAGCCTGAAGGACCAATTCCAATGCCTTCAAATTCAACAAACACTTATGAAGCCTTTCATGAATGTGAGCACTACCATTCTTATTATTGCACCAAGTATACTTTGATCCAAGAATCCCACATCATGAAGATCACTTTTGTTCATAAAAGCTTTCATCTCTAAAGGCCCTTGGGAAAAAGAGAGCTTCTTTCCTCCTTTCTTATCTTCTTGAGAAAGAATGCAATTAAAATCTCCCCCAACCATAGAAGATAGCTCAGACCTCAAGTGACGCTCCAAAAATTCCCAGAACTCCCTTCTTCCATACAAGTCTTTGCTACCATAAACAATAAAGACCACCCATGCAACTTTATTAAAAATTTTTAGCTCCCCAACTACACACTGAGCAGAAGCTTCGAACAAAGTAAAAGAGGCCAAATTAGACCTCTATAACACCAAGATCCCTCCAGACATCCCACTAGATGGGAAAAGAAGAATGTCCCAACCTGCTCCCATGAATTTATCAAAATCATCTCTAGAAATAGTTTAAATTTATTCTCCACAATTCTAACAAAGAAAACATCCCACTCTTTTACAAATTCTTTCAAATACATGGATGCCTCCTTCTTATTATCCCCCCTATAGTTCCAAAATGTTAAGGAACTCATTTTGTCGAGAAGGGGGAAAGACCCCCACTCCTTTTTTGTTCAAATTGAACTTGCTTTGTCTAGAAGATGAATTCAAAGGACCAAGAGACCTATGTTCCTTGAAAATCTTAGGTTTATGCACACTAGACACAACATTACTCAAGCAAGCAATGACATCACCCTTATTCTCCAAAGCATCCTCTTTGTTAAAAACAGCCAAATCATCCTTCCTCATTTGATAAATAGGATCCATAGAATCCACCAATTTGAAAGTATGAGATGCACCAAGAGGGGTGAATTGGATGATTAAAAACTTCTTTAATGAAAAGAAATATATTTTTATAACTTTACGCGAAAGTGAATTTCATTCACAACAAAAAGATAGATTATCAATTTCACCCACACAGTTAATCACAACAAAAAACAAATATATAAATAATAAAGGAAAGAACACACCAGATTTATAGTGGTTCGATCAAACCTTGACCAACATCCACTCTCTAGAGGCACCCTCCAAGTATTACACTAAACCTTTAGTGATTCTCCTTTAGCCCCCACAACTAGGTGGAGAATCCCTTACATAAAATCACTTCCACCTTCCCAGGTGTGGCGGAGGAGCTGGGTCCTTTGACCCCAAAGAGATCTTCATCATCCTAAAACTTCCCTCAAGATGAACCTTGAATCCGATGGTACTGAGGTGCAAGCTCATCGAATCACCATGTGAAATCTCCTTCACACTCCCTTGAAACCCCCTCCATGGATCTTCTCCCTCTCTTAAACTCCATCCTTTCCTCTCTCCCTTTCAAGTTCTCTCTTTAAGTTTTCTTCAAAAAAATGAAGTTGCAATGGATGCCAAAGACTCTTACAAAGTCTCATGAGAAAGCTTATTTAAAGGGCTTAAAAAAACCCTAAAAAATATTATAACTGTCAATGATCGTACAGTATGATCTCAGGATCATCCAGTATGATGTACATAATTTGAGCTATTAATATTGTATGATCACCGATTAGTATTATATGAATAGTTCAATTTGCCTATTCATACTGTACGATGTCTAGTTAGTACTGTATGAACAGTTCAATAAAAATACATTACAATCACCAGTTAGTAATGTACGAACAATTCAGTTTGCCTATTTGTACGGTATAATGTTTATTTAGTATTGTATGAATAGTTCAATAAAAATATAGTTCATTCAGGATGAAGCATGGGATGGCAAAAAATGTCTATGTTTATCGTACAATATGATCCAGTTCGTACAGTACAATCAAAATATCAAAATTGAGCCATGTTGATTGATTAATTACGGGATTAAAGTAGGCAATATTTTAAACATCATACAGTACGATTAGAACAACTTGTTAAATTTAATTTTTTGCCTAATTTAAAAGATGGTAGACTTTCTAATTATAACAGATCATCTAGTATAATGTGGTGATCATACTGTTTGATTAGTTATATTTTAAAAATATTTTTTCCAGGAAAATAAAATATTTTAATTAATTCTAGTTACACTAGTTAGTACAGTATGATTTGCAAAAAAATTAAAATATTTAAAATCAATTTTTTGCTCCCCTTATATGTTTGCATGATCACCAATCTAACATACATAATTATAAGGCTTTATTCAAGAATTGAAAATTACAAACTCATATAGTATAACCAATTCTATATAATCTTGAGTCTTGAATCTTCAAAAAATGGTGCATGATATACCTGAAATATTAATTTTGACAAATAAACAAACACACAAAAACACATAAACACAACACACAAATAAACCTAAACATGCTTATACCTCATCGTCTTGCTCCAATACTAATGATTCAGAAGCTAGGTCTTCTTAGAAGATTTTTTACTTTTTATTTTTTCCCCAATATTACAATCAGTTTATTCTTACTATTTTCCCTTACAGGAAGAGTTTTTAAGTCGGAGCATTAAAATTTTATATATCTAGGTTTCCAACACCCAAAGCAAATAAAGTTAGAAGAAAACTTAACATTTTTACCATTTTTACCTTTTCTCCGTTTCTATTGATGTTTATGCTTGTGCTTTAATAAACTTTTAAATTTATTTGTTATCAATATTATCTTCTTTCTCTCACCATCTGTTAAGCCACATTCATCTATATCTTTGGCTTTTAGCACTATAGTCTTCTCATCACCTGCATCCAAAAGTCTTTGAATCACACTTTGCTCGTAGGCAATGAGTGAGACTATTAGATAGTCTATAGAATAAGCATTCAAATCTTTTGATTCATATATAGCCATAACTTTGGCATCAAATTTATCAAGGAGAGAACGTATAATTTTGTTAACCTTTTCAAAGTTCAAAAGTTCTTTACCTAAAGCATGCAATGATATCACAATATGAGTAAACTTAATATACATATCTAAGATCGTCTAATAAGATTTCATGAAGAAAAGTTCAAAATCATGTATTAAAATATTCAACTTAGATTGCTTAACATCGCTAGTACCTTCATATGTAAGGCATAATCTATCCCAAATTTCTTTATCAGTAGTACATATAGAGATTCTCATGCAATCGTTAGAATTTAATGCACAAAAAAAAATAATTTAAATATTTAGTATTTAATTGAGTATTAATTTGTTATGTTCTACTCCATTTAGTAAAAGGAATATTAATTTTGACTCCATCTATCATATCTGATGATGCTGAATAGCCAGTTTGAATTATATACCTTATTTGATAATCAATTAATTACAAAAAAGTAGACATGCAAATTTTTCAAAAATTAAAAGAAATATTTTCAAATAAGGGTGGTCACCTAATTGAATAGCCTTCCGCAATGTTATGATTTTTAAAATATTTCATGATCAATTTTCTCAAGATTTTCTAAAACAGTAATTTTGAGACCCTACTCTAATACCAATTGAAAGTTTGAGATACATCAAAATGGGGGTGAATTGAATGATTAAAACTTCTTTATTGAAAAGAAATATCTTTTTATAACTTTATGAGGAAGTGAATTTCTTTCATAATAAAAAGATAGATTATTAATTTCACCAACACAGTTAATCGCAACAAAAAATAAATACAGAAATAATAAAGGAAAGAACACATCATATTTATAATGATTCGATCAAACCTTGACCTACGTCCACTCCCCGGAGGCACCCTTTGAGTATTATAATAAACCTTTAGTGATTCTCCTTTAGCCCCCCAAGCTAGGCTGAGAAGCCCCTACATAAAATCACTTTCACCTTCCCCGGTACGGCGAAAGAGCCGAGTCCTTTGAGGCCAAAGAGTTCTTCTTCTTCCCAAAACATCCCTCAAGATGAAGCTTGAATCCAATGGTAATGAAGTGCAAGCTCGCCGGAGCAATTGTGTGAAATATCTTACACACTCTCTTGAAACCCCCTTTAAGGATCTTCTCCCTGTCTCAAACTCCACCCTTTCAAATTTTCTCTTCAAGTTTTCTTCAAAAAAATGATGTTTCAATTGATGTCAAAGACTTTTACAAAGTCTTATGAGAAAGCTTCAATAAAGGGATTCAAAAAATCCTTAAAAAAAATATTTTAGATGTCAAGTATCGTACAGTACAATCTCAGGATAGTCATGTACGATGTGCAGAATTTGACCTGCTAGTGTTGTATGATCACAAGTTAGTACTGTACGAACAGTTCAATTTGCTTGTTTGTATTGTATGATGTTCAGTTTGTATTGTATGAATAGTTCAATAAAAATGCAGTACGACCACCAGTTAGTACTGTACGAACAGTTCAGTTTACCTGTTCGTACTATACGATGTTTAGTTAGTATTATATGAAGAGTATAATAAAAATGCAGTTCGTCCAAGATGATGCTTGGGATGGCCAAAAATGTCTTTATTGATCGTAATGTACAATCAAAATATCAAAATTGAGTCATTTTATTGATTAATCATGAGATTAAATTAGTCAATATTTTAAATATCTTACAGTACGATCATGTTTGTACAGTATGATTAGAACAACTTTTTAAATTCAAAGTTTTGCCTAATTTAATGAACGACAAACTTTCTAATTATAATAGATTGTTTAGTACGATGTGGTGATCATACTATATGATTAATTCTATTTTAAAAATATTTTTTAAGGAAATTAAAATATTTTAATTAATTTCTATTACAATAGATCATAAATTTAGATTATATAGTATAATTTATAAAAAAAAATCAAAATATTTAAAATTATTTTTTACTCCCCCTGCTTGTGTGTATGATCACTAATCTAACATACATCATTACAAGGCTTGACTTAAGAAATAAAAATTACAAACTTATTTAATATAACCAATTCTACATAATCTTGAGTCTTGAATCTTCAAAGAATGGTGCATGGTATACCTTAAATATTAGTCAACACAAATAAATATATACTATAAATATTAGGAGAAATAAATAATTAATCAATATTATTTATTATCATAAAAATTATAAACTCGAAAGTCAGAGTTCGAACAATCTTCTCCTTTTTTATGATGACAAATAATATTGGTTGAATTTGCAAAATAAAAATATTTTCTCCTAAACTCCCCCTCACAAAAAGAATTAAATTAAAAAATAAGGGAAAGTATTTTTTTTTTTAAATCTAAATAAAAAAATAAAACATAAATACAACAAAATATAATACATTCTCCCCCTTTGTCATTATTAAAAATAAGAGATAAAATAACACATAAAAATAATAATATAATAAAGAAACAAAAACATTAAATTATGCTTAAAATATAATAAAAAAATATTTAAAAATTAAACACACACATTAAAAAAACAAACACATAAACACAGTACACAAACAAATCTAAACATGCTTATACCTCATCGTCTTGGTCCTATTATGATGATTCAGAAGCTAGGTCTGCTTATGAGAGTTTTCATTTTTTATCTTTTTTCACATATTACAATCAGTTTATTCTTACTTTTTTCCCTTGCATGAAGAGTTTTTAAGTTGAGGCATTCAAATTTCAGATGTCCAAATTTCCTACACCCAAAGCAAATAATGCCTAAAGAAAATTTAATATTTTTACCATTTTTACCTTTACTCCGGTTTTGTTGATGTTTATGCTTGTGCTTCAATAAACTTTTGAATTTATTTGTTATCAATATTATCTCCTTGCTCTCATCATCTACTAAGTTACATTCATCTATGTCTTTGGCTTTTAACACTATAGTCTTCTCATCACCTACATCCAAAAGTCTTTGACTCACACTTTGCTTGTAGGCAATGAGTGAGCCTATTAGATAGTCTATATAATAAGCATTCAAATCTTTTGATTCATATATATCCATAACTTTGGCATCAAATTTATCAAGGAGAGAACGTAGAATTTTGTTAACCTTTTCAAAATTCAAAAGTTCTCTAGCTAAAGTATACAATAATGTCACAATCTGAGTAAACCTAGTATACATATCTAAGTTCATCTCATAAGATTTATGTAGAAAAGTTCATAATCATGCATTAGAATATTCAACTTAGATTGCTTAACATCACTAATACCTTCATATGTAATGCATAATTTATCCCAAATTTGTTTGTCAGTAGTACATGTAAAGATTCTCACACAATCATCATAATTTAACGCACAGAAAAAATAATTCAAGTATTTAGCATTTAATTAAGCATTGATTTATTCTATTCTACTTTATTCAATAAAATGAATATTAATTTTGACTCCATTTATCATACATGATGGTACAGAATAGCTAGTTTGAATTATGTGTCACATTCGATAATCAATTGATTGCAAAAAAAGTAGACATGAAAATTTTTCAAAGATTAAAAGAAATATTTTCAAATAAGGGTGGTCACGTAATTGAATAGCCTTCGGTAATATTATGATTTCCAAATATGTCATAATCAATTTTCTTATGATTATTTAAAATACAATTTTTGAGACCCTGCTCTAATACCAATTGAAAGTATGAGATACGCCAAGAAGGAAATGAATTGTATGATTAAATACCTTTTTAATGAAAAGAAATATCTTTTTATAACTTTATGCGGAAGCAACTTTCATTCACAATAAAAAGATAGATTATCAATTTCACCCATATTGTTAATCGCAATAAAAAATAAATGCATAAATAATAAAGAAAAGAACACACCAGATTTATAGTGGTTCGGTCAAACCTTGACCTAAGTCCCCTCCACGGAGGAACCCTCCGAGTATTACACTAAACCTTTAGTGATTCTCCTTTTTCCACTATAGTTTGGCGGAGAAGCCCTTACACAAAATCACTTCCACCTTCCCTAGTGTGGCGGAGGAGCCGACTCGAGCCGGCTCCTTTGACACCAATGAGATCTTGTTCTTCCCAAAACTTCCCTCATGACAAACTTTGAATCCAATATTATTGAGGTGCAATCTTGCCGGAGCAACCATGTGAAATCTACTTCATACTCCCTTGAAACCTCCTCCAAGGATCTTCTCCCTCTCTCAAACTCCACCATTTCCTCTCTCCCTTTCAAGTTCTCTCTTCAAGTTTTCTTTAGAAAAACAAAGTTTCAATGGATGCCAAATACTCTTATAAAGTCTTATGATAAAGCTTAAATAGAGTGCTTCAAAAAATCCTAAAAAATTATTTTACCCGTCAAAGATCGTACAGTATGATCTCAGGATCATCCTATATGATGCACAGAATTTAACATATTAGTACTATATGATCACCAGTTAGTAATGTATGAATAGTTCAATATTCTTCTTCGTATTATAAGATGTCGAGTTAGTACTGTATGAACAGTTAAATAAAAATGTAGTATGATCACCAGTTAGTACTATACGAACAGTTCAGTTTGCCTATTCGTAGAGTACGATGTTTAGGTTTTATTGTACAAATTGTTCAATAAAAATGCAGTTTGTCTAGGACGAAGCATGGGATGGCAAAAAATGTCTCTGTTGATGTATAGTACGATCCAGATTGTATAATATGATCAAAATATCAAAATTGAGCCATTTTTTGAATAATCATAGGACTAAATTAGGCAATATTTTAAACATCGTACAGTACGATTAGAAAAAATTTTCAAATTCAAAATTTTGCCTAATTCAATGGACGGCGAGCTTTCTAATTATAACAGATTATCTTGTACAATGTGGTGATCGTACTGTACGATTAGTTATATTTTAAAAATATTTTTTCTAGGAAAATAAAATATTGTGATTAATTTCTATTACACCATATCGTACAGTATGATTTATAGAAAAATTAAAATACTTAAAAACATTTTTTTCTCCCATGTGTGTGTGCATGATCACCAATCTAACATACATCATTACAATGCTTGACTTAATAAATGAAAATTATAGACTCATTTAAAATAACCAATTCTACAAAATCTTGAGTCTTGAATCTTCAAAGAACGGTGTAGGGTGTACCTAAAATATTAGTCAACACACAAACAAATATAAACTACAAATACTAGGAGAAATAAAAAATTAATCAATATTATTTGTTATCATCAAAATCATAAACTTGGAAGCCAGAATTGCAGCACAATTCACCTTCTTCCACTTCAACTATATTAGAAACATCAGCTTTGTCTAAAGTAATTTCCTCCTCACATATTGAATTCAGCACTTCAAAGTGGTTCTCTACAAAAAAATGTAATTTGGGCTTAGAAGTAGAAGAAAGTTGAATATCAGGTCTTACAAGAATATCCTAAGCAGAATCTCCATCAGGAATTTTGAAGTCTCTAATGTTCTCCTTTCCATTCAGAGCAGGTCCATCATCAGTTTCTATCCCGATAGAAGGCATACAAGCATCTAATATTTCTAGAATTATTCAATCCAGACAACAGAATAACACCCTCTTGTACCTTTAAAACTACATCATTCACAGAGTGAGCTTCAACTTGAGCCTCAATCCCATTTGAAGTCATTTCCATACCCACAACCTTCAGACCTCTGTCCGTCCCAGCAAGAACATTTTCATTGATCCGGGATTTGGAAATCCCCCCATTTTTTTTGTATATATTCCTTCTTCAAATACCCCAAATTTCCTCTTATATTCCTACTGTTATTAACAATACCTAAGGACCTAAAGTAGAATCCTCCATAGTGTCATTAGCTCCAGCTACTCCAACATCTTTCTGTTGAACAAAACTCTTCATCAATCCCCCTGCACCTACCTCTTTCCCCTTCACATTGCAAGTATCAATCAAAAGACCAATCCTTCCACATTTGAAGCAAAAGGATGAAATTTTTTCATACTACACCTTTTGAAAAATTTTCCATTCTCCCCTTCCACCCAAACACCTGATGGAAGTTATCTGTCAAGTTCAACTTAGATGCATACTCTAGCAAACTCCTTTCTCCCCCATTGAAACATATTTCCATCAATCAAAAGAGGTTTACCAATAAGAGAATCTATTCTTGACACATTGATTTCATCCCAACAATAAAGCTGAAGATTGGGCATCCTAATATAGATTGGAGAGGATAGCCCCTTAAGAGAATCAGGATTGAAATTAGGATTCCACTTATTAAGCCCAATGATATTCCCATTCACAAACCAAGGGCTACCAGATAAAACGCTCTACATAGATTCAATAGAAAAAAAAGAACATAGCAGCCAAACCGATCCAAGAAAAGTCAGTTGAAATTTGCCAAATTGCGATCACTGACGTCTTAATTCATCAACAATCATTTGTATAGGGATAAGTTTACCAAATACTTCCACGACAATAGAACATTGCAGCTTCATCGAATTAACCTTAACATTGGGTTCAAATAGCTTAACAGCTGATCCATCTTCTGACAGGAATGATTTATTGTTCGGCATGTTGACTTTCATATACGGACGCTTCGTCCAAGAATTCCAAGGATTTTGCTTATTCGCTTCTCTACCACCAAAATGGTTTTCCACCATCAAAATAGGACTTACCCCATTCTCTACGGAATTACCACAAACATTTGATGGATCACCACTATTCTCTTGAACAGATGAAGTGCCTTCAGAAATAGGAATAGCTTTAACGTTGAAAAACCTATTAACATATAACTTCATATCGGATGAAGAATATTCAATTTTATTACTTCTGGGAGCTTCCTGAATAGTAGTCACCTTAAACTATTCCACAATTTGTTTTCCTTTTCTAATAACCGGAGATGAAGATTGAATTTTGACACCAATTGGTTCTCTAATGACCAGAGCAGCATTAGACTGAAAAAGCTTTGGAGAAACTAGGTCTGAGCAGGAACAGATGAACCAGAAATGCCACCATTTACAGGAGAAGAATTCTGACCATTAAAGATGGTTGACGGTCACTCCTCCATGGCCGGCGAAAAACCCGCCAACAAAACACCGAAGGAGAAATTTGGAAAAGAAATTCAAATTTCGGGAGCTTCTCTCACTAACTTTATCTCACTGAGCTTCTATAGAAAAGTTGATGAGAAAAGTAACATATATATTAACTGGTAAATTTTATTTAGTTGATGCTGGATACCGATTGCAACGAGCTTTTCTTAAGCCATATCCAAAGACGCAATATCATATACTAGATTTCCTACGAGGAAGTTGACCTACTACAAGCCATCGCAAGGTGTATAATAGGAGGCATTCCTCGTTAAGAAGTTTAATAGAACGAGCATTTGGTGTATGAAAAAAGAAATTGAAAATTCTATGAGATATGTCAAACTATTCTCTCAAAAAATAGCATCTTATTGTAGTGGCTATAATGACACTACATAACTACATAAGAAGACATCACTCAAGGATTGATCCGAAATTCGAGGAATGTGTTACTGAAGAAAATTTTGTTCATCCGTAGGCACATGAGTTCTGACTTGAAGAAGAAGTTGGACCCTTAGGAAGTACAAATTATTCTGTAGAGTTGCTTGATGGTGAAGGTGTGAACAATAAGGCTGAAGTTAGAGAGACAATTGCAGTGCAATTATACACATGTAATAGGTAATACATTTAACTCAAAGTTTATTTATATTTAAATATACTATAAATGATAATTAGTAAAGCTAGTAGAAATATAATAGTAAATGATTGATGATATTCTTATAATATATATTCTCTTTTATTTCAGGTTTCCGAATGAAAATTGAGATTTGTCAAATATGAGTTACTCAAAAGTAAAGCATAAGACAACAATAGCTTAGTTTTGTTGTTTTGTAGATTTTATTTTCATCTACATTTACTTATTTGTTTGACTTTACTTGTAATTAATTAAGTGTTCAAATGATGTAAGTTGTTGTTTTGTTTAAGGGGTAGTTTCTTCAAAGTTTTATTTTGAAGCAGTAATGTATATCAAATTTTTATAGTCGTAATCGACTATTTTGTTTAATTTAAATTTAATTCCCATTCTAATCTTAATTGGTAGCATCAGCTTTGACACTTTTCACTGAACACTCACGTGCTAGCTAGTGGGTAACGGCATGTTCCTCCTACCAATGCCCCCTTGTCGGGCCCTTTTCCTCCATTGGTAGCTCATTGTGTAAGTGAATGACACCATTGGTCTATCTGCACCCCTGTACATTCTAATTGATGTCGTATGGATGATTTTTCTCCTTGTGCAGGCATGTCAAACTGCAGACAAACCCTCTGCAAGTGCCATTACTGGCTGGATGTCAAGTGCCAATCAAACATTACCTCATGCTGTTGTGGCTTGTTGACCTCATTATTTTAGGTCAATTTCCCCGGAATCAACTCTAGCACCTAGGTCTTCCTAACCTAGTGTAGACGTCGTCCCCATAGGATTTCCCTTAGGTGGATGTCCACTGACATAACATCGACTCGAATTTACCACTCAATTCGAATCAAAATCAATTCAATCTAAATCTAATTTAATTCCAAACTAAACTCAAATCAATTCAACCTCCTAATTCCACTTAAATCGTCACTATTCTAAGTAAAATTGACTCAATACGAATTTTATTTAACAAAATTAACTTCGATTAAATCAAATTAATTCATTATAAATCAATCTAAACTCAAATCAACACGAGTTCGACTTGCCCAAGTTATTTCACCCCGACTTAATTAAAATCATCCCTCTCTTAAAATATAAACATTTTTATCTTATCCATTGATTGGAGAGGGTAAGATTGTAAACTTAAAACTAATTCAAATGAATAGTTAATAGGATTGGTTGAGGCCGAACCAAACCCACACGATCTCTCCCTCAGCAGTTCAAGCCAACCCGCCTCCCCTCTCTCTGGCAGTTCGCACAAGCCCGACACTTCCCCATCTCACTCCCTCTTCTCTAAGCATTTTGGAAACCACCCAGCCCCCCCACGTCTCTCTCTCACCCAGCCATTTTTCGCACAACTGCTCCTCCACGTCTCCCTCTTATTTTCGGAAAACTACCCAGGCCCTCGAGTACTCATTCAAAAACTGCCTCTCCCACTCTCACACAACAATTCGCACGAAGTCCCTCTCCTTCTTCCGCCAATTTCTAGTTCGTGAGAAGCTCCAGCAAAAGAAGCCCATTCGATCAACTCCCTCTCCTCTCTGCAGTTCCAAACCCACAGCCCCGAACTCCCTCTCTTTCACGTGAGAAGCACGTCGCCTCCAGTTCGCAAACCGTCCAACATCGACTCTCTCTCAGTCACACGAAGCTCTCTCCCAGTGATTCGCAAGTCTACAGCCCCATCTCCTCCTCCTCCCTTCCGTTCGTTCCGCTCGGGGGAAGTCTTGCGCTCAGCCATAGCCGACTCTTCTCTCGCCTCCTCTGCCCTAGCCAAAGCCAAGCTGCTCTAGATCAACTCCTTTCTACTAATCAGCAACCTTCACTGCAAAACTTAGTCTTTTCCTGATGGCTATTGTTAGGATTCCTATTCAAACATTAATGAGTTACAATGTGAAGAAAATGGGCTCTCCCTTAGGTCAATTGAGAAGTTGGAAATGCTCTTGAAATCTCATCAGAAAGGAACTCATGTTTCAATTTCCTTGTTAACAATGTTCTATTATGAAAAGTATGGAAGGGATCTTCAAGCTGATGGGTATCTGACTGAGGGACAACGACAGGGGAAGGCTGACTTCACCTTTTTTAAATCGCTTTCCCTCACCTTTTTGTTCACAAGCTCCAGGCGGAAGTCTCCTAGCCTCATCGCCTCCCAATTCTTCTCAAATTCTGCCTGACCTGCCTCTATTCACATGGTTTGTTCACGCCGGACTCCAATCCAACTCTCACGCCAGTTTGTAATTCCACTCCAGCTTTCTGACAACGCCTGCCCTCTTCAATTGTATGTAAGAGAATTAATTATGAGCATCTGGTTTAGTTTTCCAAATTGATTGATAATATCTTTATCTTCCATTAAGATCAAATAATTACATTACTTAATTTTCTCTAAATGATTGTTACTTATTTCTCTTTAAATATTTGCACCGTACTTATTATAGTTTGTTGCATTTCTCTTTTGGTTGAAATATAGGTTGTTATTCTTTGGAGGTAAGATAAGTAGCGTTTTGGGGTATGGATTTCTTTTTTGAAAGAAGCAAGTTTATTTTGGTTGCCTTATTCAATTCGTCGTGTTTGATGCATGCATTAGATTGAGTCGTATATGTATGAGCGTATATTAATAAAGGTTTGTAGATGAATTTGTGTATCCAATTTCATGTCATGATTTAAAAAAAAAAAAAAGAGAGAGAGATATTCAAATAATCATGAATGAAAAATGATTTTTTGGCGATGCCTCTTTTATATTTCAACAAACTATATGGAGAATATGATATTTATTATTAATCAACTTTTTGATGATTGTATTAACTTTAGTGAGAAGTGTGTGTGAATAGTGAAGTGAAGTATATTTTGAAGCATGTGGTGTATAATTTTGGAAGGTGATGCTTGTGAATGATGGAAAGTGAAGATTGTATTATTTAAAGGTAAAAGTATATGTTGAAAGGGTTTTGTGTGAGAAAAATGAAGGATAAAGCGTTTGGATTGGTAAGAAGTGATTTGTTTGTATGTATATGTATTAAGAGAGAACTTGTGTGTTTTGAATGGTGAAATTAAGATGAAATTCGTTTGTGTCTTGGAGATATAAAGTGTGCGAAAATGAGAAAGAAAGGTTAGATTGTGAGAAATAAGGTGAAAGGTTTTATTTAATCTGAAAAGTGATTTGTATTTGACTTGAAAGGTGAAAAAGTACAGATAGAGGGAGAGGGAGAGGGAGAGGGAGAGAGAGATGGATTGGGGGGAGAGATAGAAAGAGAGAGAGAGAGAGAGAGAGAGAGAGAGAGAGAGATTTTATGTAGGAAAGGTGAAAAGAAAATGTTAGATTGTGAGAAATAAAATGTGTAAATGTCAAATTATATTTTAAAGTGTATGTTTGTGTTAGAAAATGAAATGTGTAAAAGTGAAGATGTATTTGAAATTGTATGTGTTGAAAGGTAAAAATTGTGTGTTTTTGGAAAGTGTATGTGTTGAAATTTGAAATGTGTAGAAAGGTGTATTGAATATTGAAGAATTTAAAAATATTTTGATAATGAAAAGTGTAGAATTTGATTTTGGAATGGAAGAAGTGTATAATTGTGAAAGTAAAGTGTTAGTTTTGTGGAAATTGTGTAAATTTGGAAAAGTGAAAGTAAATATTAGAAAAATATACAATATGATTTCAAAAGGAAGGGTTCCAAAAGGAAAGCAACAGAACTAACGTTCAAGCCCGAAGAAAAGTACGTCTTTACTTTTAGTAAATTTCAACCATTTCATTATTATTTATTAAATGAAGTTTCTAATTCCTGTTTCTCCCTGCTTTTCCTGTTTTCTGCTCTTTATTTGCATGAACTGCGAGGAATGGTACCGGTCGAGGGAACAAAAGGACAAGGATCTAATGAAGTCAGTCGCCTTTATCCAACCGGGTAGAGGTGCTACGGGCGGAACCTCTGGGTCGTAGCCCCCGGTGATTGTGAGTATTCTAAACTTAGAAAACCTTTAGGGCCCCCTTGATGTGGTTTGCGTTAACCTTTCCCTTTTAGGTTCTTGTAGTAACTTCAATTTTATTAAGATTACTTTTGTTTTATCGTAGATCCCTAAACCCTATTTCTACGTACGAAAAGTCCTAAGGGTTAGTAATAATAAATATTTTTCACCTATATAACAGTAGCGAGGACATTTAAGGACAAAAATTAAGGACCGGATCTTAGAAAATTTAGACTTAGGATGCATGAACACTTTAGGATAGAGATATATAACATAGAAAACTTAGCGACATTCATTTTATTATTATTACTATTATTATATTATTTTATATTATTTTTACTTATTTATTTAACAAATTAAATTTAATTAACTAAAAATTTTCTTTTAAATAATAACTGACCTAGGACATATCAAAACCTCACAGCTTACTATACACACTTAGATTAGTTTGCTAGGACAACCGACTCTAGTTTTAGGTTAGGCCGGTGTTTATTTTCTTATTGCATTGTGACGGGTTTTCTCGGCCTTTATTGCATGTTGGATGTAAAATTGTTGGTATGATTATCTATTTACTTTTACTGCACTTTATGATGTGATTTGATTTGACGATTAGATTACCCGTCGGTTAGGAGCGATTTGGTTGTTAATAAGATTTTCTGTAGGTGGTCACGCTCATGCAGGGCAGTAAAATGGGGGCTAATTAATTAATAATTATGTAAATGCTACATGTGCTTCAGTTGCTTAGCCCCCAAATAAAAAGAATGTGGCCAAGTGTGGCTAAGTAATTTAATTCCAAATGCAAATATATAACTGCGTGGGATGATTTTTATTATAAATTGTTTAGGATAACCCTGCAGGTGGACTAGATTTTTCTTCTCTTTCTGTGAAATGAAATGTTATGTAAATATAATATATCAAGAGTCAAAATTGTGAAAGTGATTTTGAAAATGGGATATCACATTCAATTTGGAATCTGAAGAAAAGAGAATATACCTTAAAGGATTATTCTCTTTTATTTAGAAATCCAAATTAGAATGATTCAATATCCAAATAGAAAAAAAAATACCCCTCTTAGGGATGAGTTTCTTTTCATTTGGATATCCAGAACCCAGCGGACCCGAGAAGTTCGTAGATGAAGAAAAGACAGAACAAGAAGATTGAAGAAAGAAGACAAAGAAATAAAGATTCAAGGAATAGTATATCCCAGTTTAAAAATCACTTGCGTCATTCTTAGAATTAGAATCTGGGTTTGTTGACAGTGGTGCCCGGCCACTTTACTTTTCTGCAAATTCTAGGTGTAATATGGACATTGGACATTATATTTTGGATTATTTAATTTGATTTTTTATATTGTTTGTGCAGTAGAATTTTTTTAGGACTCTTGCATTCCGTGTTTTGTTTTAGTCTGGATACGAATCGGAGTGCTTTTTTTCGTAAGGGTACGCTTAAAATTCTTCTACTTGTAATTTTAAATAAAAATTTTTAGGCTCACACAGTAACTCTAACGATCTAAGAAGTAAGCTCGGGATCGCCGAGAGTCAGCATAAGTATATTAATACTTTCTCTTCCTTGTCAGGCACCTCCCCACCTGCGGGTTTTGGCAGACCACTTGACCTATGAGGGTGCAGTTCTGTCAAGGGGAAGTTATGCAATCTCTAGGAAAAAACCTATTTTCTAAGCCTAATTTTTAAACTGCTTCATATTCATTTTATGCATTCGAGTCAATTAGCATGCATTGCATTAGATACAAATTAAAAAGAGACTAAAATATTAATTGCATTTCTAGATATTTTTTACCCTACATAAGTTGAGGGGCCAATTAAGATCTATCTTAGATGTCGGCCTTTAATTCCTTAAAACTTAAACAACATCCCTACCTATCTTTCATAAGAGACTGGATATATGGTTTTAAAGCACCTAGGTGGTTAGCTAGCTCCCCAATCCAAGCCGGGATAAGTCTAGATTTGTACTTCATTAGTTAGGTTCGGGTCACTACTTTGTAGTACCCAAATTAGATTTAGATTCTGAGACAGATTCTTTTTAGATCTTAAGTCCTCTCCCTCTGGGAATATAATCCCAAATTTCTAATAAAATGACAAGTTAAACATAAAATTTCTCTCTTAAAATGTAAAGCCCAACATAGGATAGACTGAGGTTGCCTCTGAGCTTCTCAGAATCCGGCTCCTCCTACTTTTCCTTCTTTGACTCGCTAATAAATATTTAACATTGAGCTTTCTCCTTGGAAAATCTTTACTTCTGTTCCTTGTCTTCTACTTTGTAGTCAAAAGGGTATGAAATCACTGCTTTAATCGAGATTTTTCTTAGGAGCATTCCTCTTAGGATGTAATTAACTATAGGAGCTTGCTCCTATAGGGATTTGAGAACCATAGACTAAAATAAATCATATTTTATTCATATAAAACAAGGGAAGAATCTTTGGAAATGCAGATATCTTCAAAAAACTTTATTTCTAATCTTAAACATATTTGTAGGATGTTATTATTGTCTTTTCAGATAATATAATTTCCTAATTGATATATTCAATTTTAGAAATGATGAATTTTATAAAACTCATTCTTGCTTTTGGATGTCTTGAAGAATTTTATGTTCGTCTTTTAAGATGATATAATATTCTTCTTGCTATATCTAAATAAAAGAATGAAGAAATTTTTCAAAAAAAAATTATTTCTATTTTTAAACATATTCTTAAGAATTTCATGTTTATCTTTTAAAATAACATGTTATTTTTTGAACTATATTTGATTATAGAAATATCAATTTTCAAAACCCTATTTTGATATTGAATCCATTGTAGAATATTATGTCGGCCTCTCGAGACTGTACTTTATTCTCAATGCAGTATTCGATTACAAAATAGGAGAAATCAAAATCTGCGTGGTGACATAATTTTTCTTCACCAAGGTTTTTCTGGCGATTTCGCTGGGGATCAATTCTCTCTCCATCTTTAGCAGTGTTTTATACCCTTTAATCGGTAGTATACTTGTGCTTGTCATAAGTTGTAACTACCTTGCTTCCGCCGATTCTTTTATTCATTTCATTCTTGGATAATTTGGCCGGTATCTAAAAAATTTTAGAGGTCTTATTTTGGACCCCGTTAGAAAACTAACGGGAAGATCCTTTGTACGACCTTTTTGTAAAGAAATTTCCTGTGCTAATTTAAATGTTGTAGTTATATTTTTCTTGTAGCTTGATGTTTGACTTAGCACTGGGTCCAAAATCCCTTTACCCAATCTTTAGTAATATGTATAGTTACTTCTTTTAGTAACTTAATGTATTATTTGGATTGAGTCCGAATAATTTTAAGTCTTCAAAAATTTTAAACTTCTGTATCCTAGCTAATATGTTGCAGTTATATATTTTTATAACTCGATATGTGACTGAACAAATCTCAAGAAAATTTGAGCTTTTAAATCAAAGTTTTCTCCTTATCTAAACCAGCATATTATAGTTATATATTTTTATAGCTTAATATGTTTGGTAGGACAAGGTCCAAAAGCTCAAACCTTCAAATCAAAACTTTTTTTGCTTGTCCTATTAACATATTGTAGTTACATGTCTTTTGTAGCTTGATATGTTTGCTAGGACAGGGTCCATATTCTGATCTATGCAAGATTTTCAAGATAAAAGTCAATTTAAATTGAGAAAAGTTTGAAGGTTCAAATATAAGTCAAGCTTATAAAAATAATTTTTGCTAGAGAAAATAGCTTAACGATCTAAGAAGTAAGCTCGGGACCGCCGAGAGTCAGCATAAGTATATTAATACTTTCTCTTCCTTGTTAGGCACCTCCCCACCTGCGGGTTCTGGCAGACCACTTGACCTATGAGGGTGCAGTTCTGTCAAGGGGAAGTTATGCAATCTCTAGGAAAAAACCTATTTTCTAAGCCTAATTTTTAAACTGCTTCATATTCATTTTATGCATTCGAGTCAATTAGCATGCATTGCATTAGATACAAATTAAAAAGAGTCTAAAATATTAATTGCATTTCTAGATATTTTTTACCATACATAAGTTGAGGGGCCAATTAAGATCTGTCTTAGATGTCGGCCCTTAATTCCTTAAAACTTAAACAACATCCCTACCTATCTTTCATAAGAGACTGGATACATGGTTTTAAAGCGCCTAGGTGGTTAGCTAGCTCCCCAATCCAAGCCGGGATAAGTCTAGATTTGTACTTCATTAGTTAGGTTCGGGTCACTACTTTGTAGTACCCAAATTAGATTTAGGTTCTGAGACAGATTCTTTTTAGATCTTAAGTCCTCGCCCTCTGGGAATATAATCCCAAATTTCTAATAAAATGACAAGTTAAACATAAAATTTCTCTCTTAAAATGTAAAGCCCAACATAGGATAGACTGAGGTTGCCTCTGAGCTTCTCAGAATCCGGCTCCTCCTACTTTTCCTTCTTTTGACTCGCTAATAAATATTTAAACATTGAGCTTTCTCCTTGGAAAATCTTTACTTCTGTTCCTTGTCTTCTACTTTGTAGTCAAAAGGGTATGAAATCACTGCTTTAATCGAGATTTTTCTTAGGAGCATTCCTCTTAGGATGTAATTAACTATAGGAGCTTGCTCCTATAGGGATTTGAGAACCATAGACTAAAATAAATCATATTTTATTCATATAAAACAAGGGAAGAATCTTTGGAAATGCAGATATCTTCAAAAAACTTTATTTCTAATCTTAAACATGTTTGTAGGATGTTATTATTGTCTTTTCAGATAATATAATTTCCTAATTGATATATTCAATTTTAGAAATGATGAATTTTATAAAACTCATTCTTGCTTTTGGATGTCTTGAAGAATTTTATGTTCGTCTTTTAAGATGATATAATATTCTTCTTGCTATATCTAAATAAAAGAATGAATAAATTTTTCAAAAAAAAAAATTATTTCTATTTTTAAACATATTCTTAAGAATTTCATGTTTATCTTTTAAAACAACATGTTATTCTTTGAACTATATTTGATTATAGAAATATCAATTTTCAAAACCCTATTTTGATATTGAATCCATTGTAGAATATTATGTCGGCCTCTCGAGACTGTACTTTATTCTCAATGCAGTATTCGATTATAAAATAGGAGAAATCAAAATCTGCGTGGTGACATAATTTTTCTTCACCAAGGTTTTTCTGGCGACTCCGCTGGGGATCAATTCTCTCTCCATCTTTAGCTGTGTTTTGTACCCTTTAATCGGTAGTATACTTGTGCTTGTCATAAGTTGTAACTACCTTGCTTCTGCCGATTCTTTTATTCATTTCATTCTTGGATAATTTGGCCGGTATCTAAAAAATTTTAGAGGTCTTATTTTGGACCCCGTTAGAAAACTAACGGGAAGATCCTTTGTACGACCTTTTTGTAAAGAAATTTTCTGTGCTAATTTAAATGTTGTAGTTATATTTTTCTTGTAGCTTGATGTTTGACTTAGCACTGGGTCCAAAATCCCTTTACCCAATCTTTAGTAATATGTATAGTTACTTCTTTTAGTAACTTAATGTATTATTTGGATTGAGTCCGAATAATTTTAAGTCTTCAAAAATTTTAGACTTCTATGTCCTAGCTAATATGTTGCAGTTATATATTTTTATAACTCGATATGTGGCTGAACAAATCTCAAGAAAATTTGAGCTTTTAAATCAAAGTTTTCTCCTTATCTAAACCAGCATATTATAATTATATATTTTTATAGCTTAATATGTTTGGTAGGACAAGGTCCAAAAGCTCAAACCTTCAAATCAAAACTTTTTTTGCTTGTCCTATTAACATATTGTAGTTACATGTCTTTTGTAGCTTGATATGTTTTCTAGGACAGGGTCCATAATCTGATCTATGCAAGATTTTCAAGATTAAAATCAATTTAAATTGAGAAAAGTTTGAAGGTTCAAATATAAGTCAAGCTTATAAAAATAATTTTTGCTAGAGAAAATAGCAGGTTGATTTCTTTTAAAAAGAAATTTACCTCTATCTTCCTTAAATTGTAATTAAAACTTCATTGTGGTTGACTCCTCTAAACACTTAAAGAATAAGATTTATGATTATCAATGCTAAAAAGAAAAGTGTGTTCCCTCCTTCCCTCCACTTGGGTAGATTAACGCTTTAAATGAAGATATATTTAATCACATTTTCTTTTGGAACCTCAAAGCACAAAAGTTTAGCTACTTTTTGCTAGGTTCCTAGCAATCCCTGAATTAAATTTAAATATATTTTCAAATTTTCTATTCAAGCATATTATGATTTTTCTAATTTTAGGAATGTATAAATATTGATTGATATATTGAAAGTTTGAAAAATCATTCTAAATTCTCTCACCTTTAAACCTTCTTCTAGGTTAAAGTTTAATATGCATTTAAATCCTATTTCCTAAGAGTACTACGTGGATATGATGATTTGTCCTCTGCCATGTGGTTTAACTCTGATAGAATGTGGATCTTAAGGTATGCGATGAAGATAAATAGACAAGTTATATAAAAGCTTTTGTTCATCATCTGAAGTTTTCTCTTACGGTAATATTTTAAAATCAAATATTAGCTAAGTTTACTCTTAGCTTTATTACTCCATTTGAGAAAACTCATGAGCAATTCTTGTTAAGATTGATCATCTTAAATTCCTCTTTCAGTCAAAGACTTAGGATAATTCAAGGTTCCTTATTAAGGCTAACCCATGATATAATAAACATTTCTTTGTCATGTGGATTTTCCTTAAAATTAATTGACATACCTTGAATTGATACCGAGTCAGGTGATTTTATAACATCTTTAATAGTTTTTCCTCTTCAATAGTGATAAAAAAAATTATCATATTTTGGTGCACCCATTATGATATCAATATGTACTTTCTTTTGAATTAAGATTTATGTCAAATTGAAATTGGAGAAAGTGGAAGTCTTATTCATCTTCTTGTTATTATGTATCTCATACGCATCTTGCAAGTTGATGAACATGTTTCATAATTATCTCATTCAAGTTATTTATTTGTACTATAGGATTGTGTCCGATTTGTAGATCAATCTTCCTTGTATAAGAGAGTTAATTTTCTACTCTTAAACTTGGAAGATGATTTTACAGCTGAAATAATCGTTTTAAGATTTAAGTAAAAGAAGCCTCATAAGAAAAAAAGAGAGAGAGAGACACATTCATTAAATGTGTAGCAAAAAAAAAAAAAGATGGCTTCCTTTTCCAGATCTTAAATATCAAAGGACCTATTCATCTTTTAGTATTTTTGACACTTGATTTTGAGAATTCAAAATTTTGGTTCATCGTCAAGTATTGATGTTTTATTAGATGCAAAATATATATCATTTAAAGAATTTAGAAAGATTGGACTTCTACCTCTGCTTTAATTTTCTTTAGATATAGTTCTTAATTCAAAAAGAATGAAAAGATAAAGAAGGAAATCCCAGTTTTGCTTGTAGAGAGCTTTGATCTGGGTTAACAAAATCTAAATCTTGAGACCTCTCTAATTAGCAACTTGAGTAGGTCAGTTCATATCTTCAAATCATTATCAAGAAAAATTACAAAGATGATCAATCTAACTGGAATTATAATGGTGCTGATTGTGTATTATTGGGTTCATATATCTAACCTAATTGAGATGCATAAACAAACCATTATCCAAATATCTTCAACTCTCTTTTTGGACATCTTCCAATTTAAATGAGATTCTAGACAACGTCCTGGTTCTGGATGATATATAGTGATATTTATGGATAGAAAAAATCACTTTCTTTAGATTCAAAATTTTGAAACTAAACTAAGGGACATCCCTTAGTTAGTTCTGAGATGATTTTCTAATGTTCTCATTCACTATTGAGTAGATATCATGTTCAAGTTTAAATCTATCATTGAATGAACTAGGATGTTAGAACATGAGGGGTTCTATCCTTAATGATGTTAATGATAGTTTTGTTTGAATCTTTTCCAAATGTCAAATTAAAATCAAGATACAATTTGACCTAGTCGATTATTGACTTACATTGGATGTTAGAACTGGAGATATTCTATTCCTGATAAAGTCCATTGTAACTTCGTTAAAAAGATATAAAATTTAATTCAAGGTATATCTTCAGCTTATTATAAACTAGAATCGGATGTTAGAGTCTAAACAACTCTATCCCTATTCAATAATCTTTCCATAGGATTGAAATTCAAAATATTTGAAACTACAAGTTTCTTAGAAAGAAAGTTGTTAAGTTTTGACTATTTGATTAAAATTCATTTTGGTTATATTCAAATTATAATTTAGGAGAAGTCAACCCATCTTTCGTTGAGTTTTTGAATCTTTTCCCATGTCTTTTTCATTGGGTTAAGATGATTAAAACTTAAGCTATCACTTTTAAATATTATAAGAAAATTATCAAATGAAAAATAAAGTTTTCACTTTTTGATGAAAATCAAACTTTTCTCAATCATTGTGAGTATTTGATATTCCTTAGTGCTGTCACTATAAAGGATGCTCAAATATTCTCCTTGTTCTTCAACAACTCATGCAAAAGTTAAAATTTTCTAAGGAAAATTTTATCATGTTGCATTTAGTTCTCTTAGAACATGCAAACGAAGACTCTAGAAAATTTATATTATTTTCTTCAAGTTAATCGAAACAAATTCAATCATAGAATCAATCTGTAAACAAAATCTTGCATTTCTCCTTTGGTGGTCGAGATGCTTTGTTAAGTCTTTACTTATCAAAGATGATCAAACTACTCTCTTTTTATTTTCCTCACATATGATTATCCAATATAAAAACATAATCCCTGGTGGATTATTTGTAAGTTATAAAGATCATTTATAATGAAGGATAAAACAAAATTTTATTCAAAAAATTTTTAAGTCTATCAATCGTCAAAATGTTTGTTCTTTCCCTTCTAGAAAATGACATATATAAAAGCTTATGATCTTTAGTAGAACATTTACAAGTTATCAGTGTCATTTGTGGTTGAGGGAGAAGATTCAAAGTTTTAAAGAAATCAACTTTACTTTAAAAATTCACCATCCAGTTTAAATTCGTCTTTAGGTCTAAGTCCGCTTTTACGGCATCCTATCGACTTTCTGGCTTAAGTCCGCTCTTACGGCAGCCAAACCTGATTAAATCCGTCTTTAGGTCTAAGTCCGCTTTTACGGTATCCTATTAACTTTATGGCTTAAGTCCGCTCTTACGGCAGCCAATCCAGTTTAAATCCGTCTTTAGGTCTAAGCCCGCTTTTACGGCATCCTACTGACTTTCTGGCTTAAGTCCGCTCTTACGGAAGCCATCCTAATTAAATCAGTCTTTAGGTCTAAGTCCGCTTTTACAGCATCCTATTGACTTTCTGGCTTAAGTCCGCTCTTACGGCATCCATCCAGCTTAAATTCGTCTTTAGGTATAAGTCCTTCTACGGCATCCTATTGACATCTTTGAAGTTAGGAGTAAGCATCCCTAGTGGCATCCTAATCTTCATCGCGAGGAGAAGTATAAGCATCCCCAGCGGCATCTTCTCTTCATTAAATTTTAAATCTTAAATCCGTCTTTAGGTATAAGTCCTCCTACGGCATCCTATTGACATCTTTGAAGTTAGGAGTAAGCATCCCTAGTGGCATCCTAATCTTCGTCCCGAGGAGAAGTATAAGCATCCCCAGCGGCTTCTTCTCTTCATTAAATTTTAAATCTTAAATCCGTCTTTAGGTATAAGTCCTCCTACGGCATCCTATTGACATCTTTGGAGTTAGGAGTAAGCATCCCTAGTGGCATCCTAATCTTCGTTCCGAGGAGAAGTATAAGCATCCCTAGCGGCATCTTCTCTTCATCTAAATTTTAAATCTTAAATCCGTCTTTAGGTATAAGTCCTCCTACGGCATTCTACTGACATCTTTGAAGTTAGGAGTAAGCATCCCTAGTGGCATCCTAATCTTTGTTTTGAGGAGAAGTGTAAGCATCCCTAGCGGCATCTTCTATTCATTAAATTTTAAATCTTAAATCCGTCTTTAGGTATAAGACCTCCTACGGCATCCTATTGACATCTTTGAAGTTAGGAGTAAGCATCCCTAGTGGCATCCTAATCTTCGTCCCGAGGAGAAGTATAAGCATCCCTAGCGGCATCTTTTCTTCATCTAAATTTTAAAATCTTAAATCCATCTTTAGGTTTAAGCCCGCTCTTACAGCATCCTTTTGATTTCTAGATCTTATCAAAATCAAAATCAAACTCTCAATTCCTTCCAAACTACATTCGAATCATAACATTCAACTTTTCAATATCTTGGCTTTATTAGATGATACTAATTTCATTAGTTATTATTTGATAAAGCATCAATGCCAACATCAATTTCAAAATGACTGAATCAACTCAAAACTCTATCATTTTTTTATCTAGATTTTCAATCAATTCTCAAAATTCGTTCAATTCATGTACTCAAATCTTCAACTTCATCTCTAGATCTAGTTGATCATTTCGGTCAACGCCAATACGCACGATAAACTTTGGCAAGTTTATCATGCCTATTAGGGGTCCATTTGTTGACCTCATTATTCTAGGTCAATTTCCCCGGAATCAAATCTAGCACCTAGGTCTTCCTAACCTAGTGTAGACGTCATCCCCATAAGATTTCCCTTAGGTGGATGTCCACTGACATAGCATCGACTCGAACTTACCACTCTATTCGAATCAAAATCAATTCAATCTAAATCTAATTTAATTCCAAAATAAACTCAAATCGATTCAACCACCTAATTCCACTTAAATCATCACTATTCTAAGTAAAATTGACTCAATACAAATTTTATTTAACAAAATTAACTTCGATTAAATCAAACTAATTCATTATAAACCAATCTAAACTCAAATCGACACGAGTTCGACTTGCCCAAGTTATTTCACCCCGACTTAATTAAAATCATCCCTCTCTTAAAATATAAACATTTTTATCTTATCCATTGATTGGAGAGGGTAAGATTGTAAACTTAAAACTAATTCAAATGAATAGTTAATAGGATTGGTTGAGGCCAAACCAAACCCACACGATCTCTCCCTCAGCAGTTCAAGCCAACACGCCTCCCCTCTCTCTGGCAGTTCACACAAGCCCGACACTTCCCCATCTCACTCCCTCTTCTCTCAGCATTTTGGAAACCACCCAGCCCCCCCACATCTCTCTCTCTCCCAGCCATTTTTCGCACAACTACTCCTCCACGTCTCCCTCTTATTTTCGAAAAACTACCCAGGCCCCGAGTACTCATTCAAAAACTGCCTCTCCCACTCTCACACAACAATTCGCACGAAGTCCCTCTCCTTCTTCCGCCAATTGCCAGTTCATGAGAAGCTCCAACAAAAGAAGCCCATTCGATCAACTCCCCCTCCTCTCTGCAGTTTCGAACCCACAGCCCCGAACTCCCTCTCTTTCGCGTGAGAAGCACGTCGCCTCCAGTTTGCAAACCGTCCAACATCGACTCTCTCTCAGTCACATGAAGCTCTCTCCCTGTGATTCGCAAATCTACAGCCCCATCTCCTCCTCCTCCCTTCAGTTCGTTCCGCTCGGGGGAAGTCTAGCGCTCAGCCATAGCCGACTCTTCTCTCACCTCCTCTGCCCTAGCCGAAGCCAAGCTTCTCTAGATCAACTCCTTTCTACTGATCAGCAACCTTCACTGCAAAACTTAGTCTTTTCCTGATGGCTATTGTCAGGATTCCTGTTCAAACATTAATGAGTTGTAATGTGAAGAAAATGGGCTCTCCCTTAGGTCAATTGAGAAGTTGGAAATGCTCTTGAAATCTCATCAGAAAGGAACTCATGTTTCAATTTCCTTGTTAACAATGTTGTATTATGAAAAGTATGGAAGGGATCTTCAAGCTGATGGGTATCTGACTGAGGGACAACGATAGAGGAAGGCTGACTTCACCTTTTCTAAACCGCTTGCCCTCACCTTTTTGTTCACAAGCTCCAGGCGAACGTCTCCTAGCCTCGTCGCCTCCCAATTCTTCTCAAATTCAGCCGGACCTGCCTCTATTCACATGGTTTGTTCACGCCAAACTCCAATCCAACTCTCACGCCAGTTTGTAATTTCACTCCAGCTTTCTGACAACGCCTGCCCTCTTCAATTGTATGTAAGAGCATTAATTATGAGCATCTGGTTTAGTTTTCCAAATTGATTGATAATATCTTTATCTTCAATTAAGATCAAATAATTACATTACTTAATTTTCTCTAAATGATTGTTACTTATTTCTCTTTAAATATTTGCACCGTACTTATTATAGTTTGTTGCATTTCTCTTTTGGTTGAAATATAGGTTGTTATTCTTTGGAGGTAAGATAAGTGGCGTTGTGGGGTATGGATTTCTTTTTTGAAAGAAGCAAGTTTATTTCGGTTGCCTTATTCAATTCGTCGTGTTTGATGCATGCATTAGATTGAGTCGTATATGTATGAGCGTATATTAATAAAGGTTTGTTGATGAATTTGTGTATCCAATTTCATGTCATGATTTTAAAAAAAAAAAAGAGAGAGAAAGATTCAAATGATCATGAATGAAAAATGATTTTTTGGCGATGCCTCTTTTATATTTCGACAAACTATATGAAGAATATGATATTTATTATTAATCAACTTTTTGATGATTGTATTAACTTTAGTGAGAAGTGTGTGTGAATAGTGAAGTGAAGTATATTTCAAAGCATGTGGTGTATAATTTTTGAACGTGATGCTTGTGAATGATGGAAAGTGAAGATTGTATGATTTAAAGGTAAAAGTATATGTTGAAAGGGTTTTGTGTGAGAAAAATGAAGGATAAAGCGTTTGGATTGGTAAGAAGTGATTTGTTTGTATGTATATGTATTAAGAGAGAACTTGTGTGTTTTGAATGGTGAAATTAAGGTGAAATTCATTTGTGTCTTGGAGATATAAAGTGTGAAAAAATGAGAAAGAAATGTTAGATTGTGAGAAATAAGGTGAAAGGTTTTATTTAATCTGAAAAGTGATTTGTATTTGACTTGAAAGGTGAAAAAGTACGTTTAAGAGATTTTATGTAGGAAAGGTGAAAAGAAAATGTGTATATGTCAAATTATATTTTAAAGTGTATGTTTGTGTTAGAAAATGAAATGTGTAAAAGTGAAGATGTATTTGAAATTGTATGTGTTGAAAGGTAAAAATTATGTGTTTTTGGAAAGTGTATGTGTTGAAATTTGAAATGTGTAGAAAGGTGTATTGAATATTGAAGTATTTAAAAATATTTTGATAATGAAAAGTGTAGAATTTGATTTTGGAATGGAAGAAGTGTATAAGTGTGAAAGTAAAGTGTTAGTTTTGTGGAAATTGTGTAAATTTGGAAAAGTAAAATTAAATATTAGAAAAATATACAATATGATTTCAAAAGGAAATGTTCCAAAAGGCAAGCAACAGAACCAACGTTCAAGCCCGAAGAAAGGTACGTCTTTACTTTTAATAAATTTCAATTATTTCATTATTATTTATTAAATGAACTTTCTAATTCCTGTTTCTCCCTGCTTTTCCTATTTTCTGCTCTTTATTTGCATGAACTGCGAGGAATGGTACCGGTCGAGGGAACAAAAGGACAAGGAGCTAATGAAGTCAGTCGCCTTTATCCAACCGGGTAGAGGTGCTACGGACGAAACCACCGGGTCGTAGCCCCCGGTGATTGTGAGTATTCTAAACTTAGAAAACCTTTAGGGCCCCCTTGATGTGGTTTGCGTTAACCTTTCCCTTTTAGGTTCTTGTAGTAACTTCAATTTTATTAAGATTACTTTTGTTTTATCGTAGATCCATAAACCCTATTTCTACGTACGAAAAGTCATAAGGGTTAGTAATAACAAAGATTTTTCACCTATATAACAGTAGCGGCATTTAAGGACAAAAATTAAGGACCGGGTCGTAGAAAATTTAGACATAGGATGCATGTACACTTTAGGATAGAGACATATAACATAAAAAACTTAGCGACATTCATTTTATTATTTTTACTATTATTATATTATTTTATATTATTTTTACTTATTTATTTAACAAATTAAATTTAATTAACTAAAAATTTTCTTTTAAATAATAACTGACCTAGGACATATCAAAACCTCACAGCTTACTTTACACACTTAGATTTGTTTGCTAGGACAACCGACTCTAGTTTTAGGTTAGGCCGGTGTTTATTTCCTTACTGTATTGTGACGGGTTTTCTCGGCCTTTATTTCATGTTGGATGTAAAATTGTTGGTATGTTTGTCTATTTACTTTTACTGCACTTTATGATGTGATTTGATTTGATGATTAGATTACCCGTAGGTTAGGAGCGATCTGGTTGTTAATAAGATTTTCTACAGGTGGCCACACTCATGCAGGGCAGTAAAAGGGGGGCTAATTAATTAATAATTATGTAAATGCTACAGGTGCTTCAGTTGCTTAGCCCCCAAATAAAAAGAGTGTGGCCAAGTGTGGCTTAGTAATTTAATTCCAAATGCAAATATATAACTGCGTCGGATGATTTTTATTATAAATTGTTTAGGATAACCCTGCAGGTGGACTAGATTTTTCTTCTCTTTCTGTGAAATTAAATGTAATGTAAATATAATATATCAAGAGTCAAAATTGTGAAAGTGATTTTGAAAATGGGATATCACATTCAATTTGGAATCTGAAGAAAGGAGAATATACCTAAAAGAATTATTCTCTTTTATTTAGAAAGCCAAATTAGAATGATTCAATATCCAAATAGAAAAGAAAATACCCCTCTTAGGGATGTGTTTCTTTTCATTTGGATATCCAGAACCCAGCGGACCCGAGAAGTTCGTAGAAGAAAAAAAGACAGAACAAGAAGATTGAAGAAAGAAGACAAAGAAATAAAGATTCAAGGAATAGTATATCCCAGTTTAAAAATTACTTGCGTCATTCTTAGGATTAGAATCCGGGTTTGTTGGCAGTGGTGCCCGGCCACTTTACTTTTCTGCAAATTCTGGGTGTAATATGGACATTGGACATTATATTTTGGATTATTTAATTTAATTTTTTATATTATTTGTGCAGTAGAATTTTTTTAAGACTCTTGCATGCCGTGTTTTGTTTTAGTCTGGATACGAATCAGAGTGCTTTTTTTCGTAAGGGTACGCTAAAAATTCTTTTACTTGTAATTTTAAATAAAAATTTTTAGGCTCACATAGTAACTCTAACGATCTAAGAAGTAAGCTCTGGACCGCCGAGAGTCAGCATAAGCATATTAATACTTTTTCTTCCTTGTTAGGCACCTCCCCGCCTGCGGGTTCTGGCAGACCACTTGACTTATGAGGGTGCAGTTCTGTCAAGGCGAAGTTGTGCAATCTCTAGGAAAAAACCTATTTTCTAAGCCTAATTTTTAAACTGCTTCATATTCATTTTATGCATTCGAGTCAATTAGCATGCATTGCATTAGATACAAATTAAAAAGAGACTAAAATATTAATTGCATTTCTAGACATTTTTTACCCTACATAAGTTGAGGGGCCAATTAAGATCTGTCTTAGAGGTCGACCATTAATTCCTTAAAACTTAAACAACATCCCTACCTATCTTTCATAAGAGACTGGATACATGGTTTTAAAGCGCCTAGGTGGTTAGCTGGCTCCCCAATCCAGGCCGGGATAAATCCAGATTTGCACTTCATTAATTAGGTTCGGGTCAGTACTTTGTAGTACCCAAATTAGATTTAGGTTCTGAGGCAGATTCTTTTTAGATCTTAAATCCTTGCCCTCCGGGAATATAATCCCAAATTTATAATAAAATGTCAAGTTAAACATAAAATTTTTCTCTTAAAATGTAAAGCCCAACATAGGATAGACTGAGGTTGCCTCTGAGCTTCTCAGAATCCGGCTCCTCCTACTTTTCCTTCTTTGACTCGCTAATAAATGTTCAACATTGAGCTTTCTCCTTGGAAAATCTTTACTTCTGTTCCTTGTCTTCTACTTTGTAGTCAAAAGGGTATGAAATCACTCCTTTAATCGAGAGTTTTCTTAGGTGCATTCCTCCTAGGATGTAATTAACTATAGGAGCTTGCTCCTATAGGGATTTGAGAACCCTAGACTAAAATAAACCTTGTTTTATTCATATAAAACAAGGAAAGAATCTTTGGGAATGCATATATCTTCAAAAAACTTTCATTTCTAATCTTAAATATGTTTGTAGGATGTTATTATTGTCTTTTTAGATAATATAATTTCCTAATTGATATATTCAATTATAGAAATGATGAATTTTATAAAACTCATTCTTGCTTTTGGATGTCTTGAAGAATTTTATGTTTGTCTTTTAAGATGATATAATATTCTTCTTGCTATATCTAAATAAAAGAATGAATAAATTTTTCAAAAAAAAATTATTTCTATTTTTAAACATATTCTTAAGAATTTCATGTTTATATTTTAAAATAACATGTTATTCTTTGAACTATGTTTGATTATAGAAATATCAATTTTCAAAATCCTATTTTGATATTGAATCCATTGTAGAATATTGTGTCGGCCTCTCGAGACCGTACATTATTCTCAATGCAGTATTCGATTACAAAATAGGAGAAATCAAAATCTGCGTGGTGAAATAATTTTTCTTCACCATGGCTCAAAGGCCTCATCGTCTTTTGCAGACTCCAAACATGCCATCTGGTTGGCATAAATTTGAATGCTTACATCAATGTTAAATATTTAACATTCTGTAATGTTCTTGACTATAACATTTCAGGTTACTTGTAGCTGCTTTATGAAGCACCCGAGGGCTCCTACAAATGCAACAGTCATGGAATATCAACCTGTTGATTCAGAGAACTTGTCCAAGAAAATTCGGACTGGACACTTCGACGAAGTATTCGAGAGCAAGATTTTCTTATGATTGACGAAGTATATATAGCCATTTAGATGGTTGCTTTCTAGTCTTGATTCATTGTATTTACTTTCTGTTGTCTTGAAATGTTATTAAGGTGTCATTCTGTGGTGCCATTCATCTGGGTAATATTTACTCTCAGGATGATCTTCCCAGAACACTTGTTCGGACAGTAAATCAGGTTTCTGGTGTTATGAGCTTTTTTCAAATTTAACAGTTTTGAAATTACTGTTAAATGTCCAAAATCTTTGTGACTAGAAAAAAAAAAACTTTCTTAAAATTCTGTGTATTTTCATTTATGTAAGTATTAAAAAAAATTTAGCATATTTAAGTTTAATATATGGTTAGTTTTATCATTATGATGAAAAAGCTGAAATTGTTAATTGTACCAAATACTAATTATCTATTTTAAAGTTTGAATAAGCACATAAAAAGCAATTTAACCAAACAGTATTATATAATAACTCCATTATATGGAACATTATTTCTGAAACTCTATTTTATCCATAATAGCTTTATAAAAAAAATTTCAAGAACATTGACCAACCAAACGAGCCCTTAGCCTTTTGTATTCAAACATTAAAGCTGATAATCCAATCAAACAACTAATATATACTTTTAAGTTTGAGTAAACATAAAAATAATAATTTAACCAAACAACATTATACACTTAACTCCATTATTTTCATAATTTTTTTAAAACTCCATTTTCTCGGCTTTAAAATAATTTTTTACATCTGCAACGACCGGACAAAACTAAGGCCTCGTTTGGTTTAACAGTTATGTTGCAAAAGTTTGTTTAAAAGCAATTGTGCAGAAAATGGTTAAATTTTACTCTCTTTTTTTTAATAGAGTTAAGTATACAGTGCTAATTGGATAAATTCCTTTTCGTGTGATTATTCAAACCTTAAAACAGATATTAACAATTTGTTTGGTTTATCTGATTTAACATTTTAAGCATAAATAATTAAAATTTTCATATGTAAAAATCAAGTTTATTTTATTTAAATTTTTACAAATTTATAAAAAAAATTTAACATATAAGCAAAATTTTTAAAAAACATACATTTATAAAATCAAAACTTCCAACATAATACTTAGTTCGACTTCATATTAGTTAATGATTATAATTAAAAGTTTCTATTAATTATTATTTTAATATATATTTTTTATAAATGCATGCATTTATCATTTCAATTTTTTTATTTAAATGTTTTAAATATTTAAGAACTGATAAAAATTTGTAGGCCATAAAATTTTTGGTTACTTTTTCTTCAAATATATAGATTGTGTAAATGCATGCATTAATTATTTCAATTTTTTTATTTATATGTTCTAAATATTAAATTTCATTTTATTTAGACCAAGTAAATATTTTTAAAATGTAAATACTTTAATTAATGGAATTATAAACTTCATATTCATAATACTAGTTCACTACCAACATCAATTAACATAATAAACTTCATTGTACGGTTTAATATAAATAAATAGCATTATATTAAAATAAAATCCAACACAATAAAGATAATGGAGCTCAACATATATCATGCCATAGTTGAGTTTGCAATAACTCGTATATGTTGCTCCTCAAATTTCGTCATCTAACATGAAATATATGAAGATATCACAATTAAAACATTTTATTTAAATATAATACTAAAAAAATTATAAATTCAATACATTGTATATTTAAATTTTTATTACTTTGTAATTAAAAGTACTACCTACTATAGCTGTATAGTTGCATTGTAATACTGTCAACTCATTTACATCTTCACCATCAACCAAATCGACATCAATATTTATTCTACCAAATTGTACAATTTGTTGTCCACTCTACACTCATGTGCAACTACATGAATAAATTTTTCATCATCATATTTTTCAAATTTAGATCAATCTATGTGTTATATCTTTATATATAATTGTGGGCTCCAAAAATTTGGCCCCCACCTCCACCAGCTTTTGCTTTCTATTCAGAGGAGTTTTAACAGAATTAAGTTCCGGGATAAATTTTGGGAAGATAGATGGATTTGTAGATAAGACACTACCCAGAGATTCACCCTCATTTTTCTAGGGCTTTATGATATGAGTTCTGGTTTCCTATAAGCGCAAGCCCCTATAGTTAATTACCCCTCTCGATAATGAGAAAGAACTTTTGATTAAGGCTAGTCATCAATCAGATACATAGAGAATAAATGCTATATGGCATATAGTAGTAGCATGGGCTTGGATTTGGGAATTTGGAAAAGTTTGATATTTAAAATTAAAAATTTCACCATCTTGCACTTAAAGCGGATGATGGGGGAATGGATGATGAACCCCATCAAGATCCCATGATTCTGCCATCCCGGGTCATTGTGTTCCCTAGTCTACTTAGTTAGAAGAGGTAATCGACCGAACCTAATAGAAGGATCTTGTCGGTAACCATGGGTTGCTTCGTCTAAGGGGACCTTATAGACTTGGGGTGAATTTTTATCTAAGGAGACAAATTTGAATCCACCTTAGCTAACAGAGGGCTTTGTGCCCTATCAATTATATCTTGTTGATTCATATCTCATGAATTTGATGTCACTATGGAACATACTAACTCTGGCCATAACCGGTATTTTGTGGTGCCATTTGGCGGCAAAACCATTAGGTTCAAAGGGCCCATGGTCATAATCGTTTATCCTACGGTGTCATTTGGTGATAAAATCGCCGGTCAGAGGACACATACCACGCCCTTATCGGTATGAATTTATTTTAGAATGGATCCTAGTAATATTTTTAATTAGGCATTAGCTCTATGTGAGTTTAAGTAAACCTCAATTTGTCCACCCTAGCAAACTTTTGCAGAGGGTGGGTGGATTTTGCTTTAAGTGATTAGATGGTTGATTTTAATTTTAAATATTTGGAATTTTGGTATTTTTTTGGTGTTTTGGATTTTCATGAGCATTTGAGTAGAACTTTGAATGTTGGAATCACCCCTCTAATTGAGATCTACGTTCAACATGGCCATCATCAGGGTGATGGGGCCATTCTTGTTGACTAAACCTTGTCGATCCTATCAGCTTGTTGATAGGGGATTGGGTTTATCAACTGTATAATTTTACTTATTGAATTTCTTTTGTTATAGAACTTAAAGGTATTATATGAACGTATAAAACAAATATTCCAGTCGACATATTGATAGTATATTTACTTGATAGTTTGAGTAGTGTCGACTTCTATCTATCTATATAGAAGGATGGGGCTTGAACCATGTTCATTTATGGACCTGCATAGCATTCCTAGACGTCACGTGTGTATTCAAGAAATGCTCGCAGGGGCCACTGCGAGTTTTTTGGGTATTTTATAATTATTTGTTGAAACTTGTGAACTCCTATTTATTGCTTAGGAGAATCAGATTTAAATTTATTGACCTACGCAATATCCCTAGATGTCACATGTGCTCCTACAACATGCTCGTCAGGGCCCATACAGGTTTTTGGGAGCATTTTATAATTATTTGTTGAACCTTGTTGGCTTTTATTTATTTGCTTAGGATGATCGGGTAAAAATTTATTGACCCGTGCAATATCCCTAGACACCACATGTGTTCCTACAACATGCTCGTCGGGACCCATGCGAGTTATATAATTGTACTTGCCTTCTTCATTATGTTGGGCCAACAATGCTCCGAGGGACTCTTTTAGTACCATTGTACATAGCATCAGAAGCTTTCCCAAAATTGGCACTACGAGAATAGGAGGATTCAATAGATATCTTTTAATGTTGTCGAATGGTGGCACCTACCTGGCAGATTTGATGAATCATCGAATGAAAGTCAGTTTTCCTTATAAATAGTAGAGTTGTTCAAGATTTATACGAGCCGGCATCTCCATGATTGCTTTGATTTTGTTTGGGTCAATCTCGATTCCTTCGTGATGAAGAACGTACCCCAAGAATTTATTGGAGGAGACCACAAAAATACATTTGAAAGGGTTCATCTTTAGATCAAACTTTTTAATTCTCTTAAATACGATTCTCAGATCACCTAGGAGGTCTTTTCGATCCATTCTCTTGAAGACAAGATCATCCACATAGCACTCAAATTTTTTATTTCAATTCTTCGGTGATGAATAATGCACTCCAAGAATTTATCGGAGGAGACCCCAAAAGCATATTTGAAAGGGTTCACCTTTAGATCAAACTTTTTAATTCTTTCAAATACGATTCTCAGACCTAAGTAGTCTTTCTGATCCATGCTCTTGACAGTAAGATCATCCACATAGCACTCAAAATTTTGATGTATTAGCTCATCAAATATACACATCATTGCCCGTTGATAGGTGGCACTAGTATTTTTCAGGCTGAAGGGCATGGCCATGTAGTAGAAAATGTTGATGGGTATTCTAAATGACATGTGATTTATTATCCTCAGGCGTCATCTTGATTTGATTGTAACCCGACGATCCATTCATAAATGAGAACTTGTTGTAGTTAGATGTGTTGTCCTTTAGGAGTTCAGATACATGGAGCGAAAAATTGTCTTTTGGGCACTCCTTATTAAGGACCTAAAAGTCAATGCAAACACAAATATGTTCATTCTTCTTTTTTACAGGCATAATATTGGCGATTCAGTTGGCATATTTTTTCTCTCGAATGAAGCCTGCTTCTATGAGCTTCTTCATTTTTGCAATCACTTATTCTTCAATCTTTAAACTCATTTTCCTTGGAGTTTTTTTAATGGGTGATGCATCTGTTTTGATGGCCAATCTATAAACTGGTACATCAGGGGATAAGCCAGGCATTTTTGTATATATCCAGGAAAATTAATCCTTGAATTCATAGAGAATCTCTTTTATTTCTTCTATTTGTTCCTCAGTTATGACAAACCTAATTAAGGTTGGGTGAGGGTCTTACTCATTTCCCAAGTTGAATTCTTTTAGCTCATCCATAGTAGTCGCCTATCAACTATCTTCAAGATCTTCTAGTGCAGGCTTGGTCTCTATAGGTTGATCATCATAATTGTCAGCTTCGTACATCTCCTCGTTGTCATTGTTCTCGGGTCTAATTCCCCCACATGTGATGGCTCAGCAAGTCTCCTTCCGAAGGAATTTTTTCTTGATGAATCTGATACCTTTATATGCAGTTACATCCTTCTATCATAATTGATGTGGATTCCTTCCATACTTGAGGCCCAAGCTTATATGAAGTTGTAGTTTGGTGGTTGGAATATTTATTTGCTTTTGTTGCATTCTTTGAATACCTTTGGTATTAAACATAGGTAGCCTCATAGGTAGTAACTCTTTAGAATCGAGGAGCATACAACACCAGTCATTATTCTCTTCTTTAAATATTCCCATATAATATAGTATGTTACCTGGTGTAGTCACCTTTTTAAGATGCGAAAGATAATGGGTTATGAGTTCTTCAATCTTATGCACCTTGTATGGAATAATTTCCTTGAAGTATTACAAGGGGATACACATAATTATGAGTACACTATCTAAGATTGATAGGCTTCCTATTCTTTCGAAAAATACAAATGCACTGTGTTCATATAGATAGAGTCATAATTATAATCATCATTTGACTATTCAACCACCCTACTCCATTCATCCATAAACTAGCATACTTTTTGAGATTTGGTTGGAATGACATCATTTTCATCCATGTTACTCCCTAGATGAGTTACATGTTTCTTTTATTTATAAATATTCTGTGCTTTGGGAAGAGTCGGTGTTGCCTTTTTTCTCCCTACATGCTTCTTCTCACCTTCCATGCTGCTTTGCAACCTTTGAATTTGATGTCCCAGCCTCCACGGAGCTTGATAATTTTAGCTTCTTTGGTACAAAGTATCTAGCATCTTCATATATCATTACTTCATGTATTACAAAGGGCTGGATGTCGCCAGAGATCTTGAATTCTTCTCCATCCCTGAGATACTTCATACACTGGTGTAGCATTGACGAGACAACATCATATTCATGCAACCAGGGGCGACCTAGTAGCACCTTGAATGAAGTATTTGCATCAATTACATGGAACTTGGCTTATGTATGAAATTATCTAATTACAAGAGGGACCATGATTGTTCGAAGAGTTTTTTTCCCTTTCTCATTGAAACCATGGATTATCAGCTTATTTAGACCGAGGTGTTCCACATCAAGGCAAAGTGATCTTAGTGCTTTAAGGCTCATGAGATTTATGGAATATTTGGGATCAATCCGAATTTGATTTATTATCATCTTATAAGTCTATGTAGTAACATAGAGAGGATGGTTATGGCCTACAATCTCGACCATCATGTCCTCTACGGAGAAGGTGATGAATGGCTCATTACAAGCTTGTAGAACCTCATTCATATTACATTCAGCAAAATACTTTTGGGATCTTTGAGAGCCTGAATCAAAGTCTTTCGAAAGACCTTAGACATACTAAGGCATCATATATGCTAAGTTGTGCAGGTATTTTTCTCATATGACATAAGATATTATAATTTATCCTTTTGAATGAAGTATTCTTTTCTTTGGATCTTCAGGGATAATATCATCATTGATGACTATCTCTTTCTCATTATTTTTGTTGGAGACCCCTTTCTTTGGTGGAGGCGGCAATATCTTGCTACTTCTTACTTGTACTTGAGTAATTTCCTCTAGCTCAGACTCGTTCAATGGTGCATTTTCTTCATATTCAGTTATTATTGCATCTAGGGATTCATTTGTTCATTCAGAGTCACCACCCAAGTTTACATATCTCATTTGTGATGCTATGTCAGGGTCTAATTCATATGTCTTTGGAAAATATAAATCCTCTTCTAAGACATAGTCTACTGATGTCACCATGAAACATGATTCAGAAGCAAGTTCCTCAGCAGATCCTTCTTTTATCATCATTTGGAGCCACTAAGATGACCCGACATACTTCTACGAGAAGGGAATAATCATCATTTTCTTCGGCTTCATCTATTTTAAGCTCTGACATGAAGTCAGCGAGCTTGATAGGTCGCCTCATTATCTGGTAATATTCATCCAAATTGTCGATAACCCTTTAAGTTACTTTCTTTTTCTCCCGAGGTTTTTTCAACTTGGTTTTCTTTTTAGAAGACTATTTTTTTAGACTTTAAAGAACTAGCTTGGTTTGCGAGTTGCTTAAAAGTAGATGCTCGTGTCATAGGCAGAGCTTTCAAATTTAGTACTAGCTCTGTAAGAGATTTCGACTTCACCCCTAGAACTCTTTTGAGTTGTTTCAACTTTTTTATAGTCTTCATGGAGAGTACAGTCTCCCACTGCTATTTTTAAATCAGCTCAATTTTCATTCTTCTTTCTTCAACCAGGGGCACAAAGAAAGATATAATTACCTGAGTTGATTCTTTCTTGGGGTGAGTCAAAACATTATCTGACAATGTGAGTTCCACTTTTTGATATTTTCTTTCAAGTCAATCATTGAAGATGTTAAAATCTCCAATAGGATGACTGACTACCCGATGGTATGGGTAGTAATTCGGTTGCTCGTATGCTTCAACTCCTTGGGCCTCTAGTATTTTAGTATTTTGAAGCCCGCCTTCATGGCCTGTTGAAACAACTTGGCGACGCTGTCCCTTTTAAATGAATATTCTTTATTCAACTTATCTTTTAGGGATAAAAACATTCTATCACTAGTTCTCATTATTTTCCTCAGACGTTCTCCACCACTCTAATATGTTTGTGGTTTATCATTGCCCCTGAGTATCAGCTTTGACTAGGGGTTAGGGTTGTAGACTTATTTATGCTTTTCTTCATATTACATCGGCTGTTTCCCTTTGTCTACATTATAAACCACTTGTTTTTCTTTGTCAGCTCTAGAGAAGAATGTAGAGTTAGTCTCACCTCTTCTAGCACATGAAGCCTTAGACTTCTTGAGTTTATCAAAGTGGCTCTCTGATCTTGACAAGTTTAAGTTCTCAAACTTGGCCACCAAATCCAACATATATTAAAATGTGGTAATTGTAGCCATGCATAGAAGGGTTGCATCTTATCATTAATGTTTCTCATTAACAACTGCACAACATGCTATTCTTTGAGCTGCTGCTCACACTTATACTCAAGTTGTGCCAATGAGTTATATATTTTAATATTGACTCCTCTTTCTTTCGTTTATGTAAAGTGAGGTCAACGATCATAATCTTCTTGGTCGCACTGGAAAATCTTTTCACAAACATGACCCTAATTCAACAAAAATATTTTATAGAATCATTTGGCAACTCAGCATACCATTTGAAAGCAATTGTTGTCAAAATGTTAACTAAATGCCAGAAGAGTAGGGCGTCATCTCCCCTGTATTCTCGCAAGTGACCTTAAATTATGCCAAGTGCTGCCTGGGGTAGTTAGTACCATTAAAGTTATGGAACTTTGGAACCAAATACCCTTTTGGGTATGGCACTTGATCGTACTTTGCCAAATATAGATGACCTTTACCCACTAATTTCTCTTCTTGGTCAATGACTATAATAGCCCTGATCTTCTAGGTGATGATTCCTTTCAACTAGGTAGCAGTCACAAAGTTCGTAAGTACTTGCAATATTTTATGGGGTAGGCTGGTGGACGATGTTATGGGCTTCACAGCCACCTTCAAGAGCTTCCCTTATACCTAATACTTGTGGAACTTGGAATTTTGGAGGATCCGGAGGAGGATTGGGCATGGGTCCCACTATAATATTCCTCTGCATCTTCTACACCATTGCCCCCATTTGAGCCATCATCTAAGTCATTTTCTCATTCAACTGAGAGATTTCTTTATTTTTTACTCTCATTTACAACTTTATTTGTTGTTGCATACCGACAAGCGTGGCATCTTCAACATTGGGCAAATTCTCCTCGACTTCTTCTACCTCATCTTCCCCTTAGGAATGGCCACCTCTGCCAGTGGTGGACCCAACTTCATGGTTATTGATGAGATTGACTAGGTGGCGGTTGCCAACAGTCATTTCCTTCACTGTCATCATAGTATGCATCTTCATTACCATTAGTGTGCCTCACCATATAGACGACTTCCATATTTATGGTGTCATTTATTTCTTTCATTTCTTTTTTTTTTAAGTATTCTTCCATACTTTCTTCGATATTTTCTTCTATATTTTCTTCCTCTTTGATATATTTCTCCTCTTCTAAAACTCGGATCTCCAAGCGACGACACTACTAAATCTTTGGTTCTTGATTAGGCAAGGAGATTTCTTCGACCAGTGGACTGTAATTGAAGTTAGTCTCTTCCTTTGGAGGTGTCAGAGAATGATGGGATCCCCTGGAGAATTCTCGAAGGTGTCGACCGTCAAGAGGGGCATCATCATGGGTCCTCTTTTGGACTCATTTCTGACATTATTTATAAGTGGGGACGGATCTTTAGGAAGTCATACTGGATGTCACACCCATGTCAAATCTTCTTTCATTCTTCTCTTCTCTGTAAGGCCTTGGCCTCCATAATTTCTTTCCTTTCTATCGGGACCTTTTGACAGCGGATCCCAAAACCAAAGGTTCATGTGTCATGCCCCAATACTCACCGCATGAGACTGGCCTGGATTTTCTTCGACCTTCCATAGGCAATGATTCTCATGGTGGGGACCTTCTAGCTTAAATTATTAATGGTTGTTGTAATTTCTTCTTCTTCTTCAATCCCCTATCTTTTACTATCTTTAGTACCCTATACACTCTGGCTAATAGGGTTTCAGGCTCTTTCTTCCTTAGAGGGGCTGGGACTTCAGGCTGTTAGTCCCAAAAAGATTTTTTTTAGCTCCGAAGTAGAGTTTCTCCTCTTGACCCATCTCAAGTCAGTAAATTTGTTTCGGATTAAAATGTTGGCTTCAGGCTCTTGGGCAGACAAGTTTGATGGGTGCACCGGCACCAGTTGTTAAGCTCAGATCTCAACATTCATTTTCCTTATATTCCTTCTTGTTAGCTTACCTCCATATAAGGAATCTTTAACAGTATTCTTCACGGGTGCAAGTAACCAGGTTGGCAGAGTAGTGGCCTTGGCAGGAGTCACTAAGATCATCCCACCAATCATAACCCTCTTAGTGGTTGGGGCCTCAGGCTGTGATAGAGTTTCAGATACAAAAACTCTCTTGAGAGGCTCATTAGTAGTAGGTCGTGGCACTGGAAGATACGCATGACGCATGGAAGCTTTAGTAGAGTGGGGCCTCCTAGTAGATTTCTTATCATTCCCGCCATTAGCAGGAATGACGATAGTCCTCATAGCAATTACCGAGAAGTCAACACTACCAAACTGGATGGTAGCTCCAACATTCTAGTATTATCACAAAATTAGCTAGTTGGATGCTAGCATCACACCTAGTTGAATAGTAAATGTAGTATTCTATAGATCCATCTTAACAAATGAAAGGTAAGGGTTAGTAATCATCATATGATACATCACCCCACACTTTCAAAATATAGAGACTTACACAGATCAAAAGATAAAAGCAAATAATAATTAGCAAGCAGTTAAAAATAATATAAATTTAAAGCTTTGCTAACTACTCAATGAATGTATGATGAGTGCATGTAATGATCATTTTTATAATATTTTACATTTAAATTCATTAAATAATCATCTTAGAAAATTTGGAAATTGAGCCCCGTCTGAGTTTGGAACTTTTATTAGGTTCGGTGTAAGGACGTAGAGGAACGTTTGGTCAGAGGAAAAATCTCGCCAAAAAACTCGGTATTTGCTGGGTATTGTTAGGTATTATTTGATAATAATGAGGAATACCGCTATGTAAAGACCAATACCGAGTTATACCTAGCTATACCGAGCAATACCGAGTTGTACCGAGTTTTTTCTAGGAAAAACTCGGTACAACTTTTGTATAACTCGGTATTGCTCAGTATTTATTCGGTATTTCTCATTTTTTGACACGATTTGGCCTTCGATTGGACGTTCCTCTACGTCCGATCGGAGGACGTAATAATTGTTCCTGAGTTTGAATGCTATTGTAGCACTATGATGACTAGTCCAAGATGGAAAGAGAAATCAATCCCCAGCAGAGTCGCCAGAAATCTGTGGGCTCAAAATTTAGCCCCGGACTCCACTCGCTTTATTTTTCTTTCAAGGGAGTTTTAACGGGATTAAGTTACGAGATAAATTTTGGGAAGACAGATGAGTTTGTATATAAGAGACTACCCAGAGATTTTACCCTCATTCTATGAAGACTTTATGATCTGAGTTCTGATTTCTTATAGGAGTAAGCCACTATAGTTAATTACCCCACCCGGTAATGAGAGAGAAATTTTGATTAAGGCTAGTCATCAATCAGATACGTAGAAAATACATGTTATCTGGCATATAATAGCAACATGGGTTTAGATTTGGGAATTTTTAAAAGTTTGATATTTAAAATTGGAAATTTCACTATCTTGCACTTAAAGAGGATGGTGGGGGAATAGTTGATGGACCCAATCAAGATCCCATTATTCTGTCATCCTGAGTCATCGTGGTTCATGGTCTACTTAGTTAGAGAAGGTGACCCAAGCTGATAAAAGGATCCTTGTCCACAACCATGGGTTTCTTCATCCAAGGGGATCTTGTAGACGTTAGGTGAATATTTATTTAAGTAGAAAATTTTGAATCCACCTTAACTAATAGAGGACTTTGTGCCCTATGGATTATATCCTATTGATTCATATCTCAAGTATTTGATGCCATTAAGGAACGTACTGACTCTGATAATAACTGGTATTTTGTGGTGCCATTTGGCAGCAAAACCCCTTGGTTCAGAGGGCTACGTATCATAACCATTTATCATAAGGTGCCATTTGAAGGAAAAATTGTTGGTCAGAGGACATGTACCACACGTTCTTATTGGAAAGAAATTATTTGAGAATGAATCCTAATAATATTTTCGACTAGGCATTAGCTTTTTGTGAGCTGAAGTAAACTTCAATTTGTCCACCTTAGAAAACTTTTACGGATGGTAGTTGAATTTTGCTTTAAGTAATTCGATGGTTGATTTCAATTTTAAATATTTGGAATTTTAGAATTTTTTGGAATTTTGGATTGTCATAGATGTATGAGTGGAACTTTGAATGTTGTAATCAGCCCTCCAATTGAGATCTACGTTAAATTTTGCCATCATCGGGTTGATGGGGCCATTCTTGTTGACTAAATCTTGTCGACCCTATCTACTTGCTGATAAAGAATTAGGTTTGTCAGCTATATGATTTTTTTTAATAAATTTATTTTATCATAGACCTTAATGGCCTTATATGAATGTATAAAATAAATATTTTGGTTGACATCTTGATCATATATTTATTTGATAATTCGAGTCGTATCGACTTCTATTTATCCATATAGAAGGATTGGGCTCAAATTATTTTCATTTATGGACCTGTGCATCATCTCTAGACGTCACGTGTTTATTCTAGACATGCTCGTTAGGGCAACTGCGGTTTTTTAGGGGCATTTTGTAATATTTTTTTTAACCTTGTCGACTCGGATTTATTTGCTTAGGAGGATCATGTTCAAATTTATTGACTCGCACAGAATCTCTAGACATCACATGAGTTCCTACAACATGCTCGTCGAGGCCCATACAAGTTTTTAGGGGTATTTTATAATTATTTGTTAAACCTTGTCGACTTCTATTTATTTGCTTAGGAGGATCGGTTTCAAATTTATTGACCCGTACAACATCCATAGATGTCACATGTGTTCCTACAACATGCTCTCCAGGACTCATGCAAGCTGTGTGATTATACATATCCTTCTTTGTACCTAGGTGTATAAAATTACGATGCATGTGTAGGGGTATTTGGACATATGATGGGTCTCTTATAACAACCCGTAGAAATATATGTCAGTCATAGAGCTTTGATAGTTTAGCATAGGTGGCACATTAGATGCATAAGCATTGTTCATCAAGAATCTTGCAAGCCTCAACAATTTTATCCAACGCAATGTTTAGAGCTTGGTTGTACTAAGACTCACTCCATTTTTTAAAATGAAGACTTGATATGGCTTTCTCTTCCCAAGACTTGTATAGAGCTTGACGGGAAATTCCGAGGTTATGCAATCATCATCATTATTTGCAATCATTTTAACCTTGGATGATTGTGTCCTTGCGGACTTTCTATACGTCAAAATCAATAATTACTTCCTCGAGCAGGCATTATAGGATTGAAAGCACATCAGGTTGTATAGGAGAAATATACGAGATATTCATTCCTAAAATTATTGTTTCAGCCCTTGATGTAGTTGGAGTAGCGGGTGTACTTTCCATTTATAATTGTGAGTTTAGGCCACCAAACTTTGCACTAATCTTTGGAAACACATTTGTAAAATATTGATCATTAGCTCTAGTGGGCACGATGTTATGTGTGTTGATATTCATTTGAATACACTTAGATGTGTATTGTCGTTAATCTTTACTGCAAGTCAAATCCTTCTGGTTGCAACTGACATGTTGAATGTGGAATGAGTCTCTTGTAGTATCTTTGAACCCTTTTGCTTACAAGAAATTGATGTGTCTTTTATTGGGATTGGGAGTGAATCATTATCATCCATAACTAGGGAGGTATTATTCATTGCAAGTTGTATCAATCCTTTTTAAATCCTCGGCATACAAGTATAAAAGAGGAGATTTCTTGATGTTTTGAGTGACTCAGTGAATACATCAATAATATTATGATTATATCTTTTGTAGGTCAAGCATAGAGTAAGAAGATTTTCAAACTTTCCAATCTTTCTGGGAACTCACAAATTGCTAGCTTCAATAGACAAGTGTTGAATCATATCAAGCATTCTATAACGTTTTCCACCAATGGATATTTTGAGAGCTTCTTAACTATCCCTTTGTCAACGAGCTTTAATTTGCTATCGTTATGGTTCTCCACATTAGAAAATGCATAGTTGCTGTAGAGTTGCAAACAGTTATCATCCTCTAAGCCCTCCAATGTTAGCATTTCTCTCTTCTTGTAGGGGATTCGTGTATTTGTTGGATGCCCAATTGACATTGACTATAAGAGTGCCCCCATAATCATCATATGTTGTAATGTTATTGTTACTCAAAAGTGAGTTGACATATTTGTCTATGAGCTATCTGATGTTGAAGGTGTACTTGTCATCACAAGGGACCCATTACACTTGCCGAGCATATGTTATTCTTGTTTGCAAAAAAGTTAATGTGGTTGTCTATAGTCAAGCAACCTCCATTGTATATAAACTACCATTAGTTAATGTCTCCTTAAATTGATTCTAGTTAGCAACTGATTTCACATTAGATCTCATTGCTTGTGTGGGTATTGACGTATTTGATTGGGGTCAAAATTGCTTATTGGATCATTGCACTCATCCCCTTCATGGTTGTATCTTTCATGTATCTCATACATGTACTCTTTGTTGTGATTACCCATCTTTTTTCACAATCATGAACAATGTGAGCATGATCACAATATATATCTTTTTTATGGATGAATTAAAGGAATATGCAACATTACTTGCAATCAAACACTATTGAAACTTGTTCAATATGAATTAGGTTGTTAGACCTAAACTTATATCCCAATGGCTAACCAAGAGGGGAAGTGAATTGGTAATTAAAAATTTATTCCTCTTTTTAAAATTGAACTGATAATAACTTTAGTTAATTTTTTGTAGAAAAGATTTGTCAACCACAAATTTAAAAGTAAAAACAAAAGCAATGGAAAATAAAAAGACACAAGATTTATAGTGGTTCGGTCAAACATGACCTACATCCACTCCCGCGGAGGCACCCTCCGAGTATTGCACTAATACTACTAGTGACTCTCTTTTTGCACCCACAGTAAGGCGGATAAGCCTTTACAAAAACCCTCTTCCACCACTACCCGGTGCGGTAGAGACCTGTCGTCCTTTTATACTCTCCAAGTGTTGGCAGAGAACTGTCCGTCCTTTCACACTCTCCCAGTGTAGGTAGAGAACTCTTCATCCTTTTACACTCTCCTAGTGTAGGCAGAGAACCCTTCGTCCTTTCACACTCTCCTAGTGTAGGAAGCGAACCCTTCGGCTGTTCACACTCTCCAAGTGTAGGCAGAGAACCCTTCGACTGTTCACACTCTCCAACTGTAGGCAGAGAACCCTTTAGCTGTTCATACTCTCCAAGTGTCGGCAGAGAACCGGATCTTCTTGACAGATCTTCTTACAAGAAATCTAGAAGGATGAGAGAAAAGAGTGAAGTAATCACAAATCATATTTGGAGATTCTTACCTTTAAGTACCAAGTGAATCCTTCATGCTCCAGTAGTAAGAATCCTCCTTCAAACACTCTCTCACACTCTCTCCTTCACTCTCCCTTTAGTTAACACGAAGATCAGTAGGCAAAAAAGATTACAAGAAAGTTTTAAGTGGACTTTATATAGGAAAGACACGAATAATTATCCAAAAACTATTGAATTTCAAGTCTTTACATAGTCAATCGTCCTGGACGATCGTTAGATCGTCTCGTACGAATAGTGTTAAATCAGTTGCATACGAACCCAATGTTTATTGATACAAACTAACTTCATACCCGATCATCGTCCCGTATGAAATAAGTTCGTCCGGGCACCCACAGTTATATCAAGGGTTCATTTTGACAAAACTACAAGACAGTCTCAAATTTTCATGGAACAGAGGACAACATCCTAGGACGAATGTGAATGTTCGTCTGGATGAATAGTTCAAGTCATGTATCTAGAGAACTTCATCTAGAGATGAGCAGGATGAATCATCTCGACGATTAGTTTAACACATGTGTCCAGAGGACTTCATCCTGGGACAAACTGGATGAATCGTCTGGACGATTAGTGCAACTCAAGTGTCTAGAGGACTTCATCCTGGGACGAACCGGATGAATCGTCTGGACGATTAGTGCAACTCAAGTGTCTAGAGGACTTCATCCTGGGATGAACCGGATGAATCGTCTGGACGATTAGTGCAACTCAAGTGTCCAGAGGACTTCATCCTGGGATGAATGGTACACTTGGTCTGGATAAACGAATGAGTCAAAAAATGAAATGGATTTTCGTAATCACACAAGTTAAGATGCGTCCTTTCGTATAGACTTTTGACCAAACGATCGTACAGATGAACATGTGTTTGTCCTGAACGATCAGACATTTAAGATCATTTTAATGGCAATTTAAACCGTCCCCAACATCGAATCGCCAAGCGTTCATCTGTACAAACCATAAGTTCGTACGTACGATCATGTATAATGAAATTGACCTTATCCGTTTAACTGTCTACATTCATACATACGATTGAAAAGATCATTCGGATGATTGTGACAATCGTACAAACGAACAGTAAAATGAAACTAAAAAATTGTATGCAAATCGTTCAAATCCGACAGTTAATACACTATACAATTCGTCCCGTACAAAATGAATTTTGTCCCGAACGATTTTCACTTAATTTTTAAGCATGCATTAAAAAATGTAGATGTAAGAATTTTTCAAAACTAAAATACAAACACAATAAAAAATGATTCAAAATACAAAAAAATACAAACTCAATTATAGAAAATCACAAAATCAAAAATACACGCAAAACACTAACTAGAAAAACACACACCAATATTACAGAATTATTTTAATTAAGCATTCAAATCGATCACACCAAGCCTTGTTCTTAATGTACTGAAAGTATCAAAGGCTAGTGGTTTTGTAAAAATGTCTGCAAGTTGATTTTCTGTAGAAACATAAATGAGTTCAATTTTTCCTTTGGATACATGATCCCTTATGAAATGATGCTTGATGTCTATATGTTTGATTCTTAAATGTTGAATAGGATTTTTAGAAATGCAAATATCACTAGTGTTATCACAATAAATGGGAATAGTGCCTATAGTTAATCCTAAATCAATCAACTATTGTTTCAACCAAAGCACTTGAGCCACACAACTTCTTAATGCTATGTATTCAGCTTCAATAGTAGATTAGGACTACTGAATTTTATTTTCTACTGGACTAATAAACTAAAAAAATTCTAATAAACTGACATGTTCCAGAAGTGCTCTTTCTATCAACCCTACAACCTATAAAGTCAGAATATGAATAACTATTTATTTCAAATGAAGAGCTAAACTTAGGATATCAAATTCCTAAGTTCTGAGTTCCTAATAGATATCTTAAAATCCTTTTTACTGCTGTCAAATGTAATTCTTTTAGATCTGATTGAAATTTAACACACAAATAAACACTAAACATGATATCGGGCTGGCTAGCTATCAAGTAAAGCAAAGATCCAATTATCCCTCTAAATTTCTTTTGATCAACAGATTTTCCCTTATGGTCCTTATCCAACAAAACTGAGGAACTCATAGGTGTAATAACAGGTTTAGCATTGTCCATTTCATACTTTTTGAGGAAGTCCTTAACATACTTCGACTAACTAAGACATGTACCCTCCTCAATTTACTTAATGCTAAAGCCTAGAAGGTAACTTAAATCTCTTGTTAGACTCTTCTCAAATTCACTACTCATTGTGTTAGAAAAATCATCACAAATATTTTTATTTGAAGATCCAAAGATGATATCATCAACATAAATTTATACAATGAGTATATCATTTCCAATTTTCTTCAAAAAGAGAGTTGTATCCACACTTCTTTTTTCAAATGATCTTTCAAGTAGGAAGGTGCTCAATCTCTCATATCAAGCCCTAGGTGCCTGTTTCAATTCATATAATGTCTTTTTCAGTTTGAAAACATGATTTGGGTGTTTAGAATTTTTAAAACCTGGAGGTTGTTCTACAAAAACATCCTCTTGAATTACCCTATTTAAAAAGACACTTTTTACATCCATTTGGTACAATTTAAATCCTCTAAAACAGGCAAAGGCTAACAAAACCCTAATTGCTTCAAGTCTAGCTACAGGGGAAAAGGTCTCCTCAAAATCAATCCCTTCAATCAGAATATACCCCTTAGCTACTAATCTAGCCTTATTTGTAATGACTATTCCTAAGTCATTCATTTTATTTTTGAATACCCACTTAGTTCCAACTACACTTTAATCCTTTGGCCTTTTAGTTAATTCCCAAATTTTATTTCTTACAAATTGATTTAACTCTTCTTGCATAGCCAAAATTCAAAATTCATCTGAAAGTGCTTGATCAATATTTGTGGGTTCTATGGTTGAAATAAATGCTGAATGATTGACTTCTTTGTTTAGTCCACGACTTGTCCTTACACCCTCACTAGATTCACCTATAATCAATTCCTTTGGGTGATTTTTAGAAAATCTCAAATCTCTAGGCAAAGAGTTTTCTATCTCCAAATTTTTTTCCACATTTAGTTTATCAATCTTTTGGGAGTTAATCTCAATCTCATCTTCTACAACATTTGGCTCTTCCAAAATTCTAGATTCACCAAATTTAATATGTGTGGTCTCCTCATTACCAAAGTTCTTTTATTAAATACTCTATAAGATTTTCCAACACTTTAGTATCCTATAAAAATTCCTTCATCTGATTTTGGATCAAATTTTCCGAAGGCAGATTTTCAATTTTTATGAATAAACATCTTACATCAAAAAATATGCAAATGTGACAAATTAGGTGTACTTCCTTTTAGCAACTCATAGGATATTTTATTTAATTTTGATCTCACATTCACTCTATTCAGAACATAACATCCAGTGCTAACCGCCTCAGCCCAAAAATATTTAGTAAGTGAGTATTCTGCCAACATGGCTCGGGCGGCTTCTATTAATATTCTATTTTTCCTTTCAACTACCCCACTTTACTGAGGGGTTCTAAGTGCAAAAAAATTATGATCAATTTTTTTTTCTTTACAAAAATCCTCAAAATTTTCATTCTTAAATTATCCTCCATGATCACTTTGAATAGTCTTAATTTCACATCCTAACTTTCCTTGAATCCAAGTCGAAAAGTTTCTAAATTCTTCAAATGATTCACTCTTATAAAATAGAAATCTAATCCATGTGATTCTAGAGTAATCAACCACAATCACAAATCTATATACCTTCCCCCCTAGACTTACAGTTCCAACAGGTCCAAAAAGATCCATATGCAAAATCTCTAATGGTTTACTAGTTCTAAGATCTTTATTGGACTAAAAAGAGGACTTCACATGTTTTTCTAATTGACATGCATCACAAAGGTGGTCCTTAGTAAAGTCTAATTTTGGTATACCTCTCACTAGGTTCTTTTGGGTAATCCTTCTAAGGTTTTTTATGCTAGAGTGACACAGTCTCCTATGGCAAAGCCATGACTCATCAGAAATAGTTTTTAAATAAAAAGCAGTAGGAATTTTAATGCAAATCAAGTCTACTATATACATGTTGTTTACTCTTATACAATTCAAAATATCATTTTCATCTAGGCTTAATATGCAGCTAGTAGAAAATTTTTTTACACAGTATCATTTATCACATAGCTGACTTATACTTAACAGATTATGCTTTAAGCCTTCTACAATTAACACATTTTCTTTGAAAAAGATTTTAAGATTTCCAATCATACCTGACCCAACCACCTTCCTTGTGGTGTTATCTCCAAGTGTAATCTTGCCTCCACTCCTGGCTTCCAGTGATATGAATTATGTAGTATATCCAAACATATGCTTTGAGCATCCGTTGTCCAGGTACCATATGCTTTCATGAGGTCTTGTGTGATTACGACCCTGTAAAATTATCAAACGTTAGACCTGGGAACCCAAATAAGTTTGGGTTCTCCTTTTGATAATTTATTAATAGATGCATGTATGATATGGCCAGGTTTATGTATCTTAGTTTTCCACACCAAATAAGTTTTCTTCTTCAAAGTACAGGTGTGAGCTATATGTCCAATCAATCCATAATTATTACATTTAACTTTTTCAAATGGATTCCTAAGTCTTCTATGATTCATCTGTCTATTAATGGATTGCATAAATTTAGGATACAAAATAGGATTAGTGAAATCTTCAAGTTTAGGGGGTATCCTATTATCCTCGAGAGCATTTATCTTTAATTTATAAAATAAATTCATATCTTCCAAAATTTGATTTGTATAAGTAATTCAATATATTTTGCTCTTTGATTCATCCTTATTATTCTTGATTTCAATTTGAAGTTCTGAAAATGATGTTTTTAACATTTCATGATTTTTATTCAAGTCATCAAACTCATCAAGTAATTTCATGTGGTTGTCATCAATTAAAGTATGATCTTTCCTAAGAATTTCATGTTCCTTTTATAATTCCTCAAATTCTAAGCTCAGACTAGTATGAATTTTCTTTAATTTTCTATATGCTTCATGCATGTGTTTAGGAACTTCAAAAAGTTCATTGTAAGTCAAGTCACATACCTCTTCTTGATATGACTGATCAAGGTTATCGGTCATTAAGCACAGATTAATAATTTCCTCATCCTTTTTTGTCTCTAACGAGTCTGAAACTGAGCCCGCCCAGAAAGCTTTTTGGAATTTCCTCTTGCCCTTCTTCACAATTAGTTTCTCCTCTACCTTCTCCTTGCTAGGAGTAGCTTTGAGTTTTGGACATCTTAATATGTCCAGGTTTCTTGCACTTATAGCAAATAACATCATTTGAAATATTGACATTTCTGATAAATTTACCTTGATTCAATTACTAGCATCTCTTTTGCTTCCTCTTCATAAAGCTTCTAAATTGTCTAGTCACTATTGCAATGTCGTCTTCATCCTCAGGTTGTGAGTGTTAACTCTCTAACTCCTCCACTTTCAGTGCTATGTTCTTCTCTCTTTGTGGTTCAACCTGCATCAATCTTTCTTTTGCAAACTCCTTGCTCGTAAGCAATTAGCGATCCAAGAATATTGTCAATAGAGTAAATGTTTAGATCTTTAGACTCTGTAATTGCAATAATTTTAGCATCATAAGCAGTAGGAAAATAATGAAGTATCTTATTAACCATTTCATCATTCGTTAGTTCCCTACCTAATGCATGTAAAGAGGTGATTATTTGTGTAAATCTTGTGTACATATCAGAAATGAATTCATTTGATTTCATGAGAAATAATTCATAATCATGCAACAAGATATTAAGTCTAGATTGCTTAACCTTATTAGTCCCCTCATAAGTTATACAAAGTCTATCCCATATGTCATTTTCACTCTTGCAAGTAGAAATCAGCATGTAATCTTCTGATTTAAGAGCACAAAAGAAATTATTTAAGCATTTGGCGTTTAGTTGTGCTAAGTCACGTTCTTCTACTGTGCAGTCCACAAAAGGTGTTTCAACTCTAACTCCGTCAACTAGTCTAGTTAGTTTTGTATACCCTTCCTGAACTAAAATCCACATACGATAATCAAGTGACTGTAAAAATGTAGACATGCATGTTTTCCAAAAATCAAAAGGAATATTGTCAAACAATGGAGGTCTAGTTATAAAGTAACCCTCAGTTGTATTTTGGTTTCTAAATGTAGCCATCTACGTTAGTCAAAAAGTAGTCTAAACTTATGATTTTGAAATAAAGCTTTGATACCACTTGTTGAAACTTATTCAATATGAATTAGGTTGTTAGACCTAAGCTTATGTCCCAGCGACTAACCAAGAGGGGGGGGGGGCTGAATTGGTAATTAAAAAATTTTCCTTCTTTTTGAATTTTAAACCAAGAATAACTTTAGTGAATTTTATAAAAAAGGTTTTTCAACCACAAATTAAAAGGTTAAAAATAAAAGCAGTGAAAAATAAAAAAACACAAGATTTATAGTGGTTCGGTCAAACACGAACGACATCCACTCCCCGAAGGCACCCTCCGAGTATTGCACTAATACTATTAGTGACTTTCCTTTTGCACCTACAGCAAGGCAGAGAAGCCTTTACAAAACTCTCTTCCACCACTACCCGGTGCGGCAGAGAACCGTCGTCCTTTTACACTCTCCAAGTGTTGGAAAAGAACCGTCCGTCCTTTCACGCTCTCCCAGTGTAGGCAGAGAACCCTTCATCCTTTCACACTCTTCCAGTGTAGGTAGAGAACCTTTCATCCTTTCACACTCTCCCAGTGTAGGCAGAGAACCCTTCAGCTGTTCACACTCTCTAAGTGTAGGCAGAGAACCCTTCGGCTGTTCACACTCTCCAAGTGTCGGCAGAGAACCGGATCTCCTTGATAGATCTTCTCACAAGAAATCTAGAAGGACGAGAGAAAAGAGTGAAGTAATCACAAATCATAATTAGAGATTCCTACCTTTGAGAACCAAGTGAATCCTCCACGCTCCAGTAGTAAGAATCCTCCTTTAGACACTCTCTCACACTCTCTCCATCACTCTCCTTTCAGTTAACATGAAGATCAGTAGACAAAAAAGATTACAAGACAATTTTAAGTGGACTTTATATAGGAAAGACATGAAAAATCATCCAAAAACTTCCAAATTTCAAGTCTGTACACAGTCAATCATCCTGGACGATCGTTAGATCGTCCCGTACAAATAGTGTTAAATCAGTTGCATACGAACCCAATATATATTGGTATGAACTAACTTCGTACCCGATCATCATCTCGTACGAAATAAGTTCGTCTAGGGACAAACAGTTATATCAAGGGTTCGTTCTAACAAAACTACAGGATGGTCCCAAATTTTCATGGAATAGAGGATATCATCCTTGGACGAACGTGAATGTTCATTTTGATGAATAGTTCAAGTCATGTATCCAGAGAACTTCGTACAAAAATGAGCAGGATGGATCATCTCGACGATTTTTTTAACCCATGTGTCTAGAGGACTTCATCCTGGGACGAACCAGATGAATCATCTGGACGATTAGTGCAACTCAAGTGTCCGGAGGACTTCATCCTGGGATGAACCGGATGAATCATCTGGACGATTAGTGCAACTCAAGTGTCCAGAGGACTTCGTTATGGGACGAATGGTACACTTTGTTTGGACGAACAGTTCAAAGTGAGAATCCCTACAGCATCGTCCAGGGACAAATATGGAAATTCTTCTAGACGATCAGGACTTAGAAAAATTTTCTTACTTCATGTTCATTCCATTGCTCTTCCGAGGGGATAACTAACCTGATCGTCCCGTACGAACTTGGTTCGTCCCGTACGATCAGTATGATTTTTTAAAGATCTCCCCAAGTGTGTGTATGTGTGTGCTAAGCTACTCAATTACAATCATACCTCAAACTCAATACAATGACAAATACAAACTTTAATTTACAAACTATCTCATGCTGAATTTGTTTTGAAGTCTTCATTAGTCTGGAGTTCGATTATCCTGAAATGTTAGTCCACACAAGAGCAAAAACAATTCTTCCAAAAAGTGTTAGGAGAAAATAATACTTAAAACAATAATATTTGGAATCATCAAAACTATTCAAGTTACAATAATATAAAACATGCAAATAGCAACTATCTTACCAAACACCTCCATCATTTGTTTCGATTGAAGAATTATTGCATCCTCTTGTACATCAATCTTCATTTTTATGAGGGATCCACCATTCATGGAGTATCTCTATTACAATTGTTCATAGATAGATTTAGCATGTTCACATGTATGCTAACACTGAATATTGCATGGATTGTGTTCATCAATGATCTCCATTCCAATTGAAGTGGTCATCATAAGTTACTCATTTGCTCATGAGCAAATCATGTTCATTTGAAATCTTGGCATAAATCCTTGCATATTTGCTTACATGATTAATATAAATATCACCATTGTCATCCTTGTATGATTTGTAGTACATGTTCATGTATTTGTTTGTAATTAGACTATGCATCATTTCTAGTTATTGTTAGGGCTTTGTTCTTCATGGGCTAAAGATCTATCCAGCAAATGCCTCCCTCATATGGGCATTTGGAGTTCATTAGTTAGCACAAGCTTTGTCCATTGAGATTCAATTTGGTCCAAGTCCTTTATTTGGTTCAAGCTCACTTAAGTCTTCTATCACTCAAATCATGTTCAAATTATGCTTGATTAAGTTCAAATAAGGTTCTTGTTTGAACTCTTTTATTTAGGTTTAAATTTTGATTAGTCATTTGAGTTATAATAGGTTCCTTATTGTCCAAAAACAAGTCCTCTGTAAGTATTCATTCGAGATTGAATTCAATGTCCTTTATGTCCTTGCGCCAAGTTTATTTGAGTTTAATGTGGATTCAAGTTCAAGTTCAACATAAAATTGTAGTTCACTTAGGTCCCTTTTGCTAAATCAAGTTCAAATCAAGCCCTCGGTTCACCGAAAATTTTAGCAACTTCTTGGCATCTCCCCTTTTTAGGGGAAACTATAGGAAATTAGGCATCCCGCCATGCTAGAGAAAAGTATGTATGATATGTGTCCTTAGACACCGCTGTCGTGAAATCTTCAATCCCACCACGCCAGAGAAAGGCGTGCATGGGGCTTCGGTACCTATTTCAATAGAAAAGCATATTGCTTTTCCCGCAGGTACAAAGCCGCATAAGGGTACTTAAGATTGTCCCCACCACGCTACAAAAAGAGTGTATAGGGCCTACCCGCCTCGCCGAAGGTGTCGCACCGTGTTTCCTTCCAACTATGCTAGAGGAAAACGTGTATGGACTGTTTTTGATTTGCTGTTTAGGTCAACAATAACTATATAATGTCATTGTAGCTACAATAATAAATCGTTGTTTCTTAAAATAATAATGTGACATATCTCTTAAAATTCTCTATTTTTTCTTTCAAACATCAAATGCGCATTTTATTACATTTCGTAAAGATGAATGTCTCCTATTGAAAATCTTTCGATGGCCCATAACAGGTCAATTGCCACAAATAATCTGGTATATGATATATTTTCTAAAGTTAAGGCTTGATATATCCCCATTATAGAGGAAAACCAATATCAACTAAGTAAAAAACTTTCTTTTAACAAAAATATTAATTTCTTCATATTTTATAACAAAAAACATCTTAATTAAATTATTTTCATAAAACAAAATGCATGCCAATTAAATTAATTTCATATATCCCCATTATAGAGGATAATTCCAGCTTGAATCTATCACATCACGTTGAAAAATAGATGCTTCATATATTGAACCCTCACATCCTAATACAACAAATATGAAGCGCATATTGAAATCACATATGACTATGACATTTCAAATTAGTAAATAATGTTGACCAATATAAGCAATTTGGTCTTTCAACGGGGATCCGAGTGTCGGCTTGAGTTCCGTCAATAGCCCCAATATAATCCTTGAAGTATGACATGCACCTTAGAATCACTAACTATATACAATGAAATGTAACGAAATTGTTTATCTTCTATTGTAATAATGTACATTGATAAATGAACCAATGTTAGGAGACCAAAAGAAAAATGTCTACTGATTGTTTTTATAGAGTATTAAAATCTCTTTAATATTGCTCTTATGGACCCATTGTGTCCTAGAAAGAAGATAGCAATGATAAAAACATATCTACAATTAGTTTATGTGATCCACGTAACTCATGACATGATTCAAGCAAGTAAAATATATACCTAAAATTTATTTATGACATTCTAAATATATTATGAAATATAATAGGATGTTAAAAAAATAATTCCCTTGCCCATTTATCTCCTTTGTGATCTAATGTCATGCCTGATCTGTTGTTTAAGTTTAGTTTGAAGTAATCATTAAGTAAAAAAGTTGAAGCTAGCATACATTGCTAAATTAAATAATTCTCATTTGATCATAAAGCAACAAATTTCCTCACATTCATCAACCCAATTATTCTCATCTTACTCTAACATTTTCAATTTGTGTAACTGTAAGCGTCGCACAACTTTTAGTAAAAATATATTCTAAAAATAGCAGAAACTAAAAAAAAAAAAAAGTTATATTGCAATGTGTGAATCATCTTCTTTTTTTATATATTTTCTTTTATTGTTTTACCTTTTAACACATAATCTCGTAATTGATTATTAAGCTATAGCTTCCTTGAATATCAATAAATTTTTATACAGCTTATAGTGATGTTTTGTCTACCTTTACAGTGATAAATTGACTTTCATTGATAACTATGGTTCTAAATTATACAGAGGTTATAAAATAACTTAGAAGAGGAAAACAACACAAATTTATTTGTTGTATAACATTACAAAAAGAATTTCTCTAATCATATGAATAGATAGAGCATTTTATTTACTTTGCAAATCATAATATGCAGGGATGAAATCCACATAAAATAGCAAGACAAACTCATAATCCAGTACAAATATACATTAAAATAGGGAAGTTTTTTTTTTTTTTTTTTTGATACATCCATTTTAATATTACACAGAAATTTTTTTGTCTCTATTTTCAACCAGACTTTTGCAAGAGGATGTACCTTGGTGTATGCTTTTTGCTTATGATATTCTTCTTGTTGATAAGACTAGAGAGGGAGTTGAAAGTAAACTTGAATTATGGAGGTCAACATTAGAGACTAAAGGTTTTCGCTTGAGTAGATCTAAAATGAAATATATGGAGTGTAATTTTAGTAGTAATAGACCTAGTGAGGGGATTGTGACTTTCGGCAATCAAGTCATTAATAAGAGTACATGTTTTAGATATATTGGATCTATTGTTCAGAGTAATGGTGAAATAAATGGGGATATTATCAACAGAATTCAAGTTGGATGGTTGAAGTGGAGGAATGCATCGGGCTTGTTGTGTGATAGAAAAGTACCCCTCAAACTTAAGGGAAAATTCTATAAGATAGTAGTGAGGCCTGCAATGCTTTATGGTGCTGAATGTTGGCCATTAAAAGTGAAGCATAATATTATGTTAAGTGTGGCAGAGATGAGGATTCTTAGGTGGATGAGTGGCTTTACCCTTAGAGATAGGATACGAAATGAGCATATACGTGAATAGGTTGGAGTAGCTCCAGTAGAAGATAAGATTAGAGAGAGTCGCCTTAGATGGTTTGGTCACATAGAATGGCGGCCTTCCAATGACCCGGTTAGGAGAGTAGAGGTATTAGATTTGACTTATGTTAAGAGAGGTAGAGGCGGACCTAAAAAGACCTCGTTAGAAAATATTATGAATGATATTTCTTTATTAGATTTAAACGAGAATTTGACCTTTAATAGGACACAATGGAGAAAAAGGATTCATGTAGCCGACCCCACGTAGTTGGATAAAGGCTTGATGTTGTTGTTGTTGTATTTTTAACCAGACTTTATTGTACTACATGTTAAAAGTGAATAACAAATTTTGGATTATAATAATTGAGTAATGCTCCTGTAAAATCTTCTTCTAAGCCACCAATCTTTCCTATCATTAGGAACTTTCATAGAAGTCTTTTTATGATTCCGATATCCCATAAAATCTATTACAAGGTCATAGAACTGTACCTCATCAAATCTCTAGTATATAAGAAGTTTCTTCTGATGTATCAAGAACTGTAACTAATTTTCATGACACATTTATTGTTTGATATTGCATAACTTATACATCATGCAACATTTGCAAGCTCCTCAATATGATATAAGAAAAGTTACATTACATTCCCACTAACTTAGTTGTTCTAACTCTTATTTTTTTATAAATTAGTGGTTGAGTAGTATGTGACATTTGTGACTCACTACTACCAACACTCTCAAGATCATTATCATTTAATGTATTGGCCTAACCATCTTAAATTTCTTCCTCATCAAATGAGTCTCCTTGTACATCTCTTAATTCAAGGAGAAGTATACTTGAGTTAGGAATCATCACAAATTGCAACAGTACGACTAAACATAACATCAATTTTCTCTACAAGCTCAAGTATTATTCTGTTATATCGAAAATTCCTAGCTGGAGGTAAAACCTACATTACATAAAAAAGAAAATTGCAAATTGTACTAAATTTTTGCATGTTTATGTACTACAACTAAAATATTAGTTCATAAAGTTATAATATTTCGTTCCACCACTCGTTCAAGGCATCTATTATTTCCTTTAGTAGATTCCATCCGATTCTAGTCTTGCCACTCCTTAATTATTTCCACAACTTTAACTCCTTTTTAAATTGGTCTCATTTATTTTTTAATTTTATATGAACATATGTCCTACCAATTCTTTAGTTAAAATTTTTCATTAGATTTTGCTAACCTTTCTTACTAAAGTGAGTTGTAGGCCTATTTCCCAACTCTATCTCCCTAAAGCATATATCACAGTAGATTAAAGTAGTTTCCATTTTCCTTGTAGTTTGTGGACCGCTCTCTTTTTAAAATTTATTATTATTAAATTGTATACTAGGTTCATTTAAATTGTAACATCATTGCATGCTTTAGGTAAAAAATTTTCAAACTTTGAAATAGTTAAAAAAATTCTACGTTGTTTACTTGACAAGTTTGATGCCAAAGTTGTTGCTATTTGCGAATCCAAAAATTTGAATGAATATTTTATTGATAATTTGATTGGCTCACTCATTGCCTACGAGTAATATTTGGGTCAAAAACTTTTGGATGCAGGTGAAACAATAATGCTAAAAGCGGAAGACATGGAGAAAAGTTGCTTAGTTGGTGAGAAAAGCGATAACTTAACAAGCAAATTGAAAAGTCCACTAAAGCACAAGCATAAGCATCAACAAAAGTGGAATAAAGGTAAAAATGGTAAGAATATTCAGATTTCTTCAAATATTATTTTCTTTGGATGTAGGAAATCTGGACATCTGAAAAGTAAGTGCCCTAATTTGAGAACTCTTCCTGCTAAAGAAAAGGGCAAAGCTAAGCAAATTATAAAATGGGAAAATAATGAAAAGCAAAAAATCTCCTGGGCAGATATAGCTTCTGAATCATCAGACCAGGAGCAAAATGATGTTTAAACCCTTTATTTATGTGTTTTTATGTGCATGTTTTTTATTAGTTGTGTTTTTATTTTTGTTTGTTTTATGTGTTTTTCTACCTTTATTTTTTAGTGTTTTTGTATGATTTTGAAATGTCTTCACATCAGATTCCCTATTTTAGATCGATCATGTAAATTTTTATAAGTATTCTATTCGTACTGGATGAAAATATTTTGTACTTTATGATTTCTGTAGCAAATTGATAGTTGGTTTTGACTGATTGCGTATTGTTTAAATTTTTCCAATACATATCGTACTGTACGATCTCTTGATCATCCTGGATGATTTGTATTTCTACTTTTGTACGCATATAAATGGTTATACGAGTAAAATATTGAGAATGAATCTTTTTGTGAGACATTTGGAATGTGATATGAAGATTTTTATAGTTTATATACTTGTGTTTTATACTTGTATTGCTTTAAATGTTTTGAATATTTAAGTGATTTTATTCTTTGTTTGAAATGTTCATTAGCCTATATGAAAATCCCTAAAATTTTTTATCTTACAAGTGTTGTACTTTGAACTGCAACATAAAATTGAATTAATTAGAAAATCTAATTTTTCTAAATTTAAGTTGTGTTTATAACTTGATATTATTAAGATTGTCAATTTCATGTCTCTTATTTAGACTACATCAATTTTAATATTATTATTGCAATTGTGATGTTTTCTTATTTTGTATTTCACTTATAAATTAATATTTATTCACTTAGAAAGATTTAAAATTTTAGATTATTGATTTTGGAAAGAATACAATTACTCTTAAAAATTGTACAAATGTACAAAAAACAAAAAGAATGCGCAAAAGTTTGCAAATGTAAAAAAGAGGCACAAAATAAGCCCAATGTAAAAATATGCACAAAAATGTGTCATAAATTTGAAAAAGATGCGCAAAGCGCCACATGTGGTAGTTTTCTTCTTTCCAGATTCTTTTAATCTCTTAATTCAAATTAATCTTATGTTCATTTATATTTTTATTGAAATTTAAAATATACAATTTTTAATACATCTTTCTTGCAATGATTTTCTTTATCTCAATGTCTAAATTGAATCATGTCTTTGATAAATTCTTCTTAGTTACAATGTTATATCACTTCTTAAATTCTATGAATTTTATGATTTTGCTAATGTTTTAATTTTATTTGCATACCTTATATCAATCATTTTAAAGGTTAAATTTTTAAATGATTTTCATATGTCTGCTTACATTTATAGTTTTTTTCTTCTTCACTTTTTGATGTTGTCAAAAAGGGGGAGAAATTATTTGTTTTGTTTAGTGTATGTGTGTTTGTTTTGTTTTGTTTTGTATATCTAAAAATTTTGAAAACAAAAATATTTTTTAATGCCTCCTTATTTTCATATGTTCATTAATTCAGGGGGAGTTTAGGAGATTCTTAGAATTTGAAATTATACAAACAATAATTATTTTGTAATCATAAAAACGGGAGAGATTATTAGGAAAGTTGCTATTTACATGTTTTACATTCTTGCAACTTGTATAGTTTTGATGATTCCAAATATTATTATTTTATGTGTTGTTATCTCCTAACAATTTTTAGAAGATTTGTATTTGCTCTTATGTGTACTAACATTTCAGGTGAATCAAACTCTCAAACATGAAGACTTCAAATCAAATTCAGCAAGAAATTCTTTTGAATTTTGAAGTTTAAAAATGTCATTTTAATTGAGAGGGAGTGATTGTAATTGAGTAAATAAAAACATACACACACACATATAGAGATCATATAAATTTTATACTGATCGTACTGGACGATATCAGTTCGTACTGGACGATCAGATAGTTATCTCTTATTAAGATCACATGGAACGAATAGGAACTGGATAAAAAAAATTTTTAAGTCCTATTCATCCGGGACGAAATTAAATATCGTCCGGGATGATTTGCTCTCTGTAAGAATTTCGTCTAGACGAAATTAATTATCGTACAGGACAATTTTCTCTCTGTAAGAATTTCGTCCAGACGAACCTATTTTCGTCCAGACGAACCTATTTTCGTCCAGACGATATAACCGACTTAGGACAATTTTTCTATATTAGTTCTGTAGTTTTTGGAACCAACCTTGTTATAACCGTTCGTACTGGACGAACTTGGTTCGTACGGGACGATCAGCTTGTACGAAATCATTTCGTACACATATACAAACAGGTTTGTTTCAAGGCTTTTTAAGTAAAATCGTCTGGGATGATTTTCTATCGTACGGGATGATATTGTACATGATAACTTGAAATCTGCCATTTTTAGATGGTTTTTCATGTCCTTTCTATATAAGGAGTCCTAGAAACTATTACAAGAGTTTTTGGAGTTGTTTTCTCTTGAGAGGGATCATTGAGAGTGAGAGTTTGGGAGAGATTATAAGAGTGAAGAGTGAGAGATCAAGTGAGGGGTTTGTGAGGTATTCACAAGGTTACTTGAAGAAGAAGATCTCTTTGTTTCTTCCCATTTCCTTTGAAGGCTCTCAAGTGAAGTTCAACAACATCGATCCGATTCTCTGCCGACACTTGGAGAGTGTAAAAGGACGACAAAGTGTATCTTTGACAGCCATTGTGTCTTCGTTCTTTGGGAGAAAACTAGAAGAGAGAACTTGAAAGGGAGAGAGGAAAGGGTGGAGTTTAAGAGGGAGAAAATCCTTGGAGGGGATTTCAAGGGAGTGTGGAGGGGATATTCACACGGTTGCTCCGGCAAAATTGCACTTTAGTACCATCGGATTCAAGAGTCATCTTGAGGGAAGTTTTGGCGAGAAGAAGATATCTTTGGTGTCAAAGAACTCGGCTACTCCGCCACACCAGGGAAGGTGAAAGTGATTTTGTACAGGCTTCTCCGCCTTGCTGTGGGGGCAAAATGAGAGTCACTTTGTGGTATTAGTGCAATACTCAGAGGGTGCCTCCGGGGAGTGGACGTAGGTCAAAGTTTCACCGAACCACTATAAATCTGGTGTGTTCTTTCTTATTTTTCTTACGCATTTAATTTCATTGCAAGTTGTTTACTCTGGTTGAAAAGTTTATTTTGTAAACTTTAAATTTAACTTGCATTAATAATTAAAAAGGTTTTTTAAAAATCCAAGAGTAGAAGTATAATTTTTTAAATTACCAATTCACCCCCCCCCCCTCTTGGTTAGCCTTGGGACATTTAATTAGGCTTAACATCCTAATTCATATTGAACGAGTTCCAACAACTCTCTCTTTCAATTTCCCCTGAAAAATCACCAAGAAAAAACTTTTTCACATCAGTTTTAGTGGACCTTTTATACAAAAGACATGAAAAACCATCCAGAAAACTAATTTTTTTAATTTTGAGCATCCACGATGGTACAATAGGATTGAAGTTCGTACGTATAAACAGTTCAAAAACTATTGCATATGAACCTATTGTGAATAGGTATGAAATCATTTCGTACATGATAATTATTCGGTATGAATCATGTTCATGCAGTATGAACATTTAGAAAGTTTTTTGAGTTCTTCGATATGTAAAGGAAGCCCATAATGTCATACTCTAGATGAGGTACAGACGATGATGTCATTATCTGGTACGATCAATTATAAAAATTTTCTAATTCGTCTGAATGAAACGTCTGGATGAAATGGGACCTCACAATTTCGTACTCTGAAAGGTATGTACGAACTAGGTTCGTATAGTACGATCTATACATAGAAAAAAATTTATTTGAGCAAACAAGGACCCATCCATTTCATACTCTGGAAGGCATGTACGAACTGGGTTCATATAGTACGATCCAGACTTAAAAAAAATTTTCATTTATATTCGTTCGACTGCTTGTCGGGAAAAATAACTGACCAAATCATCTCGTACGAATAGATATTGTACATTACGATCAGTTTAAAAATGTAAATTTTAAAACTCTCCCCTGGTGTGTGTGTGCTTACTTACTCAATTACAATCACGCTCTCTAAGACTCAATAAAATAGAAAATATAGACTTCAATTATAATAAACTCTAGACTGGTCTTGATTTGAAGTCTTGAATAATCCGGATAAAAATTTTTCAGAAATGTTAGTACACACAAGAGCAAAATAATTTTTTTAAAAGATGTTAGGAGAAATAATAATATTAGGAATCATCCAAACATATAAGTTGTAATAATACCAAAAAGGTAAGAACTAAGTAGCAACTATCTCAACAATCTTCTCCTTTTGATGATGGAAAAATAATTATTATTTGAATAAAATTAAATACCCTACATTTCTATTTAACTCCCTCTAAATGAATAAACATGTGAATATAAGGGAATTTTTTTAAAAACAATTTTTTTAAATTTTTCATTAACTCACATAAATACACAAATAGAAAAATAAAATAACACTAATAAACCAAACAATCAAACATAATGCAAAAATCAAACGCAAATAATATCTCTCCCTCTTTTTGATAATAACAAAAAAAAAGAAAAAAAGATAGTTGGAATAGAAGAAGTTATATGAGAAACCTTAGAAATTGATCTTGAAAAAGATTGAACTATAATTGCAATAATAAAGTTAATGTTCATTAAATGAAAAAAAAAAGATTCAAAAAATTTAAATTAAAGTATAATATAGATAAGAAAAAGTAATCAAGGTCATGAAGCATTCTAAATAATTAGATAAGAAGAATTATTACAAAAGTGATGAAATAAAAATTAAATAATTTCAATTTTCAATATAAAATATAATTGAAAATTAGATTGATTTGAATTTGAAGATTAAAAGATAGAGGAAAGAACATTCTCAATTGGCAACATTGCGCATCTTTTCAAATATTTTTTGTCACGCTTTATGCATCTTTTTGTATTTGGGCTAATTTTATGCCTCTTTTCAATTTGCGAACCATTTCGTAATCTTTTAATTTTTGTACTCATTATACATTTATTTTGGATATTTCCTTTTTTTTTTAATTGATCTTTCCAAAATCAATAATCTAGAAAATCAAATTTCTCTAATTACAAATATAATTATATTAAAAAGAGAAATAAAGAAAAGTAAGACATCAAAATTGCAATAATAATATTGTGAATTATGTTTGCCTAAAAAGAACATAATATTGATTGCCTTAACTTGATCAAGTTATATATTAACTTAAAAATATTTAAAAAAATTAAATTTTATAATGAAATTAATTTTTTATATTGCAGTTTAATTTATAACACTTTTTAGATCAATTAAGATAGGATTATGAGATAGGCAAATTAATATTTCAAACAAATAATAAAATCAACTAAACAAAATAAGTCATTTTTTATTGATATCAATAAGAAAATCTAATACAATAAAGCATATTTGATATCAATATATAGTTCTCAAGACAACATAACATAATAACAACAACAAATATCTAAAACAAGACAAGAACTTAAAGCATTAAAAAACATCATAAAGATTAACACTTCTCAAAGGACTGGCAAAGACAACATACAAGAAGTACATCTAAAACTCTGAAGGGCCTTGGTCTGGAGGAGGAGACTGGATGAAGACAAAAAAATAACTATTCATCATAACTATATTAGTGTTCATGGATACAAACTATCCTCTAATTCAACCCATTCTTGTTGATATTGTATATCCTACTAATTTAGGTGAGTCTAAATTTGATCAAAGAGCTAATCAAAATGACTCTCTAATCGATCAAGGAGCTGGACCATCTCTTGAAAGTCAAGTTCATGAGTAGGTGCAGGTGCTGGTGCTCCACTTTCTCCCTTAGAATCCTCACTTGCATTGCCATCTTTCCCAAAAAAAGTGCTCAAAATGAAGCATCGATAATGTAGTGACAATTTAAGCACAGGCTCAAGATAAACAAGATTATACTTCTTTTTTAAAATATAGATCACAAGATATCCTAAGGCAGTATTCTTCTTCCTCCTACAAGAGACATGTCCAATTTCAAAAAGTCTATGAATATAATCAAGAATAATTTGGTCTTCATCTATTGGTTGTCTAGTCATACTAAGATAGATAACAATGGATAGAAGAGGAGTAACATTAATAAGATCACGAGCCTTAGGAATTATTGAAGTTCTAAGGACATGCTGAATGCCCCTTGCATTTTGGTTTAAGATATAGACCCTAGGAAAATGACCTACTTGTTCAACCCCATTAAGAACTTTATTTATTTCAGACCAGTCAAAATCAGATTTAGAAGTCATTGTGTGGGCTCTAACTGCTTGAGTTCTCACATGAAGAAAGGTTCCCAAATTTTCCTTAGTAATTTCTACCATTTTCTTTAGGATATAAGATCTAATCCTACTCTCATCGGAACTAAAAGACATATTTGCCAGAAAATAGTGAAAGATTTCTTTGTTGTAGGCATGAATCAAAGTCAAGATAAAAACAAATTGAGTGGTGGAAAAATGAGGCATAACTTGAAAGTGAATATCTTTTCGAAGAAATATTCTAGAATAAGTAATTTTAGCAAAAAGACAAACCTAAGGAAAGAATCCTCATTTACTCTAGATAGAAAGTTTTCTTCTCCACTCCTAGAAGATGATCCCTTAGTGATTCTACCACGCTTACTAAAATTGGCCATAATTAAGAAGTGAAGGATTGAAGGAGGCTATAAAGTGAATGAAAAAAGAAATCTAAAGCCCTCCTATTTAAAGAAAAAATGACCATTCGTACGTATGAAAAGAGGTTTGTATAGTACGATAGATGGTTCACCATATATAAAAATAATTTTTTATGTACGATCAAATACGTTCAAAATAAAACAACTTTTCTCATTCACACAAGTTACGAAGCATCCTTTCGTATAGGCTTTTTGACCATATGATCGTACAGACAAATAGGTGTTCATCCGGGATGAATGGTTATTTTAGATCATTTTAAAGACAGTTAGGTTCATCCCCCATATTAAATGACACTAGGTTCATATGTACAAACTAAAAGTTTGTACATACGATCAGTTATAATAATTGATTATGCCCGTATAACCGTCTACATGCGTACAGACAAAGTAATACAAATCATCCCGGACGATATAAATATTATACAGTATGATATGTATCGAGAAATCAAAACTTTTATGTGATCAGTCCAAAATAACGATTTATGTTCTACAGAATTTGTACGGGGAAAAAATAATTTTGTACAGTACGAATGGAACACTTAGAAAAATTCGTATGATAATTCAGAAACAAGAAATCTAATTTTTAAAAACATTTCAAAAGCACACAAAATATAAAATAAAAATAGAAAAACACTTACACAAACAAGCACATTTAAAAAACAAAAATAAAAACACATAAATACATATATCAAGTTTGCATAAATTTTTTATTAAGCATTAAGATCGATCACACAAAGCCTTATTCTTAATGTGCTAAAAGTATCAAAAACTAGTGGTTTTGTAAAAATATCTGCTAGGTGATTTTTAGTAGAAATATGATTCAATTTATTTTCTCCTATGAATATATGATCCCTAATATAATGATGCCTTATATCTATATGTTTGGTTCTAGAATGTTGAATAAGATTTTTTGAAATGCAAATGACACTAGGGTTATCATAATAAATTAGAATTGTGCCTATTAAAAATCCTAAATTAATAAACTATTGTTTCAACCAAAGAACTTGTATCACACAACTTTTTAAGGTAATATATTTAGCATCTACAATAAATAGGGCTACAAAATTCTATTTTTTATTGGACCAAAAAACTAAAGAATTTCCTATAAATTGACAAATTCCAAATATACTCTTTCGATGAATCCTACAACCTGCAAAGTTTGAATCTGAATAACCAATCATTTCAAATGAAGAAATAAACTTAGGACACCAAATTCCTTAGTTCTGAGTTCTCAAGAAATATCTAAAAATCTTTTTTACTGCTATTAAATGTAATTCATTTGAATCTGATTGAAAACTACTAGCAGTAAAAAAGATTTTAATTTGAAAACTACTAGCACACAAACAAATATTGAAAATAATATTGGGTCTACTAGCAGTAAAGTTAAGTAAAGATCCAATAATTTCTCTAAATTTATTTTGATCAACAAATTTCTCTTTGAGTCCTTATCCAACTGAACCGAGGAACTCATAGATGTACTAACAGGTTTAACATTATCTATTTCATACTTTTTGAGGATATTCTTAACATACTTTGACTGATTAAGAAATTTTTCTCTCCTCAATTTGCTTAGTGCTAAAACCTAAAAAGTAACTAAGATCTCTCATTAGACTCATCTCAAATTCACTACTCATTATTTTAGAAAAATCATCACAAAAATTTTTATTAGTAGATTCACAAATGATATCATCCACATAAATCTAAACAATGAGTATATCGTCTCCTAATTTGTTTAAAAAGAGAGTGATATCCATACTTCCTTTTTTAAAATATCTCTTAAGTAGGAAAGTGCTCAACCTCTCATACCAAGTCCTAGGTGCCTACTTCAATCTATATAATGCCTTTTTCAATTTAAAAATATGATTTGGGTATTTAGAATTTTTAAAACCTGGAGGTTGTTCAATATAAATATCCTCTTGTATCACCCCATTCAAAAAGGCAATTTTAACATCTATTTGAAACAATTTGAATCCTCTAAAACAGGCAAATGCTAACAAAATCTTAATTGTTTCAAGTCTCGCTACAGCGGTAAAAGTCTCCTCAAAATTAATTCCTTCAATCTGATTATACCCCTTAGCCACCAATCTAGCCTTATTTTTAACAACAACTCATGAGTCATTCATTTTATTTTTAGATACCCACTTAGTTCCAATTACACTTTGATTCTTTGGCCTTGCAATTAATTTCCAAACTTTATTTCTTATAAATTGATTTAATTCTTCTTGCATTGCAAAAATCCAACATTCATTCGAAAGTGCTTGATTTATATTTGTGGGTTCTATCATCGAAATAAAAGCAAAATGGTTGACTTCTTTGCTTAGTCTACATCTAGTCCTAACACCCTCGCTAGGTTCTTCCAAATTAATCTTCTTAATCCTTTGGGAGTTATTTTACAAATCATGTTCTTCCAAAATTGTCTCTCTTAAAATTTCAGATTCATCAAATACAACATGCGTAGTCTCCACAACTACCAAAGTTTTATTGTTAAAAACTCTATAAGATTTTTCCAACATTAGAGTATCCAATAAAAATTTCTTCATCTGATTTTGAATCAAATTTTTCTAAGAAATATTTTCCATTATTATATATGAACACCTTACATCCAAAAACATACAAATAAAATAAATTAGGTGTTCTCCCCTTAAGAAGCTTATAGAGTGTTTTATTTAATTTTGATATGATATTCATCCTATTCATAACATAACTTGCAGTGCCAACCGCTTCAGCCCAAAAATATTTAGGAAGCGAATATTCAGCCAACATGGCTCTAGCAGCTTCAATTAATATTTTGTTTTTTCTTTCAACTATACCATTATGCTAAGAGGTTCTAGGTGTAAAAAAAATTGTGATCAATCCCTTTCTCTTTTAAAAAATCCTTAAATTTTTTTTTTTAAATTCACCGCCATGATCACTTTATATTGTTAAAATCTCACACCCTAATTTCCTCTAAATCCAAGTCAAAAAAATTTTAAATTCATCAAATAACTCACTTTTATTAAATAAAAATTTAACCCACATGAATCTTAAGAAATCATCCACAATCATAAAATCATATACCTTTCCTCCTAGACTAATAGTGCTAACTGATCCAAAAAGATTCATATGAATAATCTCCAAATGTTTACTAGATCTAAGATCTTTATTGGAATGAAAAGATGACTTAACTTATTTTCCTAATTGACATGTATTGCAATGGTGATCCTGACTAAAGTCTAGTTTTGCTATACCTCTAACCAAATCCTTTTTAGTAATTTTCCTAAGGTTTTTCATGCTAGAGTGACAGAGTTTCCTATGCCATAATCATGAATCATTAAAAATAGTTTTCAAACAAAAAATATTAGGAACTGTAATACAATTCAAATCTAGCATATAAATATTGTTTAACATTTTTTCATGCAAAATATCATTACCATTCAGGCTTAATATACATCTAGTAAGAAAGAATTTTATATTGTACCCTTTATCATTGTGCTGACTTATACTTAACAAATTATGCTTTAGGCCTTCTACAAGTAGAACATTTTTTATAAAAAAAAAAAAAATTTAAGTTTCCAATCATACATAATCCAATCACTTTCCTAGTGGTGTTATCTCTAAGTGTAATATTATCTCCACTTTTGACTTCCAGCGATATAAATTGCTTAGTGTCTCTAGTCATATGCTTTGAGCAACTGCTGACCAGATACTAAATACTCTCATGAGGCCTTGTATGAGAGCGTTCCTATAAAACAATCAAATGTTAGACTTGGGAACCCAAACAAGTTTGGGTTCTCTTTTTGACAAAATAAATTAGACGCATGTATGACATGCCTAGGTTTATGCATCTTAGGTTTCCACACTAAATGAATTTTTCTATTCAAAGTACAAGTGTGTGAAATATGTCCAATCATGCCAAAAGAATAACATTTAACTCTAAGAAATGGATTTCTTAATCTTCCATAGTAAATCTGTCTTTTTCTAGGTTATAAAATTTTTTACCTCAAATTCGGATTTGTAAAATCTTCAACTATTGGGGATATTCTATTTTTCTCAAGAGCTTTTACTTTTATTTTAAGAAATATATTTAAATATTTTAGCACATTTTACTATAATTTAAATAATGCTCTCTACTCTCTGATTCATCCTTAAAATCTTTAAATTCTTTTTCCAATTGAGCATAGGATGATTTTAAAAGATCATTCTTTTTATTCAAGTGATCAAATTCATCAAGTAAACTTATGTAGTTGTTATCTATCAATGCGTGATCTTTCCTAAGAATTTAATGTTGAGATAGTTGCTATTTTAGTTTTTGCATGTTTGATATTCTTGTAACTAGTGTATATTTTATCATTCCAAATATTATTTCTTTGTTTATTATTTCTCCTAACATATTTTTTGAAGAATTATTTTGCTCTTGTGAGTATTATGTTTCAAGGAAATTATATTCCAGATTGTTGAAGACTTCAAATCAAGATCAGTTCAGAGTGTATTGTAAATTGAAGTATGTATTTTTCATTTTATTGAGTCTGAGATAGTGTGAATATAATTGAGTAACTAAGCACACACACACCGGGAGAGAATTTTAAAATTCATATTTTTAAACTGATCGTACATTATGAAACTAGTTTATACGGGACGATCTGATCAGTTAATTTCCCTAATTATGGGCTCTGGTTTATCCTAGAATGAAGTTTGTACGAACAATATTTTTTGATCATACTGGGATGATGGGCTCTGGTTTATCCTCGAATGAAGTTCATACAGATGATATTTATTGATCGTATCGGGACGAATGGCTCTAGTCTATTTTTGTTCATTTCCTCCTGACGGTTCGTACATACTAACTTTTAAATTTTTCTATTCATACCGAATGAACACAGTTCGTACCGGACGATGATCGGGTATGAAATGATTTCGTATTGATTCACAATGGATTCATATGCAACAATTTTTGAACAGTTCATACATATAAAATACGATCGTACAGTACAATCGTGGATGGTCAAATTTAAAAAAAATATTTTTCTAGATGGATTTTCATGTATTTTCTATAAAAGATCCACTAAAAAGGACACTTAATCTTTTTGTCACTTGGTCTTCATGATTGGTAAAGGGAAATTGAAGGAGAGAGTATGAGAAAGTGTTTGAGAGATATTTATTCCTAGTGGAGCATGAAAGGTTCACAAGTTGCTCAAAGGTAAGGATCTCTATGTGTGATATGTGTTTCTTCACTCTTTCTCTTGTATTTCTAGATTGCTCGTGTGAAGATCTTTCAAGAAGATTTGGTTCTCTGCTGATATTTGGAAAGTGTGAAAAAATAAGGGTTCTCTACCTATAATTAGATATTATGAACAGTCGATGGTTCTCTTCCTACACTTGGAGGGAATGAAAGGATGAAGGTTCTCTACCTACACTTGGAGAGTGAACAACCGAAGGTTCTCTGCCTACACTTAGAGGGTGTGAAAGGATGAAGGTTCTCTGCCTACACTTGGAGGGTGTAAAAGGACAACGGTTCTCTATCACATTAGGGATTAATGGAAGAGAGTTTTGTAAAGGATTCTCCGCCTTGCTGTGAGAGTCACTTTGGTAATAGTGCAATACTGAAGTTGGAGACTTCAGGGAGTGGATGTAGGCCGTGTTTGACCAAACCACTATAAACCTTTGTGTCTTTTTATTTTTGATTCTTTAAATTTTTGCAAGTTTTATTTTTCTATGGTTGAAAAATTATTTTAAACAAATTTAAAATCAACTTGCTACAAATAATTAATCGGTTTCATATTTAAATCCTATAAGGTTTAAAATTTTAAAATTACTAATTCACCCCCCCCCCCCCTCTTAGTTATCCTTGGGATATTAGTTTAGGTCTAACAACCAATTCTAGAAATAATAAGTTTCAACATTTCATGCTCTCTTTGCAATTCTAACATTTCAAAATTTAAACTAGCATGCTAAATCTAAAGCTGAATCCGTCCAAAAAGATCTCTGAAATATCTTCTTATCCTTCTTCACATTTGCTTTCTTTTATATCTTCTCCTTGTTAAGAGTGGCTTTGAGATTGGGGTAATCCGATTTTATATGTTCAGGTTTCCTACATTCATAGCAAATCACATCATTAGAAATCTTAACATTTTATTAAACTTAACTCTGTTCCACTGCTGACGTCTCCTTTGCTTACTTTTAATAAAACTCTTGAATTGTCTAATCATCAAAGCATTGTCATCCTCATCCTCTGGTTATGCCTGATCACTCTTTGATTCCTCTACTTTCAGTGCTATGTTCTTCTCATTTTGTTGTTCTCCTACATCAATCTTTCTTTGACTCACTCCTTGCTCGTAAGAAATTAGTGATCCAAGAAGATTGTTAATAGAGTAAATATTTAAATCTTTAAACTCTGTAATCGTAGTTATTTTAGCATCATAAGAAGTAGGCAAATAACAAAATATTTTATTCACTAATTCAATATTCTTTAATTCCCTACCTAATACATACAAAGAAGTAACTATTTAAGTGAATCATGTATACATTTCAAAAATGGATTCATTTGATTTCATGCGAAATAATTTATAGTCATGTAACAAGATATTTAGTCTAGATTGCTTTACTTCATTAGTCCCTTCATAAGTAATACAAAGTCTATCCCATATATTCTTTTCACTTTTGCAAGTGGAAACCCGCATGTAATTTTCCAACTTAAGTGCACAAAAATATTGTATAGGCATTTAGTGTTTAATTGTACTAAGTCAAGTTGTTCTATAGTCTACTCAGCAAAGGGTATTTCAACTATAATTTCATTAACCAATCTATTTGGTTTGTATACCCTTCTTGAACTAAAATCCACATGCAATAATCTAGTGATTGCAAAAAAGTAGACATGCATGTTTTTCAAAAATCGTAAGGAATATTATTAAATAACGAAGGTCTATTGGTTGAATACCCTTCAGGTGTATTCCGATTTCCAAAAGTAGTCATTCTTATTTTTTAAAAAGTAGTCCAAACTTATAGTTTTTAAACTAAGTTCTGATACTACTTGTTGAAACTAGATTAGGTTGTTAAGCCTAAGCTATTGTCCCAAGGCTAACCAAGAAGGGGGGTGAATTGGTAATTTAAAAAATATCTCTTGGATTTAAAATTTGAAAGCTGTTGAATTTTTAAAGCAAGTTAATTAAAGTTACAAAATAACTTTTTAACCACACATAAATAACTTGCAGGAAATAAATACAAAATTAAAAAAACATAAAGATTTATTATGGCTTAGTTAAACACGATCTATATCCACTCCCTGAAAACTCCCTCTTCAAGTATTGCACTATTATCAAAGTGACTCTCCTTTTGCCCCCATAGTAAAGCCGAGAAATCTTTATAAAAACCTCTCTTCCACACATCCCTAGTGTGGCAGATAACTATCGTCCTTTCACACTCTCTAAGTGTCAGTAGAGAACCGTTGTCCTTTTACACTTTCCAAGTGTCAGTAGATAACCGTCATCCTTTTACACCCTCCAAGTGTAGGTAAAGAATCTTCTTCCTTTCACACTTTCTAAGTGTTGGCAGAGCTGTCGTTCTTTTAAACCCTCCAAGTATAGGTAGAGATCCTTCATCCTTTCACACTCTCCAAGTGACCGCAGAGTATTGAATCTTCTGTAAAGATCTTCACACGAATAATCTAGAAATACAAGAGGAAGAGTGATGACCAAAATTATAAAGAAATCCTTACCTTTGAGTAACCTTCATTTTTTCACACTCTACATGAAAGAAACTTCTCTCAAACACTCTCTCACACTCTTTATTTCAATTTTCCTTGAAAAATCACGAAGACAAGACTTTTTCATGTTAGTTTTAGTAGATCTTTTTTACAAAAGACACAAAAAACCATCTAGAAAACTAAAATTTTTAATTTTGAGCATCCACGATCATATAGTATGATCGGAGTTCATACTTACGAATAGACCAAAAACTATTGCATATGAACCTGTTGTGAATAGGTACGAAATCATTTCGTACATGATCATCATCCGGTACAAACCAAGTTCATTTGGTACGAATAGTTAGAAATTTTTTTGAGTTCATCGGTATGAAAAGGAACCTCATAATTTTGTACTCTAGATGGTGTACAGATGATGATGTCATTATCTGGTACGATCAGTTATAAAATATTTTTAAATTCATCTGAATGAAACGTTGGGACGAAATGGGACCTCATAATTTCATATTCTGGAAGGCATGCACGAATTGGGTCTGTATAGTACAATCCATACTTAGAAAAAATTTTATGTAAGCAAATAAGGACCAATCTATTTTGTACTCTATAAGGCATGTATGAACTAGGTTCGTACAGTATGATCCATACTTAGAAATTTTTTTCATTTCTGTTCATTTGACAGCTTGTCGGGCAAAATAACTGTCCAGATCATCTCGTACTAATGGATATCGTACAGTATGATCAGTTTAAAAATGTGAATTTTAAAACTCTTCCCCGGTGTGTGTGTGTGTGTGTGTGCTCAGTTACTTAATTACAATCACACTCTTTCAAACTCAATTAAATGAAAAATATAGACTTCAATTACATTAAACTCTAGACTGATATTGAAATATTAGTACACACAATAGTAAAATAATTCTTCCAAAATATGTTAGGAGAAATAATAATCAAAATAATAATATTTGGAATCATAAAAAAATATATGTTGTTAGAATATCAAACAGGCAAGAACTAAGTAGAAACTATCTCAACACTTCTACCTCCAGGAATTATAATAGAGCGGGCTCTAAGATTCGATGGTTGTAAACTACGATGAATATATGTTTTTTCTCGTTGGTATTTGTCATTTCCTTGGCCAATTTGATCAATCAATCTGCTTTAGCATTCTGTCCTTGAGCGATTTGAACTATTTTAATATTTGCCACCTCCTTTAGAAGCTAAAGGGTCTGCCAGTGGTAATGAGCCAACTCAATCTTATAAATCTTGTAAATGATCAAGACTTGATTTATCATCAGTTGAGAGTCACCGAAGATTTGAAGATTTTAAATTTTGACATCTAACGCGATCTCTAACCCTACTATTAGAGCTTCATATTTAGCTTCATTGTTGGTCCGAGGTTTAGTCAAATTGAATGAAAATCTCATTATGCCTCCTTCAGGTGGTATGAGAATAAGATCGATGCTGACTCGGGCTCATGCAATATTTGAAGGTTGAGTAGGTTTAATCGATGATGCCCCATCAAAGTAGATCTACCTAAATCATATCTTTTCATTCTCCTCGATATGCATGATTTGCTCGTCAGACAAATCATTACTGAGTGGAGAGTATGTCGGGATAAGACGTATGGGGTGAAAATCTATCAATGCTTTTCTCATTACTACCTTTTGTGGCATGTACGTGATATTGAACTGTAATAATAGTACTGCCCACTTGGCTAGATGACCTATCAACACTAGTCTTGTCAACAAGAACTTCAGCATATCGATCCTTAATATCAGGGTGATTCTGTGAGAAAGCATATAGTATCGAAGTTTCTGAACTACAAAAATCAATAACAAACAATGCTTTTCAGTAGGAGAACAATGATTTTCTGCTCCAATCAACTTTTGACTAATGTAATAGAGCACATTTTCTTTACCTTATTTATTATTCTGGGCCAATAATACTGCGCTGCTCCAATCAACTTTTGACTAATGTAATAGAGCACATTTTCTTTACCTTATTTATTATTCTGGGCCAATAATACTGCGAAGGACTCTTCTAGTGCTGTTGTGTACATTATAAGAAGCTTCCCCAGGATTGGTGCTGTGAGAATGGGCTGATTTGATAAGTATATTTTGATACTATTAAATGCTTACAAGCACTCTGCATACCACTTAAAACGAACATCTTTCTTCATTAATTTGGAGAATGGTTGGTATATACCCGACATATTCGATATGAATCGTCGAATGAAAGCTAGTTATCCTTATAAGGAGTAGAGTTATCGAAGGTTCCTTGGTGGTTCCATCTCTATAATCTCTTTAATTTTGTTAGGGTCAATCTCGATTTCTCGATGATGAACCACATACCCTAATAATTTTTTGGAAGAGACCTTGAATGCGCATTTGAGGGGGGGGGGGGGGGGGTTTATTATTAGATTATATTTTTTGATCCTTTCAAATACAATTTTTAGATATTTTAAGCGGTCTTTTCTGCCAAGTCTTTTGACTAAAAGGTTATCTACATAACACTTAACCTTTTGATGTATCAAATCTTCAAATATCTGAGTTATCTCATGTAGATAGGTGGCACCAGCATTCTTCAGGCCAAAGGGCATGACAACATAGTAGAAAATGTTGATGGGCATTCTAAATGATGTGTCTTTTATCTTCAGGAGCCATCTCGATCTAATTGTAGCATGATGATACGTCTATAAACAAGAACATATCATTGTTGGACGTGTTATCTACTAGTAGTTCTGATACATGGAGCAAAAAGTCATATTTTGGGCATGCCTTGTTGAGATCCCTAAAGTCAATGCAGACACGAATCTATCTATTCATCTTCTTTACAGAGACAATATTGATAATCCAGTCGACATACTTTTCTTCTCGAATGAAGCATGCATCTATAAGCTTCTTTGTTTCTGCAAACACCTACTCTTCAATCTCCAATCTCATTCTTCTTGGAGCTTATTTAATGGGTGATGCATCTGGTTTAATGTCTAATTTGTGAACTACTACATCATGGGATAAGTCGGGCATCTCAGCATATGTCCAGGCAAAGCAGTCTCTGAATTCACAGATAAGTTCTTTTATTTGTTCTATTTGCTCCTCGGGTATAAGGGAATTAATGAAGGGTGGGTGATGGTCTTCCTAAGTTGACCTCTTTTAACTCATCCATAGTAGTTGACTGTCCATCATCTTCTAGTTCTTCTGGTGCAGGTTTGGTCTTTACAGGTTGATCATCATAATCATCTACTTTGTACGTCTCCTCAGTGTCACCGTCATCAGATTTAATTTTTATACTTGTGGTGGCTCGACAAGTATCTTTCTGAAGGAATTTTTGCTTGAAGAAATCCAATACCCTTATATGCAGTTATATCCTTCTATCATAATGGACGAGGATTCCTTCTATACCAGAGGCCCAGGCTAATACAAAGTTATCATTTGGTAGTAAGAATATTGATTTAATTTTGTAGCATTCTTTGAATACCTTTAGTATTAAACCTAAGTAGCCTCATAGGTAGCAACTCTTCGGAATCGAGGAGCATACCACACCAGTCATTGTTCTCTTCTTTATATATCCCAATAGAATATAGTACATTCCCTAGTGTAGTCCCATTTTTTAGGGGAGGCAGATAAAGGGTGGCGAGTTCTTCAACCTTATACACCTCATGTGGAACTGTTTCCTTGAAGTGTGGTAGGGGAATACGCATGACTACAAGTATGCTATATGAGATCGACCGGCTACTTATTCTTATGGAGAATACCTCCTGCACCGTATTCATATAGATAGAGTTGTAATCATAATCATCATTTAAAAATACAACCTTCCTACTCCATTCTTCCATGGATTGGCATACTCTTCAGGATTTTATAGGGGTGATATCATCTTCATCTGTATCACTCCCTAGATGAGGCATGTATTTGTTTTCTTTGGGAATGGTCGGTGCTTTGGGAAGAATCGGTGTTGCCTTCTTTCTCCCCACCTACTTTTTCTAACCTTCCGTTCAGGTCGCTTTGCAACCTTTGAGTTTGATGCTTTAGCCTCGAGAGAACTCAAAGACTTTTGCTTCTTTGGCTTGAAGTATTATGCATCTAAATAAAAAATTGCTTCATGAATTGTGAAGGGCTGAATGTCACTAAAGATCCTGAATTCTTCTCCATCTCTGAGATATTTCATACATTGGTGTAATGTTGATGAGAAAACACCATATTCATTCAACCAGGGATGACCTAGTAGCTCCTTAATTAATGTATGTGCATCGATCATATAGAACTTAGCTTCTTTATATAGCTCTCCAAATACAAGATGGAGCATGAATAATCCAAGGGTCTTCTACCCTTTTTCATTGCTCGAGCTTATATAACCTCCATCATATTACACTCAAAAAAATATTCTTGGTACCTTTTGGGGTTTTTGAGAGTATGAATCAGAGTCTCTTGAAGGTCCTTAGACATTATAAGAGCATCATATATACTAAGTTGTGCAGGTATTTTTCTTAGATGTGATAATATATTGTAATCTACCCCCTTTGTTGAAGTGTTCTTTTTTTTGAGATCTTCAGGGATAATATCATCATTGATGAATATATCTTTCTCCTTATCTTTATTCGATATCCCTTTCTTCAGTGGAGGTGGTAATATCTTACCACTCCTTAGTTGCACTTGATCGACCTCCTCTAGCTCAAACTTATTTAATGGGACATTTTCTTTAGAGTCAGCCATTGTTGTATCCAAGGATTCATCTGTTGATTCATAATCACCACCCAAGTTTATATGTCCCATCTACGATGCTAAGTCAGGGTCTGACCCATCTTCTTTTGGAAAATACAAGTCCTCCAAGCTATAGTCCATTGATGTCACCATCAGACAGGATTCATAAGTAACTTCCTCAACGTATCCTTCTTTTGTCAAAGTACTTGGTGCCACAGAGATGACATGACATATTTCTATCAAAAGGGAATTCTCATCATTTTCTTAAGCTTCATCTACTTTAAGCTCTGACATGAAGTCAGCGAGCTTGATAGGTCGCCTCACAGTTTGGTAGTATTCATCCAGACTGACAATAACCCTTTGATTTATAGTTATTTTTTCCTTGGGCTTCTTCAACTTGGACTTCTTCTTAGAGAATTTCACCCTTCCAAGCTTCGGAGTACCATCTTGGTTGGGGAATTATTTAGAAGTATAAGTTCATATCACATGCAGTGCCTTCAAATCTATCATCGGCTCAATAGGAGACTTCCACTTTACACTTGAAACTCTTTCAAGCTACATTAACATTTTCACTGTCTTCTTGGAGACTGTAGTCTCCTACTACTCTTCTTGAGCTGGCTACTTTTCATTTCTTATTTCTTCAACTAGGGTATAGAAGAGGATGTAACCACCCGAGCTGATTCTTTCCTGGGATGAGTCATCACATTATATGACAATGTGAGCTCACCCTTCCGATACTTTCTTTCGAGCAAATCCTTAAATATATAATAATCTTTAATAATATGGTTGACCCAATAATATGGGCAATAATTTGGGTCACCAGTGTCTTTTGACTTCTCAGACCTCTTATATTTAAGCAGTTCTAAACCCGCTTTCAATGCTTATCAAAATCACTTGGGGACACTTTCCCTCTTAAATGAATATTTTTTATTCATTTTATCCTTGAGGGAGGGAAACGTTTGACCACCAATTCTGATTATCTACCTCAGGCATTCTCCACCACCCTGATAAGTTCGTGGCTTATCATTGCCCCTAAGTATTATCTTCGGTTGGAGGTTAAGGCTGTATGTCTGGTTAGGCTTTTCTTCATACTGCATTGGTTGCTTATCTTTGTCAACATTATAAATCACTTTCTTTTCTCTATCAGCTATAGAGAAGAATGTAGAGTCAGCTTCACCCCTTCTGGCACCTGGGGCCTTAGTCTTCTTGGGCTTATCAAAGTTACTTTCTGATCTATAAAAGTTTAGTTTCTCAAACTTGACCACCTTGTCTAGCAACTCTTGAAATGTGGTAATCATAGCCATGCATAGGAAGGGTTTCATCTTGTCATCAACGTTGCCCATTAATAACTACACAGCATGCTCCTCTTTTAATTGTTGCTCACATTTCATGCTTAAGTTACACCAATAAGTGATGAATTTAGTCACTGATTCTTCCCTTTTCCTTTTATCTAGAGTGAGGTCAGCTATCATTATCTTCTTGGTCACGCTAGAAAACCTCTTCACTAACACAACTTCCAACTCTACAAATATCTTTACATAGTCATTTGGCAATTCAGTGTACCATTCAAAAATAGTTGCTGTCAAACTACTGACAATTTGTCAGAAGAGTAGTGCATCATTTCCCTCTATATTCCCAATGGCGGCCTTAAATTATACCAAATGCTATCGAGGGTTGTTAGTACCGTTAAAAGTATTAAACTTTTGGACTAAATTCCCTTTCGGGTATGACACTTAGTCATATTCAGCCTTGCCCACAAACTTTTCTGCTTGATCAACGACTATGATAGCCTTGATCTTTTCTGTGATTATTCCTTCCAACTATGCAGTCGTCACAGGCTCAAAAGTACTTATAATATTTTGTGGAGTAGGTTGGCGAACGACATTATGAGCCTCATGACCACCTCTAGGAGTGCCCCGTACTCCTGAGACTTGAGGCATTTGAATGTTTGGAGGATCCGAAGGAGGATTGGGCATAGGACTAATTACAGCATTTCTCTGCATCATTGTCGTCATTTGGGCCATCATCTCAGTCATGTTCTCATTTAACTGAGAGATTTCCCTATCCTTTGCCCTCAATTGACATCTTATTTACCGTCGCATATCAACAAGTGTAGTGTTTTCATCATCAAAAGGATTTTCCTCCACTTCCTCTTCTCTTAGGGAAAGTCCACCTCTGCCAGTGGTGGACCCATCTCTACGGTGGCGCCGATATACTTGCTTGGGTGGCGGTTGCCAACGATCGTTATCTTCATCATCATCATAATCGATGCCATCATCGATGTCTATATGTGTCACCATATAGATAACATCCATATTTATGGCGTTATTAATTTCTTCCATTTCTTCTTCCATATATTCTTCGATATTTTCTATATTTTCTTTCTCTTCGGTGTATTCTTCTCCTTCGATATATTTCTCCCCTTCTTTCATGTCTTCTTCTTCTCCTTCTCTTTCTCCTTCTAGTACTCGGATCTCCGAGCGACGACGCCATTGGATCTTCGGTTCTTGATTAGGCAAAGAGATTTCTTCGACTAGTAGGCTGCGATCAAAGTTAGTGTCTTCTTTCAGAGGGGATCGCAAATGACGGGATCCCTTAGAGGATTCTAAGAGGGATTGACCATCGGGAGGGGAGTTATCGCGGGTCTTCTTTGGGACCCATCTCTGACATTTTTTGTAGGCAGGGGTGGATATCCGGGAAGCCACACAAAATGTCATGCCCAAATGAATTCTTCTTTCTTCTTCTAGCATGGCTTTGGCCTCTAGATTTATTTTCCTTTTCATCGTGACCTTTCAGCTGCGGATCCCTAAACCCGAGGCTCAGGTGCCACGCCCCGATGATCAACACATGGGATATATCTTCTTTCTTTTCTCTATCGTAATAGATAAGCATTCTCTTAATGGCATTCTCCTGGTCTCGACCATCAGTGGTCATTGGTATCTTTTCTTGTTTAGTCACCTTTCTTTCATAGTTTTTAAGACCCTATAGACCTGGGCCGAGAGAGTTTCGGGCTCCTTCCTCTTCTATGGAGTCGAGACTTTAGGTCGTTGATTCCAAAAGGATTTCTTTAGCTCCCCAAAAGAGCTATTTCTTTTACCCATTTCAGATTTTCAAACCCATTCTAGGTTGGAATGGTAGCTTCAGACTCTTTGGCAGGTCGATTTGAAGGGTAGACCAGCATTAATTGCTGCTGAACTTGGAGTTCAGCATTCATCTTTTATCTCTGCCTCCTCATAGGCCTTCCTCCAGATGAGGAGTATTCAACATCATATTTCTTGGGTGTTGATAACATGATCGGTAGGGTGGCGATGTTGGCAGTCACCACCGATATTCTTCCTCCGGATATGAGCCTCTTAGTAGTTGGGGATTTAGGTTGCGACAACCTTCTGAACACAGAAACCATCTTGCGAGAATTTTTAGAGATAGCAGTGGCCCACAATGCTAGGAGATGCTTCTAGCGCGTAGCAACTTTGGTAGTGGGTCACTGCATTCTCTATTCTTGAACTGGGACTTCATATAGCATTTGATTGGATCCCTGTATTAGGCAGATTTGTACCCTGCTAAGATTTGAAGAAGAAAGCAAATTGAATGAAGAAAGGGGAAAGAGAAAGATACTAAATGAAGATGAAGTGAGTGGTGATGTGAAATGAGTAAGAATTGTTAGGAACTCCGGTTGTTCTTGTAACAACTGTATGGAAATTAACACTATAAAACTGGATGATAGCTCCAGTATTTTTGGTGTTAATGATCACATTTGCTAGCTGAATATTGGCACCATGCCCCAGCTGGATAGTGAATGAAGTATTCTTTAGATCCATCTATAAGAATGAAATATAAGGTTTAGTAATCAGAATCTGATACATCACCCCACACTTTCAAAATGCAGATACTTGCACAAAATACAAAAATAAAGATAGACAAAAATAATCAGTATAAGTAAGCAATTAAAATAAATTTAAAAAATTTTACTGAATGCCATATGAATTTGTTGAATGATCATTTTAGAATATTCGGGACTTTAATTCATTAAATAATCATCTTAAGAGATTCAAAATCTTGAATACGAGTTGAAACAGCTGCTACTATAACACCGAGATGACTGGCAAAAGATAGAAAGAGAAATCATTCCCCAGCAGAGTCGCTAGAAATCTGTGGGCTCAAAAAATTTGGCTCCGGCCTCCGCCCGATTTGTTTTTCTTCTTCAGGGGTAGAGTTTTAATGGATTTAAGTTCTCGGGTAAATTTTGGAAGATAGATGGGTTTTTAGATAAGAAACTACACAGAGATTTCACCCTCATTTTTGCAAGAACATTATGACATGAGTTCTGGTTTCCTATAGGCGCAAGCCCTTATAGTTAATTACCCCTCCCGATAATGAGAGAGAACATTCGATTAAGGCTAGTCGTCAATCATATATATAGAGTATACGTGTTATCTGACATATAGTAGCAGCATGGGCATTGGGTTTGGGAATTTGGAAAATTAATATTTAAAACAGAAATTTTACCATCTTCTACTTAAAGCTGATGGTGGGGGAATGGATGATGGACCCGATCAAGATCCCATGGTTTTATCATCCCTGGCCATCGTGGTCCCTGGTCTACTTAGTTAGAGGAGGTAGTCAACCCAACCTAACAGACGGATCCTTGCCGGCAGCCATGTGTTGCTTCGTCCAAAGGGACCTTGTAGGCCTTGGATGAATGTTTGTCTATGGGATAAATTTGAATCCACCTTAGCTAACAAAAGTATTTGTACCTTATCGATTATTTCCCATTGATTCATATCTCATAGATTTGATATTAATAAGGAGGGTATTGGCTCTGGCCATAACTGCTATCTGTAGTGTCATTTAACAGCAAAATCACTTGGTTCAGAGGGCCCCGGGTCATAACCATTTATCATGCGGTGTCGTTTGGTGGCAAGACCGTCGGTTAGAGGACACATACCAAGTCCTTATCGGTAGGAGATTGTTTGAGAATTAATCATAGTCATATTTTCGACTAGGCATTAGCTCTTTGTGAGCTAAAGCATTTTTTTAATTTGTCCACCCCTGCAAATTATTGTGGAGGGTGGATGAATTTTACTTTAAGTATTTGAATGATGGATTTTCAATTTTAAACATCTTTGGAATTTTTGGAGTTTTAGATTTTGGATTTTGATGGACATTTGGATGGCATTTTGGAGATATTTGAAATTAACCCCTCCGGTTGAGATTTACATTCAACGCAGCCATCATCAGGGTGTACGGGGTTATTTCCCTTTCATTAAACCTTATTCGACCCTATCAACTTACTGATATGGAATCAGGTTTCATAAGCTTTATGCCCTTGTGAGTGAATTCTCTTAATTATAAGCCTTGAAGGTCTAATATTAATGTATAAAATAAATATGCCGTTCAAGCTCACGACCGCATATTTATTTAATAGTTTGAGCCTTATCAACTCTTATCTACCTGCATAGAAGGATCGGGCTCAAACTTGAGTTTATTTATTGACCCGCGTAACATCCCTTGACGTCACGTGCGCTCCCACAACACGCTTGCTGGGGCACATGCGGGTGTTTGGGGGTATTTTATAATTATTTGTTGAACCTTATCGACTCTTATTTATTTATTCAGGAGGAATCAGTTCGAATTTAATAACCCGTGCAATATCCTTAGATGTCACATGTATACAAATTACATGCTCGTCGGAGCCCATGCAGGTGTTTTGATTACATTTATCCTTTTGGTACCTATGTGCATACATATTACGATGCATGTGCGAGGGTATTTTGAAATGTTTATAAACACCTTCTATCTGTTAATACGAGTGTTGCGGATTCGATGGTGAGTTATAGTAGCTTTTGGATTGAGTTGTTAGCTGCTTTGTATAGTTAGACTGTCGTGCATCACTTATCGCTTTCTACAAATGCATGGTACTGCACCAATGAATCTCCTTCTTTCATTTATAGATAATTGCATTTACATGATTTTTTTGTTCGTGGTCTTTAATTTGCATACAAGTGTTTTAGAACTAACTACAGACATATAAATTCGCTGTAGTTATTTTGTATTTTATTTGTGGTTGACACATTGGGTGTAAAGTAAACCTTTTATAACACCTCGTAGAGGTTTGCATTTGTTGTAGTCATCAATCTTTGCTTGTAACAAATCAATGTATTTGCTCAACATTGGACAATGATTGATTGTAGAGGTGTTGTGACATTCGTCGCCTTCTACTATGATGACTTGTTGGGGTGTGGGTATCTTGTATGTGTAGTAGATATATTGCATGCCAACTTGCATTAATCATGGAAGGGTCATATTCTAGCTTGCACTTACTTATGCATCCATCATAGTCTTCTTGAATGCATTCATTGATTCCTCCTTAAATGAATTCGTAGAATGATTGTCAACCTTGTTGTTTACAAACAAGTTGGCATATTTTCCTGAGGTCAAATGATGTTAGCCACTTACAAACTGTATTTGTTTAAGACTTGTTCAGCAAATCTTGATCATTAATCTATCATATTTACTACGTATTGGACACATTTGTTGATGTACTTTCTTGAAGTTGAATCAATATTGTTGATAGAGATGTCATCATATTCCTTGATCCCTACTCACTCACTTCAGCTGTCTATTTGATCAAACATATCCTTCTATCACAAATCCTTGCGCTCACTTTGAGTTCTATTGCTTGCATGAAGTTCATTTGAATTCAATCACTTCAAGCAAATTACATCGAAGCCCATAAGTCCTTGTACATCTGTTTGCATGGTGAACATTTGTTTCTATGGTGTTTATTTGGATACACTTGAATGATTAGAATCATTATTTGTAGTTGTTTATTGCCCTTTGTTACAATCTTCTTGTTGCTTGCAAGAAGATTAGTGTATTCATGTCTTTGAAACCATGAAAATTACTTTGAATCACTCAAATTCTTGAGTTTCATCATCACTTGTAAGTCATCTTACATATAAGCTGCAATGTTCAATGGAGTAGCCTTGTGCCTCTACTTGGGACTAGATCACACATCCTTATGATTGTCCATTACTTGTAGACATGTTATAATTGTGAACTCCTTGTCTCTACATGTTTGCAATATGCATGACGATTCCACATGAGTCTTTCATTTGATTATGAACAAATTATAATCATTGAGATTTTAACATAAGTCTTTTATTGTCCAAATCAAGCTTGAGTTAATATTCAATTTCTTTTATTTGAGTTTAAATTGTGCAAGTGCACTTGAGTCCAAATCAAGTCCTTTTCATGTTCAAATAAAGTTCAGGCTCAAGATGAGCCTCTTTTTTTTCGAGTCCTCTGTTGTCTTTTGAATTCAAATCATGTTGAGTTCAAGTAAGGTCCATCTCGAGTTTGAGTTCACATAAGTTATTTTCATTCAATCAAGTTCAAGTTGAGTTAACAATTGATTCAAGTCTTTCATGATTCATTTAAGCTCATATTCATTTAGATTTGAATTTATTTAAATTAATTGCATGAAGTCCACAAGTCCCAAATTACCCCTTGAGAAGAACGAGCTCACTTTTTGTTCAAGTCCTTATCTTATTTCAGACAAAATTTTGGCAGCCTCCTGGTGTCTCCTCCATTTAGGGGAAAAACAAAGAGGCAGCCTACATGCCACGTTAAAAAAGACGTACTCGATTGGTGTTGTGAAACACCGCCGCCGTAGTAGTTTTGTCATCCACCACGCCAAGAAATGCGTGCATGATTTTTTTAAAAGCAGATTTTTGAAAAAGCAGTTCTTTTCCCGCATACGAGTACTTATATTTTTTTTGCCCCGCCGTGCTAAGAAAAGCATGCACAGGGATCGTCTGCTTCATTGTAAGCGTCGCACCAAGTTTCCTCTAACCACGCTAAGAAAAGCATGTATGTGTGGTCCCTTGGCGCTCCACGAACATCAAAAATAGGACTTTTGGAGGAGATTACCCACCTTGTCACAAGCATCGAAGCGAACTTCCTACCACCCTGCTAAGAAAAGTGCGCATGATGGTTATTCGCTCCGTTGCAAGTGCCGAGAGCGGGTTCTCCCAAAGTTTAGGAAATTATACCTTGGTGCGTCATTGGAGAGTACAAAAATCGAGACAACATTTTTACCTATTTATTAATTATAATAAAATAATTAATTATGAGTAGAAATAGTTAGATTTAATTAATTATAATTAATATGTACTTAATTAAAAATTAATTATAATTAAGAATAATTAAACATAATTAATTAATGCTTAATAATAATTACTTATAATTAAATATAAATAATTATAATTATGACTAATTAATTAAAACTTAATTTATGAATAATTAGTTATTAATTATAATACAACAGTAATTAAGCATAATTAAACTTAATTAATTATGCTTAATAATTATTAATCATAATTAAATATAATTAATCATAATTAAATTTAATTAATTATAAGTAATTTAAAATTAATAAAAATTAATTTCAACTCAAAAAATAATTAATTATAGTAAATAGGATTTGCATTAAATTCTGTTTAAATCAATAGAATTTAAGCAAAATTTGAGCAGGATTAATGTGGATTTTAGCATGATTAAGTCAAACCCTGTTAAACAAGGTTAACATAGAGTTTAACTCTCTTAAACAGTGGTTAAACCCTCTGTTTCAAATGATTTGGTCGAAGAAGCACGCGGAAGGAAGTTACCTTCACAGCGACAGAGCTCCTGTTGTTGCCTAATCTAAATGTCGTATCTTCTGGCTCGGCCAGAGGGGAAAGTAATCGAATGAGGTAGGTCTCTCTCTCTCTCTCTCTCTCTCTCTCTCTCTCTCTCTGGATCAGAGAAGTCGGGAGGTGGAGATGGCTCGATCGGCTAGGTAAAAATGGAGTAGAGGATGTGGATTGGTTTTAATGTCAAGTGGAAGGAGTTTGGTCGGGTCCGAGGGAAATGGCATCGGGGGTTTTTGATCGGAGAAGGAGGTGGATGTCCGGCTTGAGGTTGCTTGATGAAAGGAAACGGCATCGGGGGTTTTTGATCGGAGAAGGATGTGGATGTCCAGCTTGAGGTTGCTTGATGAAGGCGAATGCAGTGGAGAAGGAGGTTCAGAGCTTCTGTGGAATTGGGATGCTTGCGGCTTGTGGAGGTTTACGGGAGAAGAGAGAGAAGTAGCGAAGGAGAGCTCGTGTGGGGGAGGATTGTAGCATCGAAGGAACCGAAGCCTTCGGCTTCGTTTGCTTGGTATTTAATGACTAGAGTGGAAACAAGATCGAGAGCGGGATTTCTGCAAGAATCGCAGGAAGGGACTGTTTCAGTGCCAATCTGTACGAGGTAAGTGGGATTTCTTGCAGGTTTTGGGGATTATGTGGATTTTTTTGCTTGATTCTGATTTTTTTTTTTCTGTTATGGTCAACAAATACATAAACATTAGTAAGTTAGTATAGCACAACTTCTAATATAATAACAAAACAAAAGTGATAGGGTAGAGATAAAATATTATTTATTACTACGTATAGAACTTGAAAGTTGAAAGTAGTAATGTATTTAATCACCAAAGAAACCCTTATGCAGCAATGGTAAGTATAGATGCATATGGACAAATTAATTGTATATTTGAAGTTTCTTATCACCATACAAATTTATGATTTACATATCATTGCAGCAGATCTTTAGTTTCCAAATAAACAATGAGTGAATTTTACATATTTCTTCGGATTTTACTTCATGAAATTCTCAGATACTTTATGTAGTTGATTTTTTAAGTTTGTTTTTTTCTTTCTTTTTTTTTTTCGTGATGATAATAAGTAGTTCTATATGGACATAAAGAGAAATTATGTAGAACATTTCAGCTCTCCTAACTTATAATTGTCCTGTTAATAAAAAAACTTTTTCGCAGAGAAATTAGAAGGACACAAATATAGTAATATTTAATATCAAGAATTTGGACATTATTGGAGGCCCATAAACATCAGAAAAGAAGTATGGAATCCTTGTTGCATCCAAAAAAAATAGCATTAATTTATTTATTAACTCAATAAAATGATTTATTTTTAAGTCCTTCCATTGGTTTCTTTAAGTTAAATGAATGCAGTTATGATTCGAGTTAATCATATTCTATCTTCTTAGAACTCCGTAAGTTCCACAATAACATGTGGTCTCCGAAAATTCGGCCCCAGCCTCTGCCCATTGAGTTTTGTGCTTTTTATTTTTGGCGAGGGAGTTTTAACAGATTAAGTTCCGGGGTAAATTTTGGAAGTCAGATGGGTTTGTCGATAAGACACTACCCAGAGATTTCGCCCTCATTTTGCGAGGACTTTATGATCTGAGTTCTGATTTCCTAGCGCCCCTATAGTTAATTACCCCTCCCGATCACGAGAGAGAACTTTCGATTAAGGCTAGTCGTCAATCAGATACGTAGAGAATACGTGTTATCTGGCATATAGTAGCAATAATAGGCATTTGAAATTTGAAGGTTTTGATATTTAAAATTGAAATTTTCACCATTTTGCACCTAAAGCAGATGGTAGGGGAATTGATGATAAACCCGATCAAGATCCCATGGTTCCGTCGTGGTCCTTGGTCTACTTAGTCAGAGGAGGTAGTTGACCAACTTGATAGAAGGATCCTTGTCGGCGGCAATGGGTTGCTTCGTCTAAGGGGACCTTATAGACCTTGGCTGAATGTTTGCCTAAGGGGAAAATTTTGAATCCACCTTAGCTAACAGAGGGTTTTGTGCCATATCGATCATATCTTATTGATTCATATCTCATGGATTTGATTCCATTAAGGAGTGTATTGGCTCTGGCCATAACCGCTATTTCGTGTTGTCATTTGGCGGCAAAATCACTTGGTTCAGAGGGCCCCGAGTCATAACCGTTTATTTTGCGGTGCCATTTGGCGGCAAAATCACTGGTCAGAGGACAAGTACCACGTCCATAACGGCATGAGACTGTTTGAGAATGGATTCTAATGATATTTTCGACTAGGCATTAGCTTTTTATGAGCTGAAGTAGTTTTTTAATTTGTCCATCTCGACAAACCGTTGCGGAGGGTGGATAGATTTTTCTTTGAGTAGTTGATGATTGAGTTTCAATTTTAAATATTTTTTTGATTTTTGGATTTTTGTGGTTTTTGTGGATATTTGGAATGACATTTGAAATGTTTGGAATGGACCCCTCCGATTGAGATTTATTATTCAACACGGCCCTCATCAAGATGTGGGGTCATTTATTGACTAAATCTTGTCGACCCTATCAACCTGCTGATAGGGGATGGGGTTTCATAGACTTCATGCTTTTATTTAGTGAATTCTCTTGATTATAAGCCTTGAAGACATAATATGAATGTATTAAAACAAATATAATGGTCCCAACAATCGTATATTTGTTTGATGGTTTGAACCTTATCGACTCATATTGATCCGTATAGAAGGATCGGGTTCGAATTTGAATTCACTTATTGACCCACGCAGCATCCCTAGACATCACATGTGTACCAGTAACACGCTAGCCGGGACCCATGCGGGTGTTTGGGGGCATCTTATAATTGAACCCTATTTAACTTCTTTTATCTACTTAGAAGGATCATGTTCAAATTTAATAACCCGCGCAGGATCCCTAGACGTCACGTGTATACCAATAACACGCTCATCGAGTCTCATGCGGTTTTACCCCTTTTAGTGTACCTATGTGTATACAAACTACGATGCACGTGTGGGGGTATTTTGAAAATACTTGTAGACGCCTTCTGTCCGCTTGCATAGAAGTTACAGATATGGTGGCCTGGTGTAGCAGCTTCTAAATAGAGTTATTCACTGCTTTGCACAGGTAGAGTGTCATGCACTACTTGTTGCTTTTTGCAGATGGATTGTAATACACTAACGAATCTCCTGTTTTGGATCGTAGGAGCTTGCATTTGTCGTATTCTTCATATATTTTATGGTAGTCTTTGGTTTTTTCAGTACATTCGCCACTAGTGTATGTAGATAGGTAGATGTTTTCATTTACATGTTGAAATTGACTACATGATACTGCATTCACTGAAGTCTTTCTGCATCTACCCTTGGGTGGCATGTTATACATACATCTGTATTCGTTGAGAGATTATATGTATTGCAGATCTTCACATTTGCTCGCATATATCAAGTTGAATGTATAACAGGCCTCCTTTAGCAGCTTGTAGGATTTGGTATTCATCATAGTCCTTTTGTATTTTGCTTGTGAAAACCATGTTTGGCGTACAATGGATCTTTTACGATAACTCGTTGAAGCCTGTACTTGTCGTAATCTTTATGTATGCATCGGTTGGCAAGTTGATGTATTTGCTTATATATCCTTCACAGTCGCCTTTAGAGAACTATGGCATCGGCACTACAAATTACTCATTTTACTTATAGGCGAGGTACCAAACGGAGAACAAATCTCCTATAATATTTCTCAGGAGCTCGGCTACACTACAAATGTATTATCCTCCACTTATAGGTAACGTGGCACATACATCGCATTTCTCACAACTAACTCATAGAGAACCCATTGTATCCATAATCCACCAATTTCCCTTGCTACTTTTTGATATTCACATTTTAATTAACGTGCTACTGCAACTATTACATGTCCTCCATTCTTTTCTTGTAAGCACATCAATGCATTTGTTCCAACCATCATACCTTTCTCATAAACATGAATGGGACAATTGTCACTCATCGATTACCACTGTTGATAAGTGAATATATAACATCCTTCGGAGGATTTGGTTCATAGATGAATCAAGAGTCGTGTATTATTTCTTGCAATCAACATTATATGTTCGCCTCATTCATTCGCTCCATATTGATTTTTATTCATGGGTGAAGAGTCTCATATCACCGCTTACAATGACGCTTGTTGAAGCGAGTCTCAAATTGTTGTTTGCACTTGAGTTGTATGTTTTCTTCAACTTCGTTGATTGACATATATGAACAAGTTGTACTGATATTTCGTTCGTCATTGATTGTTGCTTGTAGTTGCTCCTTATTCATAGACGATTGTTATATACTTTTTTTATACTTTCATTTCAACTAACATGATGACTCCATCATGAATTTTATGTTCATTGCTTGGGATTATATTCAAAACAAGCTTCCCTTTCATCATGTGTCTCTCACATCTCATTCGTTTGTGTGCCATCCATCCAACTTTCTTCATTTATTTAGGAGCATGTTTGAGGTACATTTCTTGTATTGATGACATACATCAAGATTGATTCGATTGATTGACATTGCAAGAAATGTGATTGTATTGTCCACACTTTATCACTACAAGTATCATTTGTAAATTTCAAATTTCACATGTGTTCTTTTGCATCCAATTTGTTCTTTGTTATCTCACAAATTGCAACTTTGTTTTGAATATTTCATTATCTTCCTAATGGTTCAATTTGCAATTTTTTTTATTCATTGTCATTTTTTATTCGAATTCAAATTTGATTTAGGCTCAATTTTATGTTCAATTCATTGTCCAAATCAAGTCCCCTACTGTCCAAAATTTTTTTCAATATTTGTTCCAAGTCCTTGGATCTTTAGTCAAAATTTCGGCAGCCTCCCGGTGTCTCCCCTGTTTAGGAGAAATTTTGGGAGACTAGCCTTCCCACCACGCGAAATAAAGACGTGTATGATAGGTGCCTTTTAGACACCGCGGCCGTGTTCTTTCTTCCCACCACGTGCAATAAAGGCGTGTATGAGGTCTTCGGGTGCGTCTGCATAAAAAAACACAGTTGTTTCCCCGCGTACAAGTACTTATAAGTAGCCCCAACTTGTCGTAGGCGCCGCACCGGGGTCTCATCCCACCAGGCGCAATAAAGGCATGTATAGTCAGTTTTTCGGTGCGCCGTGAACGCCGAAATGGAGTTTAAGGTGATTAACCGTCTCGTCGTAGGTGCCGCACCGGGGTCCCATCCCACCACGCGCAATAAAGGCATTTATAGGCGATTTTTCGGTGCGCCACAAACAACGAAAACGGACTCTCGAGTATAAAGTTCAAAAAGTTTATACCTTCGGCGATGTTGGTGGCGATGGCGATGAACAAAATTTACAAAAATGAAACACACACTCTCTCTCTATTTTAAATTCTTCACAACTCTCTTTTTTTTTTTTACTTTCTTTTTTTTTCTTTTTCTTATTCTTTTTATCTTTTTTTTACACTACTATCAAAGCTATAACAACTTCAAACAAGAGCAAATATGACATCTTATATTGTGCTACAAAAGAAAATTGTGCCAGAATCATAATACAATGCTCTATTCACACAAGTATGTGTAAAGTGAATTTTAATCAATTTGGGACTTCTGCAACCTTCTTCTCTTATTGCCATTGCCAGCAAGTGATGAACAATCATTGACATCAACAAAGTTGTCGGTGGTTGATTCAAACAACTTTGAGGAATCCATTAAATTTGACAGTATTGACCTCTTCTTAAATTCCCACGTCATCACCAATGGACTTTAAGACCAACTCTCTTGATAAGTTTCTGCCATTGAACTTTTTAATGAAATAATTATTATAAGAAATTGGAATCACAGAGCTCAGATTAATGAGAATTTTTACTGTAAGATAAAGTAGAATGAAAGGAGATTTCCCCTTTATTCTAATTTGCTGCATGAGTCTGTAGTAGTATATAATGCCTTCCTTTGTAAGTCCACTGCACCAATTGACGGCATGTCTGGGATCAATTAAAGCCGGATCAAGAGCCTCATTAGCAGCACACATGATGACAACCACAGCAATTGATGATGGAAAATGGTCCAGAAAATCAATATCATTTATTGCTGATAAAATTATCTATGCAGCACTAGAAATCAGATATCTTCTATACACCACACTTTGATCTACCTTGCTTCCACGTCAATATATGCCAAAGAGTCATTTATCTGATGCTACACCAACACAGTTTCCCTTCAAAGATTTTTTTCTGCGATTGCATGAACTGAACAGTGTACGGAGCACTAGATAGGGATTACATCGTTGTTTCTCCTCTTTGTTGATCGGTAGACAAACCTGGCGTCCGCTGAAGACAGAGGTTTGGTTGAGTTCGAAACAACAGGTTCTGTCCGTCCAGGTGAGAGGTTGAAAGGTTTGATCCGCTGCCTGCTTTTGTGTAGACGGACAAGAGGTGGTTGCATCGACAGGTGAAGGAAAGACATGAGAACAGGGAAATCTTGTGTGGAGAGAAATGGCTTGAACATCAGTGAAGAGGCGTGATTCTGCCTGGAATTTCGAATGGTAGAGAAGAGAAGAGGCTTCGGATTGAATCTGGCTAGAGAGCTCCTACGTTGGCAACAATATGAAAGCACTAGGACTGAGATTTCTTGGTCCACCACACTTGGAGAAAATCTTCAAAAGAAGTGGAAGAAGATAGGCAAATGTCCTACCCGAGCAGGTCTTTGCCCATGCTCGTTGTAGGTTTTACATTAAGGTGTGTTGCTGAAGGCTTGTTGTAGCATGGGCTTCACGTGGATAGGAAGAGGCGGATGAACAGGTTCGGATTCTATGAGAATCTCTGATCAGAGGTGGAAGGACAAAACCCTGCAATAGGCTTTTCCAAATGATAGAGAAGAGGAAGAGCAACTGGTGGAAGGAGTTTGGTAATCCTCACATGAAGCCGACAGCAAGAAGATCTGCTATGTTGACTGGATTGTGGTCATAAGAGGAGGGAAGAGCTGGGATTAGCGGCTGCTGTTGGAGGCGGATTGGAGATTTGAGCTCAGTTTGCTGGGAAGAGAAGGGTAAACCGGAGAAGCTTGTGACTAAAAGAGATGAGGGAGCTTCGGTTTTGAACAGAGAAGATGTTTCATGAAGTCTGCCCCTGAGAAAACCACGAAGCAAGAGCTGTCTATGGGACTTATCTGTGAAAACCCTTGAAATGAAGTAGGTCCCTATACACAACTCTCCTTGGCCTATTGGTTGGAAGCTTAGACTTCCAACTAAGAGGTTCAGGATTAGAGTCTATGTGTATGCGTTGTGTGTGTGAGTTTGCCTTAAATGTCCTAAATGTCCCAAAAAAAGTAGGTCCCTGGTTTTATGGGAAAAGATGGCAGCTTGTCGATTGTCCGAGGTTCAACGGGATTTACGGAGAGATTTCCGGGATTTAGCAAAGATTCGAGGTAAATGAATTAATTTTGATTTGAGTTTGCATTCTGACTTCTGATTTTATTTGATTTAATAATATTATTGAATAATAAAACATTAAAATTTAATTTATTAATAAATCTCACTAGTGAAAGTGTGATAATTGCACAATCGCCTCAAAATTCGTGCCACTATCCTAGATGATCCAAATTGAATTTAGAAATATAGTTCTTTAAGTATTTGAGTTATTCCAATCGCAATGAAGAAATCTGTTTCGCAAATGGACATCATTTGGACAACGACGATGTCAATTTCTCTTGAAATTTGCACTATTGCCTCGATATCCGTGCCACAAATATGGATGCTTCAAATTGAATTAACAAAAATGCAGTTTTTAAAGGTTGACAATGTTCCGGACATAACGGTGAAGCCTGTTTATCGATCCGACATTGTTTGATCAGCCTCGCGCTTTAATTTTGGGTGTCGGTCGTTACTTTTGACCAATCTCATCCAATTCAATTGCAAGGGACCTCGACCTAGCAGAATTCAGTGTCCTGATCGCAATTATACAATCCGTTTGGCATTTAGAGGTCATTTGACCACTTAAGTGATGTGTTTCGTCAATGCACGCATTGCCTAAATCATCGTTTTCGCCTCTTTTTGCATGATTTTATGTGTAGGGGTCAACATAACACAACAAAGTATATGAAACAGAGGACGACAATGAGTAATCAGCATTGATAAAACCACAAGAAAAGAATTTTAATCATCATAAAAGAGAGAGATCTCAAGTCAAAGCTGGATGATTCCCCAATGACAAAAGATGTAAGATTTGGATTCAATCAAACTGGTTATACACTTCTTTAATCACGGTTCAAGTCAACTACAACAATCTAATGAAAAATTATATTGTAAAATTTAAAGTAGTAATCACTACCAAAATAGAAATATAGGTGCATGTTTTATTTTGCTCAAATTGATTCGAACTGCTAAATTTCAACAAGAATCGGATAAGTTGACGTACTCAAACACCATAAGATGTCTACTTGTGACCATTAATCTGCTTATGTTTATAGAAATAAAACGAAGAACGAATTATAACAGTTTAAAGCATGCAATTTCCAGATTAAAAGGGAAGAGAAAAATCGTCAACATTGGAAAGAAAGGAAAGAGTAATTTGGCACACCTTGCAGATACTTCTCTAATCTTCTCAGCCACTGGGTAGAAGCAACAGACGGTTTTAACTGCAGCTAAATTACTTGCAACGATTCTAAATTAGCAAGAAGTCCAACATGATAATCATGGAGAATTTGACCATCCACAAATTATTGTTTTCTTGAACTTCCACCAAAGCTTGAAATAAAAAAGCTTTCAACATATCCCTTAAATTCCTAATCCCCAAACCATCCTCATTACAAGGAAAATAAAGAGATTTTCGAGAGCACCAACATAAAGTTTTCACATCAGCATAACTTTTCCAAAACAATTGTTCAAAACCTTATAAGCTTATCTAAAATAATTATCATCGAAGATAAAGCTTACAAACAATGAAATGCCATAGAATTTTGCACACTTTGATCAAAGCTAATCTTCTATCAAACCAAAGCAACTTAGCATGCCACCCCTATCAGAAATAGAAAAAACATACATACAAAGAGAAACATCATAAGAATCACTTAAGTTCAAAAACTAAAGCTAATACACTAAGAGGATCTTTCCACTAGATTGTCAGCTATCAGATAAGTTCTCATTTTTGCCTTTTAAATAGTATGAAGACTATAAGATGCTAATTATCAAATAATCTATATTAAGATTCTTAATATAGATGCTATAATTAGGATTTTTTTAATAAAAAAACCTTTTTTAAGTTTACAACAATTTGATTTTAAATAAAAATGAGCTTTTCAATCACAGCAAATAAATTGCATAAAATAAATGTGAAAAATAAAAAGACACAAAGATTTATAGTGATTCGGTCAAACACGACCTATATAAACTCCCTAAAGACTCCCTCTTCAGTTATTGCACTATTACCAAAGTGACTCTTTTTTGTTCCCACAGTAAGGTGGAGAAGCCTTTATAATTCCTCTCTTCCACCAATCCCATGTGCGGCAGAGAACCGTCATCCTTTCACACCCTCCAAGTATTGGTAGAGAACCGTCATCCTTTCAAACCCGAAAAGTGTCGGCAGAGAACCATCGTCCTTTCACACCCTCCAAGTGTCGGCAGAGAGCCGTATCTTCTTTAAAGGTCTTCTCTCGAGCAACTAGAAAGAAGAAAAGGAAGAGTATAACGAAAAATCAAAAGAGATTCTTACCTTTGAGTAACCTTATGAACCCTTCACACTCTACTTGCATGAACTTTCTCCCAAACATTCTCCCAAACTCACTCTTTCACTTGCTCTTGAAAAATCATGAAGAACGACACTTTTCACGTCAGTTTCTAAGGACCTTTTATATGAAAGACGAAAAACCATTTATAAAACTAAAATTTTTCATTTTGAGCATGTATGATCGTATGTTCGTACGTACGTACAATTCAAAAACTGTTGCATGCAAACGTTTTGTGAATATGTATGAAATGACCTAGTACACGATGATCGTCCAGTACGAACTAAGTTCATATTGTACGAACAGTTAGAAAATTTTTCATCTTCATCGGGATGAAGAGGGACCCCACATTTTTATACTCTGGATGGCACACGTATGAAAATGACATCATACAATACGATCCATTTAGAAAAATTTCAAGTTCACCGGGACGAAAAGGGACCCGTCCAATTCATACTCTAGTCGGCGTACATACGAAGACGACATCGTGCAGTACGATCCGTTCAGAAAATTTTCAAGTTCGTTAGGATGAAAAGGGACCCGTCCAATTCATGCACTAGACGACATACGTACGAAAATGACATCGTATAGTACGCTCAGTTCAAAATTTTTTTAAGTTCTTCGGGACAAAAAGGGACCTGACCAATTCATTCTCTAGACGGTGTATGTACAAAGATGACATCATACAGTATGATCCATACATAGAAAAATTTTCTACCTGCAGTTCGTTTGACTACTCGTAGGGGAAAATAACTGAACAAATCATCCCGTACAAAATGAGTTCGTACACTATGATTATTTTAAAAATTTATAATTTTAAATGCTCCCCAGTATGTGTGTGCACAGTTACTCAATTACAATCACACTCTCTCATGCTCAATAAAATAAAAAAATATAGATTTTGTTTATAATAAATCCTAATCTAATCTGATTTGAAGTCTTCAACAATCTGAAGTATGATTTTTCTAAAATGTTAGTGCACACAAATAACAAGAATAATACATCCAAAATATATTAGCAAAAATTATAATTAAAAAATAATAATATTTAGAATCATCAAAAACATACATATTGCATGAATCTTTAACAATCAAAAACTTAAATTGCTACAATCTCAACAAATAGCATGCACTACATTTGATGTTGTGGTCTTATCTGAAAATAGCGACATATCTAAATATTTATAACACAAAGATATCCCTTCCTCAGCAATATAACCCTCCACAATAAAACCCTAAGATTTATTTTATTTGCTACGGAATCCTTTTGTACTAAGAAGAACCTAAAAAAAAAATCAAAAACCTTCATGAGCACACAACTAATATGCATAGATTTCTTAGGATTTGCTAAGTGATGACGAATTACCTCTAAAATGACTACATTTATATGTATTGAACTTGATCGCTTAATTTCACTTCTTTTGATAGATGAATAAGTAGATGAACCATGATCATGAAAAATGACAGGAGCATTGATCTTTTCATCTTACACAATGTCATTACAATTTTGTTTTATAACACCTCTAACACATTTGGATTGATAACCTTAGCACAAATTGACTACAAAAAATATAATATCTCCACAAAAATATGCATAATTTTATTAGATGTAAAACATGGCCTAAGAGCGATTGGTAAAATTTCTTCAATAAGAACATGATAATCATGACTTTTGGGCTCATTATCTTACATTCAGAAATGTTGATACACCTTGAAATATTAGATGCATAACTTCTAAGCATTTTATATTTTTCAAAACTCGACATAACATCAACTTGTCGTTTTTCGACATTCTAAAGCATTTTGGTGGCAAAAAATAAGATCCATCTTCAAGAATTTGTGGATGCAATCCACTCTTGATTCCAATGTGAACCAAATCTTGTCAGTCTTACATATTATCTTTAGTTTTATCTAGATCAAATAAAGTGCCAATTAAATTATCGCAAATATTTTTTGAATATGCATGCCATATAGATTTTTTGGTAGTAAATTATACTTCTAATAAGGTAAATCATGAAAATTAGATTTACTCTTCCAAATTTGTAAAGAACTTTGTTGTTTCATCAAATTTTCATTACAACCGCTTTTTAAGGTTTTTGATTCCTAAGCACAAAAATGCTCAAGCTATCTCAAATTTTAGACCGATTGCTCTTTGCAATACTATCTATAAAATTGTTCCCAAAACTATCTCCAATAGACTCATGCATATTATGCCTTTGATAGTTAGGCAAAATCAATCTAGCTTTGTTAAATCCAGGATATCCACTAATAATATTATTTGGGCCAAAGAGATTATTGATTCAATCAAGAAAGGTGGTGGAAAGTTTTTCTGTGCTAAACTAGACATACACAAGGCTTTTGATACCGTATCTAGAAAAGTTTTGATTAGCAGGCTGCTTCAAAAAGGTTTCCCGACAACCTTTGTACATTGGGTTAAAGCATGCATTTGTGATGTCAACTTTTCTATTTTGGCTAACGGGTCGTTAGAAGGTTACTTCTCCTCTTCTGAGGGGCTTAGGCAAGTGTGTCCCTTGAGACCCTATCTTTTTTGCATAGTCATGGATGCCTTTTCTTCTCTCCTTGATGATGGTCGTTTCAAACGGGTAAATTTGGGAAGTTGCAATGTTTCACACCTTTTATATGCTGATGATGTCTTAATTTTTGGTGAAGCTTCTACTGTAAACTGTAATGTGTTAACCAACATACAGTCCACCTCTGCAAATGCGTCTAGTTTGCACATCAACCTTGAGAAGAGCTCTATTATGTTTCCTAAGGCTGTTAGGAATTAGGAGGTTTTATGTCAGCTTTTATCTATTCATAATGTGAGTCCCTTGATTTCCTACCTTGGGATCCCTCTCTCTTTTCTCAGGCTGAAAGTGGCTGACTTTCTCCCCTTTACTAATAATATTGCAAAAAAGCTTTCTGGCTAGAAAGGTAACTTGCTCTCATTTGCCAGCAGATTGCAATTTTTGAAGTTCACCATTGTTAATTCAATTGCCTACTGGATCCGTGGGGCAATTATGCCGAAAATGGTTTTTAAATACTTCAAGAAAGTCTGCTCCAAATTTTTATTTTTGGGGATTTAGGTAATTCCAAAAAAATCCATATGGTGGCGTGGGATAGGGTGTGCAGGCCCATCTATTACGGTGGCTTAGGGTTGCCTTCTCTTAATGCTATGCAATATGCTTTTAATTGTTCTGTTATACTTAGAATGTATAATACGACTTCTTTACTTTCTACTTGGCTCACCGAAAAATACCTATCTCCTTGGAGACCAGCCACTATCTCTGCTACTATTTTTTGGAAATCTGTATGCCAAACTGCTTTGGCGGCCAAGGCAAGATTTACTTTCAGGATTACTCCCCAAGCCCCCATCTCTGTACATCGGGATCATTGGTGCTACAATGGGAATATGGAAAGTTTTTCGAATGGTTACCATGTGCTTCTTGCAACTAATCCCAACTCTCTTATCAGGGATTTGATATATGATAATGGCTGGAGCATCCCCCTTAGCATTCCAGAACCTGTGAAGCTTGCTATCATTGACATTCCTATTTATGTGCATTCTAGCTCTTGTTTAATATGGGATAACCTAAAGCACAGTAGATTTTTTGACTTTATTAATGCTTTTCACATTAATTTGCCCATCTGCAATTGGCACAACTTGATCTGGCATCAGAATTATGCTCTGAGATATTCTTCATTCTCTTGGCTGGCTTTAGTGGGTGGACTCAAAACTGCGGAAGCTCTGCGTATTCATAACATTTTGGTTCCAAACGCTTGTTCTTTATGTCATGTTTTTGCTGAAAGCTCATCTCATTTATTTTTTGAATTCTCATATTCATATGATATGCTTTTAGATCTCATACCTCCTTCTAAGCATTTGCTTTTTCGGCTTAATATTTTGCAACTTCTTGAGTGGATTAATGATGACCCAGACACTTCTCAGCCAGTTAAAAATCTCTATTCCCTTATCACTTGCTGCTTCATATATTTCATCTGGAAAGAAAGAAATTCTAGGAGATTTGGGAATACCTTTAATAGTAGCTCTACCACTTCATTCTGTATTAGAAAAGCTGTCAATCAAAAGATCAAAAAGTGGAAGGCGTTCTCTCGGCATGCCACATATATTTAAATGCAGTTTTTGTTGGATTGATGATTCTCTCTATCATGCGGTTCTTACTTCTGCTGCCTCTTATATGAAATTTCTAGGTTATTCTCTGCTTTGGTCCCGTCCATCTCGTGAATGCTGGAGTCATTTCATGCCTGCGCAGCTGGATTTTGCAACACCTGGTCAATGATGAAGCTACTAAGCAGGCCCCCTTAGGATGGTCTTCAGGCAACCAAGGGGAACTATATTTACATGATTATTTCTTTTAATCTGAGCCCAGGTGTTAACATTCTATGGAGCTTTTTTGGTGTTTTCCCTTTACAGTTTCTTCATTGCTTGATCTTATTCGAGCTTATTTTTGTGCTTGAGTGAGTAGTCTCATGTTGATTTTTTACACACTTTTGTAACTGTTAGTTGTAACTTTGCTGCTTCATTTTAATATACGGGCTTAGCCAAATTTTTTTCAAAAAAAAAAAACATCGGGTACAAGATGACAGAACAGTGACAAAAAAAAACATGAAATGGAAAAAAAGTTGCTAAAGAAATCATTGTTTAACCAAAATTTCACGGATAGCTGGAGAGTCTATGCGGCAGGACTCCAAAAATAGGACTCAGATAGCGAAACTCGATGATAGCTAGATACATCAGTGACAGTGATAGGACTCTGATGAGTGGATGAACCTCCTCTCTAATCAGACAGGGAAAAGATCAAAAGGGTGAGTGGAGAAGCAATCGATTCAAAGCCTTGCAAGAAAACGATGAGCTAGCGAGTGAGCTATAAGGAATGCTATAAAGAATTAGGGCTCTGAGTTGCAGTTTGCTAAGGGGTACATCAACAGTCAAATTGCCAGTATTAGAGGCAGTTTAAACTGCTGCCATTAGAAGTGATTTAAACCCCTTCTATTACCGACAGCTTTAACAACTATGGAAAAATATAAATAGAGGTGATTTTTAGACCACCAATAGGATTTATTGCGAAAATATTCGATTTTTAGTAGCGAAGCAGAATTTATTAAATCCTACAAATCTATTTTTTTTTTTTTATTTCAACTATTTTACTGCTATGGTTTCTATTAATTCTATGCTTAAATGTTAGCTTGTTAATTCCAAAGGCCATGTCAAAAATGTGATTCCTTCTCTTATCCGTTGGTTCTTATAGTTGGAGAGGAATAATTCTCATTTCAATGGGGTGGTTATGAACTACTAGAGAATTATCCATAATATTAAGGATAAAGTTGTGGCTCTTTACTCTGCTAATCTACTTCCTATCAAGAATTTTAAGAACTATTTCTTTACTGCGGCTGTTTTGGGCATTAACTTGGAGGTGGATATTTTTTATAAGGTTCCTAGATGTATTTCCTGGATGAAGTCTCATACTAATTTTCTTAAGTTGAATGTGGCTAATGCAATAATGAATTCTATTGTTGGTTGTGGTGGCGTGATTAGCGATCACATTGGTAATTGTATGTTGGATTTTGCTGGTCTTGCTGCTAATGGTGATGAAAATTTTGCTATTACCTATGATGTGCTTCATGGTTTAAGTCTTTGTTCCAATCTGAATGTGGTGGTGGAGGTTGGTTCTTACTTTGACTATCATTCTCTTAATACTAAGGAGGATAAAATTTGATCCATTGCATTGTTTTATATTCAAAGGGACATTAGGAATTTATTGAGTATTTTAAATTGCTCTTTCTATGTCATTCTAGAGTAGAGGAATGCTTGTGCTCAGTTGATTGCTAGATGGGGTTGTGATTTGATTGTTATGACTGAGCTTTCAGTTTTTAATATGCCTTTTCTGATTAAAGGCCTCTTAAGATTGAATCAAATTGGTTTATCTTATGTTACGTCTTAGTGTTGGTGGTGTTGCTTCCTTATGGCGGCTGTGGGATTTCCCCTGGCATTTTCAATATGCTTTGTTTCTTTGGGATGGGTTGGCTGCTTATCAATTTTTGGTTGCTAGTTTCTACTGCTTGGGGAACCTTTTTTGGTGAATCATGAGTATTTTCTTATTATCTTTTCTATTTTGGTATTTGATCTTCTGTTGGTTTATGGTTATGTACTGTCAGCTGGCTTCCCGTTCTGGGTGGATGGTGGGGGTTGGGCCCATTCTGTCCTGTTTTAATTATATTGGCTTGGATTGCAATGAGTTATGTGCTGCCCTTTGGTGTTTTAGTTACTGTGTGTTGTATTTCCTTAGTAATTATGAATGTTTTTTCCTAGGTTATCCTCGGGAGATTGTTTTAATAACTGTTGCGAGTCTAGATGTTTACATTAGTTACAACACTATCATGTCGTCTTTTGGAACCTGGAGCCTTTTCATGATTGTTTGATTGGATATTAGTTGAGTGGATTATTGCTTTTGTCCTGCTCACGTCTCGGGTTCTTGGTATTGTATTACCAGGTGGCTTTTTTTATGCTTTCTTCTTTCATATTTTAATCTGTGTTAACCATTGTTGAGTGATTTTTCTTATTGCTAGTTATTATTGCTCCTTGTTTTATTGTTGTGGTGGTTATCACTTGTTTTTGTAGGATATTGCTATTGCAGGTATTTTTGCTTATGGAATTTTAGATGGGAAGCTGCTATTCCAAGCTTTTTTTTTTGGTTCTCCCTCTTGCACACCGTAGGATGTATCAGGTTTTACTATACTTTTGCGTAGTAGGGACCTTGTGCTCGTAGGTTTTTTTTTTATTTTTTTTTATTTTAGTTTTATAACTCTTTTGATCATTAGTGGGCATGAGGTCCCTTTAAGGACTCTATAATTTTTTCCTTCATTAATGCGTAGCCCCCTCCATGGATTTTCTAGAAAAAAAAAAAAAAAAAAAAAAAAAAAAAAAATATATATATATATATATATATATATATATATATATATATATATATGCACACACTAAATTAAGAGGGCTTTAAATTAAACTATTTGGCATGAAGTATGTTAAATCCTGACAAACTATTTGGCTCATATTTTAGGATTTATGATCGTTAATGATTTAAATGCAAACATATTCATAATGAATATACAAGAATTAAAATATATATATATTGCTTTTAGAATTCGGTAACCCACATTAATAAAAATGACCACTCTCTAATTCATGTATTATTTCTAATGAAACCAAATCACTCACTTCTAATAATTATTTTATATTAAATAAACATCAATTGAATATTAAATAAAATAAATGGAATTGCATTCAATCAATTAAATGATGCATTTCTTCATTTCATAAGTATCCATTGGATTCTATTCAATGGCAACATGAAAAAAAGTAAAATGAAACTCATAGATAAGTGCAAATTCATGACATGAGATCCATATTTTTAAGTATACTTTCATCACCACTAAAAATTTGAAATTGGGTTGTGTCAGCTATTAATCATTCCTATAATTATCAACAATGAACCTTGGTGACATATAAGATTTGAACTTTAGTGAGGAAATCAGAAGATGTGAAAATGGGTACTATATATCATCTTCTATTTTAAATATTGACCGCATAAGTAATAACAAAACAACAACAACATTAAAAGGAGATGTAGGTCAAAATCTCTAAAGAAGAACAAATAGTCAAATTTCAACCAAACTTATGGCAAACTTGACAAGTATTTTCCACATCATTGGATACACTCTATACACTATAGGAGATCGTCTGAGTTGATGCTAATATTATGGCAAACTTGACCACATATTAAAATAATACAGGAAGAAGAAGTCGAAATAAAGTAAAAAGTCAATTGAAAAGATGGTGCTTATTATTTCATAGAGGATAATCAGGATGCATTGATACTAAATATATGAAATCTAATGAAAAATAAATATTGGACATAGAAGCATCTTTTCACTCTCCTCAAATAAAGATAAAATAATAAATTATTTTACATGATGCTAAGAGAAAATGTTTATTTTTGGTGATGAACCCTTAAATATGTGGACATTGGAGATGTGATGTTCAAGGAAGTGTGGACAAATTTAAATGATAATGACCACTGATTTGAGATTTAGTATTTCTATAATCAAATCCACATAATTAGTCTTAATTAATCTAAAATATAAACTAACACTCATATTATTGACTTGCCAAAATAAAAAAATTAATTTTGTATTCAGATTTGGCATAAGGGATATGAATATCATCCAGAAGGATAATATTCACATACACCTATCATTTCAAATACAAAACTAACCTAGGAATATATCTTTAGTCTACATCCAAAAAATTTTGTCCCTATTTTAGTGAACTAAGATAGGATTTATTTTATATTGGGATGTTGGATTCCTGTCGAGGAAAGCCCTTACAATTAATTACATTTCTAAAGAGAAAATTTTTGATTAAAGTAAAGATTAGACTCATTTTGGAATTAAAACATGTGATAGTGTCCTTACTTATTTTAAAACTATTAATCACCCATTCAAAAATATCTTTAAATTTTACTAAATATCCTTGAATTTTTTAGACTATTTCAGAAAAGGAGTTTGAGGTGGGCAAATACCTCTGGGCTTACACCTGCTTGGAATGTGATACCAGCTAACAACCTAATGCTCAAGTAATCATCTTAGATGTAGTGTACGATTTAATCAACTCTATCTTAAGAGATCAAAGGAGTAGATCAAACTCTGAATTATTGATTCAAGATGAGTAATTTTAACTTTAAGTTTAAATGACTTTTGCGAGAAGACTCACTAAAAATTCTGTATTTTATCTTATTTAAATTTCTTAATTCACAAAATTTCTAAGAAATTTTTGTTGCATAACGACCCTATACCAAAGGAAAAGTGATAATATCATCCGAGCACATGAGAATTCCGCAACCTTGCCCTTGTCAGGCATAAGTGTTTTGGCTTAACGTACATTACATAAATAAAATATTTGTATGCATGCATGAATAGGTAAAGGGGTTGGTTTTAATGGTACATAATAATGTATCACATAGGGCTCATACCATAATATTTGCATTGGACTTCTCATGGTGAGTACGAGTCACATTTTGATTCTCAATGTGGCCCATCTACAAGTTTTAATATAGTTGAGTAAAAAAATATATGACCTCTTGAAGACTTAGTTTATGATGCTACTGGAGCACAATTTGAAAAATATACGTAAGAGTCACCAAATAAGGAGGTATAAAATTTTTATGATTTATTGCATGCTGCCCAACAACTAATATAGAAGAGCTGCAACACTGACTTAGAGTTATCCGTTGTTGTGATGATGTTAAGTGTAAAGATAAAATGTAATGTCCCACCTAAATATTTTAATCAATTTGTTGGGTTGCTTAAGGAAACCAATCTGGTGGATAACAAAATTCCTAAAGATTTATATTGGACTATGAAGCTGATTTCCAAATTTGGTTTGACATACACAAATATAAATTTTTATGTTAATGGATGCATATTTTTTTCTTATTTCTAGACATCTATTTTATATGTTGGAGATTTCATTTGTATAGTTATTTATTTTATTTTCAATTTTTTAGGGTCCAACAAACGAACTTTGTATTTAATTTTAAACTTTTTGGTAAATTTTCAATGAACTTGGAATGATAAAATCTCTTATTAAACTATTTGTTGAATATTAAATTTTTTTATTTTTGTTCAATGTTATAATGAATATGGTATTTGTATATTTTTATGTAGGTTTGTTGTGTTGTAGAAAACATAAATAAAAGAGGGAGTACAACAACAACAACAACAACAACATCAAGCCTTTATCCCACTACGTGGGGTCGGCTACATGAATCCTTTTTCTCCATTGTGTCCTATTAAAAGCCAAATTCTCGTTTAAATCTAATAAAGAAAGGTCATTCCTAATATTTTCTAACCAAGTCTTTTTAGGTCTACCCCTACCTTTCTTAACACAAGTCAAATCTAATACCTCTACTCTCTTAACTGGGTCGTCGGAAGGCCGCCTTTTTATGTGACCAAACCATCTAAGGCGACTCTCTCTAATCTTATCTTCTACTGGAGCTACTCCAACCTTTTCACGTATATGCTCATTTCGTATCCTATCTCTAAGGGTAAAGCCACTCATCCATCTAAGCATCCTCATCTCTGCCACACTTAACTTAGTATTATGCTTCTCTTTTAATGGCCAACATTCGGCACCATAAAGCATTGCAGGCCTCACTACCATCTTATAGAATTTTCCCTTAAGTTTGAGGGGTACATTTTTTATCACATAACAAGCCCGATGCATTCCGCCACTTCAACCATCCAACTTGAATTCTGCTGATAATATCCCCATCTATTTCACCATCACTCTGAACAATAGATCCAAGATACCTAAAACGTGTACTCTTATTAATGACTTGATCGCCCAAAGTCACAATCCCCTCACTAGGACTATTACTGCTAAAATTACACTCCATATATTCCGTTTTAGATCTACTCAAGCGAAAACCTTTAGACTCTAAGGTTGACCTCCATAATTCAAGTTTACCTTCAACTCCCTCTCTAGTCTTATCAACAAGAAGAATATCATCAGCAAAAAGCATACACCAAGGTACATCATCTTGCAAATGTCTAGTGAGAACATCCATGACTAAAGCAAATAGATATGGGCTAAAATTACACTCCATATAAATAAAAGAGGGAGTGCTATTTTTTATATAGGTTTCTTGTGAATTTTTGGCGGATTATTAGTCCAAAATGGATATACGACAAAATGTATCAAATTTCTGGCAAAACGTTACTGCTAGTATTTTCGATGAAGAATACATCATTCTGTGTCCGACGTATTATTTGCCAAAATTTCAAGCAGTAAGTTTCCACTAAAAATTCTAGTGGATAAATTAACAAATCATACCACTGTATTCCATTGATAAGCCTGTTAAAAATATTTTTGGCAGAACTATTCACCCAAAAAAAGGTTTTTGATGCATATTTTATCGCTAAGTGATGTTCCGCCAGAAAAATATATTTTCCAGCAAAATTTTCTGATTTTTGGTTGATTTGGAACACTAGTATGGCGTGAATTTCCTGTGATGAATGCAATTGAAATACTTTTTGGACTTTGAATCAATCTCCCCAGATCATTCCCTCTCTACACATTCTCTAACATGCACTTATTATTTTATTCAAGAAAATAATTGAGCAGCCCTAACAAATTTGGCCAAAAAATTTATTTAAAATAGGACACAAACTGTCACTTATATCACAACCCTAAAAAAGATGGTGTCATGATGATAAACTAAATTAAAATCATGGTGTCGGTAAGTTTTCTTACTGCATGCAGTGTTGGGTCTCAATCATTTTGGTGTTTCTCTATTGAACTGTTCCAACTCTTACGTCCTGGTCCTCTGCGATTTAATGCCACAGCGATCCCACAACATTGCGGTGTTCATCTTCCTTAGTGTTGTGGCACTGATTGGCTTTGGGACACTCTAAGAAACACCACTCGGGTGTTGATTTATTTTCAAATTTTTCTGAGATCATATCTGCTATAATGTTGGATTCTAGGGTTTATGGTGCTAGTAGTGTATTAGTGCTTGAATACACGATGTCATGGGCACTAAATCAAATTGTAAAATATCTTAGAGTATAGGAACTATGACACTTCTGGATTAATTTTGCGACACTTCTGGATTTTTGCTACGATGCTAGAGTGATGTATTGAGCATTGTGACACTTAATAAGATTGTATTACAGTGCTACACTCTTTTCCACATTTTCAGCCATATTCACTAGAAATTTTCTACACAATAACGACAAAAAAAAAAAACTTTTAATAGGAAAACATATGAAAAAACTATAACAACAATTTCCACAAATAAATTCCACCAAACTTAAGTCATTACATGTCATTAAGCAATTTCAATGCACCTGTGATTATTGCAATTTAATTTCACTAAATTTGAAACTTAGAAATGTTAGGAGAAATATAATACTTTACTATGTGATATTAATTTCAATAATTTGGTAGTTGATAACTTCAATCAATACAATCATTAACAAACATCCTAATTCGTCATTGCAATAAATATTCTTTCAAAATTCATCGCCTTAATGTGTATGTGCAATAGTTGACAAACTTAGTTAGGTAGAGTGATTTTAGATTTAGGAAACTTTTTCATATTAATTTAGTCTTCAAGCTTAATTTAAGCTTTATTATATATTATAGTTCCTATAACTTTTTTTAGTTTAATAAAAAATGCAGATTCTTCAAGTAGAGTTGGACTTTTTAGGAACTACTTTTTTATATTACAATTCTTCTTTCTTATTCCTTTTTCATTTTCATTCTTTTTTTTTCTTTTTCTTTCTCTTTTACTTTTGTTGAGTACCTTTTGTAATGGTGTTGAATACTTATTTATCGCTCCCCTTAAAGTAATTCAAGTTATCATAATTAAGTTTCAATTACAATGAGTTATAATGCAAGTAAGTAGTCAAGTGCTTCTTAGTGGTTTAGGAGTTAATTTTAGCAAGACATATTAGTTTTAAAGTCTTCCATTAGTTACTTTTATGATTTTGTAACCTTAACTATCTTCCACTTCCTATTTAATTAATCACCTCTAGTGTTATATTTTTCTTATTTTTAACTAATCCAATTTGCAATTTTGAGTAATTAAATTAATAATCTTAAGTGCAATTGAATAGAAAGTAAGAATAGTCAATCACATAACGTGAAAAGTAAGGCAAGACATGGAAATAAAACTTCATTGAAATAAAACTTGGATACACATACTCATTTTAAGCTACATAAACAAAATACATAAAAATAATAATTGATAAAAAAATAAGACAACACAAAATATAATAAAAACCTTAAAAACATTAAAAAAAACTAATTAATCATGTTCATCCTACTCCATACTGATTTCTATTGCTGGTGGTGGTGGTGGTGGTGGTGGGACTGACTGTGGGGGCTCCTTCCACATATAAAAATCAAAAGTGAGAATGGCAAGGAAAAAGTATAATGTGGATTCTCAAACAGCGGGCTATTCATCAATGGTTCAGTGAACTGTGAAGCATATTGGCACTGACACTATTACATGTTCATCAAATAATCTATCTGATACATCATTCCCTCCTCCCATAACCTATTTCATCAAAATAAGTATGGATTATAGTAATTTGTTCACTGAGGTTGGGTACCTACTCTCTTAAGGTCCTAGGGGCTTTGAACCTAAGCTGACTAAAACTCATCTTGTTGGAGGTGGGATGGCTAGAGCTAGGCTAGCTAAGTCCCTCCCCTTCTTCTTATCTTTTAATTTTTTATTTTATTTTATTTTAGGTGATAACAGAAATAGGGAAGTTCATCTCTTCCCCAAATGCACCCACAACACGCACTAATAGGCATAAGGAGTAACTTAAAGAAGGGTGCCAAAAACCTACAAAGGTTGACCCCCTAATCACATACATAAGGAATGAATGGATAACTTTCCTTACATCTATCGAGTGACCCACTTGAATATAATAATTCAAATAATCCCTCTCCTTGATCACCTAACTATTGTCTATCTTGATAGAAATCAGGTAGAAATAAAATAATGTCAAGATTTAGAAACTTTATTAAGAGTGGAAGTAAGAAAGTTAACAATTCTACCCACCCATATTGTCCACACTGCCCCACTGTGTGTGCTTCTTAAGACATTGAGAATCTCTTAGGGGTTAATAGGAGAAATAAAAATATGTGGTATACTTATAAAATTTAAAATTTTGTGTCATATAAATCCTATTAGTACTAACACTATCAAAAGGGACACACTTCCCCCTCACAAAAGAATTGCTATTCTGGGCATCATTTGTATTAACAAAGAAATCTCTAAAAATATGCACAATATAAGTAGAGGGTTCCTTACAGAATGTACACAATTGCCTATTCACAATGGTATAATCTATAGATCCTTATAAACTCCTAAACCCTCTCTTAGGGATTAATTCTTTGAATACAACTATATTTGCATACATTTCTACTACTTCATCAGCAATGAAGTGCTTATTATAATAGGATTAGGAAGCACACTTCTTGCCTAAAGAGATCTTAGGTGTCATTACAAATTAGAGGATTGAAAACACAAAATAACAAAGAACCAAACAAAAGACATGCAAGAATTAAACAAAAAAAATGGAATAAAATGGCTCTATAACTTATATAAAGGTTCTTATGCTGTGAAGGTGGGAGTTGAAGTGTTGAAGTACTACACTAAATAAAATGATAAATTCATCAAAGGTGGTAAAGGCATTATGGTGCTGATATCAAGTGGTATTGTGGCAATTGGCATTGAAACATAACATAATAACCTAGAAAAGTATTTTACAATGAAAACTTGAATTTTTTGTTTAAACTTGAGCACTTTGCCGCAAGGCTTGCTAGCATTATGGCACTTGGCTTAAGAGCACAATAGTTCCAGAAATCATTATTGGTACGTTGAAGCCCCTATTCTATAGTAATTTTGAAATCAATATGTGGTGCTAGGTTAGAGTGCTATGGCACTAGGCCACTAATAGTATTTATAATTTATTAATCAAATCCTAAGAACTAAAAGCCTCAAGTTTCGTCAGCTCCTCCCCATTTTTGGTTGCTTTCAATGGAAGAAGAAAGGGTAAGGAAGAGAAAAAGGGGAGAGGGAAGAGAAAGAAAGTTGATTTTGGGAAATTTTGTATGTTTCTTAAGTTAGGAAAAGTATGGCCCAAATCTCACTCTCATTTTTCATGATTTTGTGTTGGATGAATTTAATATCTCCAAAATTGATAAAAGTATATTTTATCTTAATTTACAATAGTTTTACTATGTAAAATTTCATACATGATAGATATAGATTTTATGGACATTTTGATTTGAATATTATTGAATTTCACCGGGTAAATTAGAATTTATGATTTTCTAAGTTACAAATTAATATATAAATTTCTTGATCTTATAGATTTTAGAATTTCATATTACATTTCATGAATGAAAGAGAGATTGATGCAACTGAAATAAAATAAATATAGTGCATGCATGTCAATAAGGAAGGTTGGCTATTAATAATATAACTAATTCGGGTTGGCTGTTAAAATATAATACCCTACAAAGGAGGGTCGGCTAGCAGGCTTTTATTTTAAAGATGATTTGTGATGTTATCCCAATTGTAGCTTGTGATTAATGATTGATTTCATCGACTTGCAAAGGCTGATGACTCTTGATGATTTAATAATTCATATGTACTAATAGTAATGATAAAGATAATTATAATAAATATTATATAATGATGCAATGGATAAATATGAAAGAATGAAAATATCACATTAAAGCTAGATTTGTTACTTTGCTATATCATACACCGGATCATATATTGAGGAAATATGTACATTAATGGAAGTAATAATATTGATAATATTAATAATATTGATAGCATTGTAGAATTAAGAGAATTTATAACATTGATCGATAGATAGAGAATTCTTTGTGCATTACAGGTATTGATTTCATATGATTGATAAGATGGGCATGAATGATGATATTGACACCTATATGTTCATGTTATAACATTGATTTATTTGTTACATATGTATTTACATTTCACACTTGTTATTAATTTCTAAATTTAAGCGTATTAATTCTCACTTTTTATTATTGATCATATTGAATCATACAAGTGATGATTTAGCATTGAACACTACTGATTCAATTAATTAAGATGAGCATGCATATTGATTTCCTTATATATTGCATTAACTATTTTATAGAGTTTTTGATTTCTACTGGGTGTTAAGTGTAAATTTTATACTATTTATTATATTTAAATTTATTGAAAATATATAATTTTACTTATATTTATACCTAAAATATTCAGGAGAAGGACAAAATTCATAAGTGTTAAATGAGCACTATAGCGCCTATAGATTCAATCCACAACATTGTCATTGAAAGTGCTCTGACGGCACTAGAAAATTTGTTAGGGATGTTAAGCCCTATGAACTGGCCCAAGGCTAATTAAAAGAAAGAGGTGAATCGATATTTAAAACAAAACTCAAACTTAAAACCAAAATTAAGATTCACCACAATGAAAACCAAAGTGCGAAAATAAAATGCGGAAGTAATAAAGGAGAGACACTTAGTTTAGTGCAATAGTTGGAGGGTGCCAACAAGGAGTGGACGTAGGTCAAGGTTTGACAGAACCACAATAAATCTGGTGTGATATTTCCTTTATTACTTCCGCATTCAATTTTTGCACTTTGGTTTTCATTGTGGTGAATCTTGATTTTGATTTTAAGTTTTAGTTTTGTTTTAAATATTGATTCACCTCTTTTTTTCAATTAGCCTTAGGCCGGTTCATAGGGCTTAATATCCCTAACGAACTTTCTAGTGCCGTCAGAGCACTTTCAAGTGGTATCAGAGCGGGATTCATAAAATAAGTTTTTGAAAGCTCTTGAATTTTTGATCCTTGGCTAATTTTGGTAATCGTAATATTACGGAAGGTTATTCAATCACCAGAACACCGATATTTGAAAATATTACTTTTGATTTTTAGAAAATTCGCATGTCTACTTTCTTGCAATCGATTGATTTTTGTATGTGACATATGATTTTAACTGGTTATTCATTACCGTCATGTATTTTAGATGGAATTAAAATTGATATTCCTTTTAATCAATGGAGTAGAGAAGAGAAAATCAATGCTCAATTGAATGCAAAATCTTTAAACTATTTTTTTTATGCTTTAAATTATGAAGATTGTATGTTAATTTTCACGTGCACTACTGGTAAGAAAATTTGGGATAAATTACACACCATATATAAAGGCACTAGTTAAATCAAGCAATCCAAGTTGAATATTTTAATGCGTGATTATGAACTATTTTGCATGAAACCTTATGAGATGATCTTAGACATGTATACTAGATTTATTCAAATTGTGACATCATTACATACTTTAGGAAAGGAGTTTTCAAACTTTGAAAAAGTTAATAAAATTCTTCGTTGTTTATTTGATAAGTTTGATGCTAAAGTTGTTGCTATTTGTGAATTAAAAAAATTGAATGAGTATTCTATTGATAATTTGATTGGCTCACTCATTGCCTACGAACAAAGTTTAGGTCAAAGACTTTTGGATGCAGGTGAAACGATAATGTTAAAAGCTGAAGATATGGAAAAAAGTAGATTAGTTGGTGACGAAAGTAATGACTTGACAAGCAAATAAAAAAACCCACCAAAAGCATAAGCATCAATATAAGTAGAATAAAGGTAAAAATGATAAGAATGTTAATATTTCTTCTAACGTTATTAGCTTTGGATGTAGGAAGCCTGCACATATGAAAAATCAGTGCCCTAATTTGAGAATTCTTACTGCAAAAGAAAAGGGTAAAGCAAAGTAAATTATAAACTGGGAAAATAATGAAAAGAAAAGAATTTCTTGGGCAGACCTTGCTTCTGAATCTTCTGATCAGAATCAAGATGATGCTTAAACCTTTGTTTGTATGTTTATGTTTGCATGTTTTGTTTGTTCTTTTGTTTTTATGATTTTTTTTTCCTTTCTTTTCTTTTTTCGTTAAATTTTTTATGTGTCATTTCTGATCTACCACACACGTCACATTTCTAAAAGTGAAAAAGCTACCTCCTATTTTTTCTTGAATTCTTATGAAAATTGTGTTTGACTTCTCTAAAAGTGAAAAACCTACCTCTTATTTTAAATTAGTTTTTGAAACTAAATTTTTTTATCTCCCTACATTTTATCTATCGCATAGGGTTCTTTTGCAAGTTGTTGAATCTAACTCATAATTTTCTTAATCAAGAAATTCACTTTGTCAATAGGATGGGTTTACTTTTGTTTTTAAGATTTCAAAAAATGTAGCATATTCAAAAAAAAATTGGCCAATGATGCCAAAAATAAAGATGAGCAAAGACGTCAAATTGAAAAAAAAAGGGAATACACAAACTATATCAAAAATCAAAAGATACGTAGTGCACCAACCAATTATCAAGAGGCATAAAATGAGCCCATAAAATTTAATGCTTACCATTCTTATATTTCTTAAAGCTTAAGAAAACCCTTGATACTTTAGATACTTGATTTTGAAAATCATGATTCCTGATTCAACAATTCTTGCATTAATCTTCTATTAAATATATTTAATGAAAGGAGTTTTAAAAAATGATTGTTTCTTTCTCTAATTTATTCCTTGATTTAGATAGTAAATTAAAAAGTTTTTTAGCCTTTTTAAAAAACTTGAGTTTGGATTATCAAATTCTGAATTTATAACCTTTTTTGGGCTATGCGTTGTCAATACAATTCTACTAATTTTTTGATTAAAATAAGAGATAACTTTCTCATTTTAAGAATATTTATTTTATTTACTAGATCAGGGATCGTTTTTGTCTTTTAATCGTTTTGTTATTATTATTTTTTCCCCTCTCTTTTTGATAATGGCAAACGGGGAGAACGTATTATTGAATTTGTATCTTTTTTTTTTCTTCAAAAAAAAAACAACAAAATTTTTTTTATCTCCCATATTCTTAAAAGTTTTATTTTAGTGTGAGGGAGATTAGGAGAAAATGTTTTCTTCTTTGTAAATTTAAATAGCAATGTTTGTCATTATCGAAAAGGGGGAGATTGTTGCGGATATGTTTTCATGGTTTATGATTTTGATGATAGCAAACACTCTTATTTCTCTACGACTGCCTTATCAACTGACATTTCAGGTTCACAAGATCAGACTGTAATTTGGAATCATCTAAAGATTGGGTAAACTAGGTCTGAGTCAGTTTGTACCCTTTTTCCTTTTTTGAGTCTTTTGTAATTGGTGTGGATCTTGATGCTATAGGGAACAGTCAAAAAATCTTCCAAGGTGCTTGTGTGCAAAGTTACATAGCATCAGGAGCCACACCAATTACAAAAGACTCAAGAAAGGAAAAAAGGTACAAATTGACTCAGACCTAGTCTACCCAGTCTTGAGCTGATTCCAAATTGCAGTCTGATCTTGTGAACCTAAAATGTCAGTTGATAAGGAAGTCGTAGAGAAATAAGAGTGTTTGCTATCATCAAAATCATAAACCATGAAAACATATATGCAATAGTCATCTAAACACCATGGTGCCTATTTTTAACATTACAATGCTTCTCTTAAGAATTTAAGAAAAAATTAGTACCCTAGTTAGCATTGTAGCACCTCTCAGTGTCGATGCGCCAACAATAAGCAACAAAACATTAGAGTCTTAGGAAAATGAATGTTAGAGAGACAATCATTGAAATGTCATTGCATCAAATTATGCTTTCATGCTCTATGGAGAAGCGAGTATCAAAATAAAGAGCCACACTAACTTAGCCAAAATATGCACCAATTGAACCATTAGTCATGCAAGGTTAGCCCAGTGTTGCAGCAAAGTAAGTACTACAACATCGATATACTAGTTTTGTTTATACGGTTGTTGACCTCATTATTCGAGGTTAATTTCCCCGGAATCGATTCTAGCACCTAGATATTCGTAACCTAGTGTAGACGTCGCCCCCACAGGATTTCCCTTAGGTGGACACCTAATGACGTAGCACAGACTCAAACCTATCACTCAACTCAGATCGAAATCAATTCAATCCAATTTCAATTCAACTCCGAAATTAACTCAATTCAAATTCAATTCATGATTCGTCAATGTCGATCGACTTAATTTAATTTGATCTAATTCATTTTCGATCAAATTAATATATCTTTAAACTCAAATCAACTCATCAATCAAGCCCCAAATTCTATCTAGTAAAACCTACTTTAATTCTAATCAAATCAAAATCAGTCCTTAAATCTCTTTTAAAATATAAATCAATCACAACCATTGATTAGAGAGGATGATATCATAAATTTAAAATCAATTTGAATAAAATAGTTATAAATTTTGATTAGAGCCGGTTCAAAATCCCGAACTCCTTTCCACACTCTCATTCAAAAAACTGCTCCATCTCCTTCTCGTGAAAACAAAACCGCTCCCACGCTCCTCTCTGTTCGCGCGTACAGAAGGAAACCGAAGGCCATCTCTTGCAGTTGGCGAAATTAGTCTCCCTCTCTCTCACAGCTACGCACAACTGCTCTCTCTCCCTCTCTTCTCAGCAGTTCGCACAAGCCCGACACTTCCCCATCCATTCTCGCACTCTCTCCCATTGGAAAGAAGACCGAACTCCCTCACCGTTACTCTCTCTCTCGCGACGAACCCAGGCAAAAATGGAAACTCCAGCCCGCTGCTCTCTCACTGTCGCCGACCTTAGTCAACCCCTCAACCTACACGCACGAAGGCCTCTCCCATTACCTCTTTGTTGGCACGACACCAAAGGAGCTCCTATCGCCTCCTGCTCTCAACCCGCACGAAGGCTAGGTCTCCCTGTAAATTCGCGAAACCTGCTTCCCTCGACTCTCTCAGTTCGGAAGAAGTCCAAGCGGAAACCCCAAGCCCCTCATTGCCTCTGTTACACGAAGTCCCCAGGAAAACTACACCTTCTCTCTAGTCCATCCGCCTCCCAGCATGAGGATTTGTACCAAGCCATCTCTTCAATCAAGTTTACTACAAGCATGAAGAGGTGGCATCTCTTCCAGCAAGCAAGAAGAGAAACAATTGGTGCTCTTGATCCTTAAGCTTCTTGCATCCTTAGTTGGTTGAAATGAAGCAGGAAACAAATGAGAGGAGAATAAATCAGAAGTCACAGTTGATGATGGCGATCCATTTGAGAGGTTGTGGCACACATTATTGATTGGTATTCTTTTGATGCTCAATGTGGAATCTGATTTATGTGCGGCTACCACTCTTTATTCTAAGCAAAATTTTGAATGATAAATAAGATCTCTGAAGCCTGACTTTAGAATGTACCTGGTTTGATGATTCTTCAGTTAGCATTTTTTTAAAAAATTATTTTTATAAACAACGCATAGAAGAACTTGTGTTATAGAAATGGGCGTTTACCTTAACTGCAATCTAGCTTATTTTTAGCAAAAGATTTTTTTATATAATATTATATAGATTTCTGCATAAAAAAAATTGTTGCTAGGAAAAGGATGTTTGATACCATTTTTTTTATTTTATTTTTATTAGTAAAACTTTCTCCATCAACTCTTTTTAACAGAAAGTACTCTCACATTTGCTTTGTGATTTAAATAATAGACATTAATTTGGATGATTGCATTCAGTAGATGGGGGCTCTTACGAATGTATGTTGTATATATTTCAAAAACAATTTTTTCTATGTGACGAATTTTTGATTTGAGTGCTCATTTGAAATGAATTTCTTTTAATATGATTTTAGAGGAAATCCTTTTGAGATAAATATGGAAGTTTTCTCCTTATGATTTGACAAAGAGATGAAGGGAAATTGTATGTCTTGGAAAAGTTTGTGTTTCAAAAAGTGAAAATCATATGTGTTTTGAAATGATGGAAATTGTGTCCCTTGGAAAGGTGGAAATGTGTTAGAACTTGTATGATTTTGAGAGAGTAGAAATTGTGTATTTTGGAAAAAGAAAAGTAAAGTGTGTATATTGAGTTGAAAAGTAAAAATTAGGTGAAAGTTATATATATGAAAGTAAGGTAATGTGTTTATCTTCGGGAAGTTTTGGAGATGTAGAATTTGTGCCTATATTGAAAAGTGATGTGTAAAGGTAAAGTTGTATTTGAACTTGTGTGTAAAGGTAAAAATTTAGTTGAACTTGTGTATGATTTGGAAGAGAAAATTGTGAAGATTTGAAAGGAAAAGTGTGTGTGTGTTGAAAAGTGAATCAAGTGTGTAATGTTGGAAAAGCAAAAAGTGTATATCTTGAAAAAGGAAGTATGTGAGTTTTTAAAAAGTAAAAGTGGAATTTGTATGATTTGGAAAGGTGAAGGATTTATGTTTTGAAAGGTAAAATTTATGTGTTGAAAGGTGTTTTTGAATATTGAAATATGTGAAAGTGTTTTGAAAAGGAAGAGTGCAGAGTATGATTTTGGGAATGGTGAAATGTGCAAATGTGAGAGGCAAAGTGTTTGTTTTATGAAAATTGTATAAGTTTAGAAAAGTGTAAGTAAACGTTGGGAAGATACAAAGTATACTTCCAAAAGTAAAGGTTCCAAAAGGCAAGTAACAAATCTGGTGTTCAAGTCCGAAGAAATGTACGTCTTTTATTTTCAGTAAATTTCAATTATATTATTATTGATTATCAAATGTGCTTTATAATCCCTATTTTTCTTTTCTTTATTGGCATAAACTACGAGGAACGGTACCGGTTGAGGGAACAAAAGGACAAGGAGCTAATGACGTCAATCGCCTCTATCCAACTGGGTAGAGGTGCTACGGGCGGAACCACCGGGTCATAGCCCCCGGTGATTGTGAGTATTCTAAACTTAGAAAACCTTTAGGGGCCCCTAGTGTTATTTGTGCGAATCCTTCCCTTTAGGTCCTTGTAGTAACTTCAATTTTTATTAGGTTTACTTTTATTTGCTTTTAGATCCTTAAACCCCTTTTAGACATACTCAAAGTCCTAAGGGTTAGTAATAATAAAAATTTCATCCTATACAACAGTAGTGACACTTAAGGATAAAACTTAAGGACTGAGTTTTAGAAAACTTAGACTTAGGATGCATGCACATTTTAGGATATAAATATATAACATAGAAAACTTAGTGACACCTCACCTTAGGATTAGTGAATATTTTTAAATTAAAATTCAATCAATTAGAAAACTTTAGCTAATAATTAACCTAGGACATATAAAAACCACATAACCTATTGCACAAACTTAGATTTGTTTGCTAGGACAACCGACTCTAGTTTTAGGTTAGGCCGGTGTTTATTTCTTTCCTGCTGTGTGACGGGCTTTTTCTCGAGTTTTATTGCATGTTGGTTGTAAAATATTGGTGTGTTTGTTTATTTATTTTTACTGCACTCTAGGTTGTGATTTGATTAACGATTAGATTACCCATAGGTTAGGAGCGATCTGGATTGTTAATATGATTTCCTGCAGGTGGCCACACTCATGCAGGGCAAAGGGGGCTAATTAATCAATAATTTTATAAATGCTACATGTACTACAGCTGCTTAGCCCCCAAATAAAAAGAGTGTGGCCAAGTGTGGCTGATAAATTTAATTTAAATGCAAACATATAAGTGCTTGGGATGATTTTTATATAAACTGCTTAGGATAACCCTGTAGGTGGACTAGATTTTTCTTCTTTTTCTGTGAAATGAAATGTAATGTAAATATAATATATCAAGAGTCAAAATTGTGAAAGTGATTTTGAAAATGGGATATCACATTCAATTTGGAATCTGAAGAAAAGAGAATATACCTTAAAGGATTATTCTCTTTTATTTAGAAAGTCAAGTTAGAATGATTCAATATCCAAATAGAAAAGAAAATACCTCTCTTAGGGATGAGTTTCTTTTCATTTGGATATCCAGAACCCGACGGACCCGAGAAGCTCGTAGAAGAAGAAAAGACAGAACGAGAAGATTGAAGAAAGAAGATGAAGAAATAAAGATTCAAGGAACAGTATATCCCAGTTTAAAAAATCACTTGCGTCATTCTTAGGATTAGAATCCTTGTTTGTTGTCAGTGGTGCCCGGCCACTTCACTTTTCTGTAAATTCTTGGTGTAATATGGACATTGGACATTGGATATTATAATTTTGGATTATTTAATTTGTTTGTTTACATTGTTTGTGCAGTAGCTTTTTTTAGGGCCCTTACATGCCGTATTTTGTTTTAGCCTGGATTCGAATCGGAGAGATTTTTTCGTAAGGGTACGCTTAAAATTCTACTTGTAATTTTAAATAAAAATTTTTAGGCTCACATAGTAACTCTAACGATCTAAGAAGTAAGCTCGGGACCGCCGAGAGTCAGCATAAGCATATTAATACTTTCTCTTCCTTGTTAGGCACCTCCCCGCCTGCGGGTTCTGGCAGACCACTTGACCTATGAGGGTGCAGTTCTGTCAAGGGGAAGTTGTGCAATCTCTAGGAAAAAACCTATTTTCTAAGCCTAATTTTTAAACTGCTTCATTATTATTTTATGCATTCGAGTCAATTAGCATGCATTGCATTAGATACAAATTAAAAAGAGTCTAAAATATTAATTGCATTTCTAGACATTTTTCACCCTACATAAGTCAAGGGGCCAATTAGGAACTGTCTTAGATGTCGGCCCCCAATTCCTTAAAACTTAAGCAACGTCCCTACTCATCTTTCATAAAAGACTGGATACATGGTTTTAAAGCGCCTAGGTGGTTAGCTGGCTCCCTAATCCAGGCCGGGATAAGTCCAGATTTGCACTTCATTAGTTAGGTTCGGGTCACTATTTTATAGTACCCAAATTAGATTTTGGTTCTGAGGCGGATTCTTTTTAGATCTTAAGTCCTCACCATACGGGAATATAAAATCCCAAATTTCTAATAAAATGTCAACTTAAATATAAAATTTTCTCCTAAAATATAAAGCCCAATATAGGATAGATTGAGGTTGTCTCTGGGCTTCTCAGAATCCGACACCTCCTACTTTCCTTCCTTTGACCCGTTAATAAATGCTAAACATTGAGCTTTCTCCTTGAAAAATTCCTACTTATGTTTCCTTGTCTTTTACTTTGTAGTCAAAGGGTATGAAATCACTGCTTTAATCGAGAGTTTTCTTAGGAGCTTCTCTCCTAGGATGTAATTAACTATACGAGCTTGCTCCTATAGGGATTTGAGAACCCTAGACTAAAATATACCTTGTTTTATTCATATAAAACAAGGGAAGAATCTTTGGGAACGTAGATATTTTTAAAACCTTATTTCTAATTTTGAATAAACTTGTAGAATGTTATTATTATCTTTTCAGATAATATAATATTATACTTGTTATATTCAACTTTAGAAATAATGAATTTTATAAAACTCATTCTCACTTTTGGATATCTTGAAGAATATTATGTTCGTCTTTTAAGATGATATAATATTTTTCTTGTCATATTTAAATAAAAGAATGAATAAACTTTTTTCAAAAAACGTATTTCTATTTTTAAACATATTATATAGGATTTCATGTTCATCTTTTAAGATGATATGTTATTCTTTGAACTATGTTTGATTATAGAAATATCAATTTTCAAAACCCTATTTTGATATTGAATCCATTGTAGAATATTTTGTCGGCCTTTCGAGACCGTACTTTATTCTCAATGCAGTATTCGATTATAAAATAGGAGAAAATCAAAATCTGCGTGGTGTGACATAATTTTTCCCACCAAGGTTTTTCTGGCGACTCCGCTGGGGATTAATCCTCTCTCCATCTTTAGCAGTGTTTTGTACCCTTTAATCGGTAGTATACTTGTGCTCGTCATAGGTTGTAACTACATTTCTTCCGCCGGTTCTTTTATTCATTTCATTTTTGGATAATTTGGCCGGCATCTAAAAAATTTTAGAGGTCTTATTTTGGACCCCGTTAGAAAACTGATGGGAAGCTCCTTTATATGACCTTTTTGCAAAGAAATTTTCTGTGCTAATTCGAATGTTGCAGTTACATTTTTCTTGTAACTTGATGTTTGACTTAGCACTGGGTCAAAAATCCCTTTGCCCAATCTTTAATAATATGTATAGTTACTTTTTTTAGTAACTTAATGTATTATTTGGATTGGGTCCGAATAATAATAAATTTTCAAAATTTTAAACTTCTTCGTGTCTGAGCTAACATGTTGCAGTTATATATTTTTGTAACTCGATATGTGGCTGGATAAATCTTAAGAAAATTTGAGCTTTGTAAATCAAAGTTTTCTCCTTATCTAAACCAACATGTTGTAGTTATAAATTTTTATAACTTAATATGTGTGGTAAGACAGGGTCCAAAAGCTCATACTTTCAAATAAACTTTTTTCTTGTCCTAATAACGTATTGTAGTTACATGTCATTTATAGCTTGATATGATTACTAGGACAGGGTCCATAATTTGATCTATGCAAGATTGTTAAAATTAAATTCAATTTACATTGAGAAAAGTTTGAAGGTTCAAATCTAAGTCAAGCTTGTGAAAATCATTTTGTTAAAGAAATTAGAAGGTTGATTTCTCCTAAAAGAAATTTACCTCTATTTTCTTTAAAATATAATAAAAACTTCAATGTGGTTGACTCCTCTAAACACTTAAAGAATAAAACCGATGGTTATCAATGCTAAAATGAAAAGTGTGTTCCCTCCCTCCCTCCACTTGAGTGGATTAATGCTTTAGATAAAGATATATTTAATCTTATTTCCTTTTGGAACCTTAAAGCATAAAAGTTTAGCTAATTTTGCTAAGTTCCTAGCAATTGCTGAATTAAATTCAAAAATATTTTCAAATCTCATATTCAACCATATTATGATTTTTCTGATCTTAGGATTGAATAATTATTGGTTGATATATTGAAGTTTGAAAATATTTTGAATTCCCTCATCTTTAAACCTTCTTGTAGGTTAGAATTTAAGATGCTTTTAAATCCTATTTCTTAAGGGTACTACATGGATACGACAATTTGTCCTCTACTATGTAGTTTAACTCTGATAGAAAATGAATCTTAAGGCATGCGATAAAGATAAATGACCTAATCAATTATATAATTGCCTTCGTTTACCGTCTGAAGTTTACTCTTATGGTAATATTTTTAAATCAAATTTTAGCTAAGTTTACTCTTGGCTTTATTACTCCATTTGAGAAAACTCATGAGCAGTTATTATTAAAGATTGATCATCTTAAATTTTTATTTGGTCAAAAACTTAGGACGATTCAAGGTTCTTTATTATGGTTAATCCATGATATGGTTAATATTCCCTCTATCATGTGATTTTCCATCAAAATAAATTGACATTTCTTGAATTGATACTAAGTTAGTCGACTTCATAACATCTTTAATGGTTTCCTTCTTCAGTAGTAAAAAAAAATAAAAAAATTATTATTATATTTGGGTTCACCCATTATAATATCCATAAATAACTTCTTTTAAATTAAGATTTATGTCAAATTGAAATTGGAGGAGGTGGAAGTTTTATTCATCTTTTTTATCGTTATGCATCTCATAAGCATTTTGCGAGTTGATGAATTTATTTTATAATTATCTCAACTAAGTTGTCTATTCATACTATAGGATCGGGTCCAATTTATAAATCAATCTTCTTTGTATAAGAGTGTTAATTTTTTTACTCTTATACTTGGAAGATGATTTTTACAACTGAAATAATAATTACAAGATTTAAATAAAGGAAGCCTCTTAAAAAAAAAAATGAAGAAGGAAAAGAAAAGAAAAGAAAAAAAGAGACACATTCATTAAATGTGTAGTAAAAAAAAAAAAGTGGCTTCCCTTTCTAAATCTTAAATATCAAAGGACCTATTTATCCTTTAGTATTTTTAACACTTGATTTTGAGAATTAAAAATTTTTATTCATCATCAAGCATTGATGTTCTATTAGATGTAAAATATAAATACCATCTGAAAGATTTGAAAAGATTGAATTTCCACCTCTAATTTAATTTCTTTGGATCTTAGTTCAAAATAAGAAGAAAAAGATGAAGAAGGAAACCCCAGTTTTGCTTGTAGGAAGCTTTGATCTGGGTTAACAAAATCTAAATCTTGAGACATCTCTAATTAGCAATTTGAGTAGGTCAGTTCATATCTTCAAATCATTTTCAAGAAAATCACAAAGATGATCAATCTAACTGGAATTATAATGGTGATGGTTGTACATTATTGAGTTTCATATATCTAAACCTAATTGAGATGTATAAACAAACCATGATCCAAAATTTTTTAACTCTCTTTTAGACATCTTCCAATTTGAATGAGATTCTAGACAGGATCCTAATACTGGATGATCTATAGTGATATTTACGGATATAAAAATCACTTTCTTTAGATCCAAATTTTTGAAACTAAACTAAGGGACATCCCTTTGTTGGTCTTGAGATAATTGTCTAATGTTCTCATTCACTGTTGAGTAGATATCATACAAATTTAAATCTATTATTGACTGAACTAGGATGTTAGAACATGAGGGGTTCTATTCTTAGTGATGTCAACGATATCTTTGTTTGAATCTTTGCTAAACGCCAAATCAAAATCTGCGTGGTGTGTCATAATTTTTCCCACCAAGGTTTTTCTGTTTGTTGACCTCATTATTCGAGGTTAATTTCCCCGGAATCGATTCTAGCACCTAGATATTCGTAACCTAGTGTAGACGTCGCCCCCACAGGATTTCCCTTAGGTGGACACCTAATGACGTAGCACGGACTCAAACCTATCACTCAACTCAAAACGAAATCAATTCAATCCAATTTCAATTCAACTCCGAAATTAACTCAATTCAAATTCAATTCATGATTCGTCGATGTCGATCGACTTAATTTAATTTGATCTAATTCATTTTCGATCAAATTAATATATCTTTAAACTCAAATCAACTCATCAATCAAGCCCCAAATTCTATTTTGTAAAACCTACTTTAATTCTAATCAAATCAAAATCAGTCCTTAAATCTCTTTTAAAATATAAATCAATCACAACCATTGATTAGAGAGGATGATATCATAAATTTAAAATCAATTTGAATAAAATAGTTATAAATTTTGATTAGAGCCGGTTCAAAATCCCGAACTCCTTTCCACGCTCTCATTCAAAAAACTGCTCCATCTCCTTCTCATGAAAACAAAACTGCTCCCACGCTCCTCTCTGTTCACGCGTACAGAAGGAAACCGAAGGCCATCTCTTGCAGTTGGCGAAATCAGTCTCCCTCTCTCTGACAGTTACGCACAACTGCTCTCTCTCCCTCTCTTCTCAGCAGTTCGCACAAGCCCGACACTTCCCCATCCATTCTCGCACTCTCTCCCATTGGAAAGAAGACCGAACTCCCTCACCGTTACTCTCTCTCTTGCGACGAACCTAGGCAAAAACGGAAACTCCAGCCCGTTGCTCTCTCACTGTCGCCGACCTTAGTCAACCCCTCAACCTACACGCACGAAGGCCTCTCCCGTTACCTCTCTGTTGGCACGACACCAAAGGAGCTCCTATCGCCTCCTGCTCTCAACCCGCACGAAGGCTAGGTCTCCCTGTAAATTCGCGAAACCTGCTTCCCTCGACTCTCTCAGTTCGGAAGAAGTCCAGGCGGAAACCCCAAGCCCCTCATTGCCTCTGTTACACGAAGTCCCCAGGAAAACTACACCTTCTCTCTAGTCCATCCGCCTCCCAGCATGAGGATTTGTACCAAGCCATCTCTTCAATCAAGTTTACTACAAGCATGAAGAGGTGGCATCTCTTCCAGCAAGCAAGAAGAGAAACAATTGGTGCTCTTGATCCTTAAGCTTCTTGCATCCTTAGTTGGTTGAAATGAAGCAGGAAACAAATGAAAGGAGAACAAATCAGAAGGCACAGTTGGTGATGGCGATCCATTTGAGAGGTTGTGGCACACATTATTGATTGGTATTCTTTTGATGCTCAATGTGGAATTTGGTTTATGTGCGGCTACCACTCTTTATTCTAAGCGAAATTTTGAATGATAAATAAGATCTCTGAAGCCTGACTTTAGAATGTACCTGGTTTGATGATTCTTCAGTTAGCATTTTTTTAAAAAATTATTTTTTATAAACAACGCATAGAAGAACTTGTGTTATAGAAATGGGCGTTTACCTTAACTGCAATCTAGTTTATTTTTAGCAAAAGATTTTTTTATATAATAGTATATAGATTTCTGCAAAAAAAAATTGTTGCTAGGAAAAGGATGTTTGATACCATTTTTTTTATTAGTAAAACTTTCTCCATCAACTCTTTTTAACAGAAAGTACTCTCACATTTGCTTTGTGATTTAAATAATAGACATTAATTTGGATGATTGCATTCAGTAGATGGGGGCTCTTACGAATGTATGTTGTATATATTTCAAAAACAATTTTTTCTATGTGACGAATTTTTTGATTTGAGTGCTCTTTTGAAATGAATTTCTTTTAATATGATTTTAGAGGAAATCCTTTTGAGATAAATATGGAAGTTTTCTCCTTATGATTTGACAAAGAGATGAAGGGAAATTGTATGTCTTGGAAAAGTTTGTGTTTCGAAAGTGAAAATCATGTGTTTTGAAATGATGGAAATTGTGTCCCTTGGAAAGGTGGAAATGTGTTAGAACTTGTATGAGTTTGAGAGAGTAGAAATTGTGTATTTTGGAAAAAGAAAAGTAAAGTGTGTATATTGAGTTGAAAAGAAAAAATTAGGTGAAAGTTATATATATGAAAGTAAGGTAATGTGTTTATTTTCGGGAAGTTTTGGAGATGTAGAATTTGTGCCTATATTGAAAAGTGATGTGTAAAGGTAAAGTTGTATTTGAACTTGTGTGTAAAGGTAAAGATTTAGTTGAACTTGTGTATGATTTGGAAGAGAAAATTGTGAAGATTTGAAAGGAAAAGTGTGTGTGTTGAAAAGTGAATCAAGTGTGTAATGTTGGAAAAGCAAAAAGTGTATATCTTGAAAAAGGAAGTATGTGAGTTCTGAAAAAGTAAAAGTGGAATTTGTATGATTTGGAAAGGTGAAGGATTTATGTTTTGAAAGGTAAAATTTATGTGTGTTGAAAGGTGTTTTTGAATATTGAAATATATGAAAGTGTTTTGAAAAGGAAGAGTGCAGAGTATGATTTTGGGAATGGTGAAATGTGCAAATGTGAGAGGCAAAGTGTTTGTTTTATGAAAATTGTATAAGTTTAGAAAAGTGTAAGTAAACGTTGGGAAGATACAAAGTATACTTCCAAAAGTAAAGGTTCCAAAAGGCAAGTAACAAATCTAGTGTTCAAGTACGAAGAAATGTACGTCTTTTATTTTCAGTAAATTTCAATTATATTATTATTGATTATCAAATGTGCTTTCTAATCCCTATTTTTCATTTCTTTATTGGCATAAACTACGAGGAACGGTACCGGTCGAGGGAACAAAAGGACAAGGAGCTAATGACGTCAGTCGCCTCTATCCAACCGGGTAGAGGTGCTACGGGCGGAACCACCGGGTCATAGCCCCCGGTGATTGTGAGTATTCTAAACTTAGAAAATATTTAGGGGCCCCTAGTGTTATTTGTGCGAATCCTTCCCTTTAGGTCCTTGTAGTAACTTCAATTTTTATTAGGTTTACTTTTATTTGCTTTTAGATCCTTAAACCCCTTTTACACATACTCAAAGTCCTAAGGGTTAGTAATAATAAAAATTTCATCCTATACAACAATAGTGACACTTAAGGACAAAAATTAAGGACTGAGTTTTAGAAAACTTAGACTTAGGATGCATGCACATTTTAGGATAGAAATATATAACATAGAAAACTTAGTGACTCCTCACCTTAGGATTAGTGAATATTTTTAAATTAAAATTCAATCAATTAGAAAACTTTAGCTAATAATTGACCTAGGACATATAAAAACCACATAACCTATTGCACACACTTAGATTTGTTTGCTAGGACAACCGACTCTAGTTTTAGGTTAGGCTGGTGTTTATTTCTTTACTGCTGTGTGACGGGCTTTTTCTCGAGTTTTATTGCATGCTGGTTGTAAAATATTGGTGTATTTGTTTATTTATTTTTACTGCACTCTAGGTTGTGATTTGATTAACGATTAGATTACCCATAGGTTAGGAGCGATCTGGATTGTTAATATGATTTTCTACAGGTGGCCACACTCATGCAGGGAAAAGGGGGCTAATTAATCAATAATTTTATAAATGCTACAGGTACTACAGCTGCTTAGCCCCCAAATAAAAAGAGTGTGGCCAAGTGTGGCTGATAAATTTAATTTAAATGCAAACATATAACTGCTTGGGATGATTTTTATATAAACTGCTTAGGATAACCCTGTAGGTGGACTAGATTTTTCTTCTTTTTCTGTGAAATGAAACGTAATGTAAATATAATATATCAAGAGTCAAAATTATGAAAGTGATTTTGAAAATGGGATATCACATTCAATTTGGAATCTGAAGAAAAGAGAATATACCTTAAAGGATTATTCTCTTTTATTTAGAAAGCCAAGTTAGAATGATTCAATATCCAAATAGAAAAGAAAATACCCCTCTTAGGGATGAGTTTCTTTTCATTTGGATATCCAGAACCCGGCGGACCCGAGAAGCTCGTAGAAGAAGAAAAGACAGAACGAGAAGATTGAAGAAAGAAGATGAAGAAATAAAGATTCAAGGAACAGTATATCCCAGTTCAAAAAATCACTTGCTTCATTCTTAGGATTAGAATCCTTGTTTGTTGTCAGTGGTGCCCGGCCACTTCACTTTTCTGTAAATTCTTGGTGTAATATGGACATTGGACATTGGATATTATAATTTTGGATTATTTAATTTGTTTGTTTACATTGTTTGTGCAGTAGCTTTTTTTAGGGCCCTTACATGCCGTATTTTGTTTTAGCCTGGATTCGAATCAGAGAGATTTTTTCATAAGGGTACGCTTAAAATTCTTCTACTTGTAATTTTAAATAAAAATTTTTAGGCTCACATAGTAACTCTAACGATCTAAGAAGTAAGCTCGGGACCGCCGAGAGTCATCATAAGCATATTAATACTTTCTCTTCCTTGTTAGGCACCTCCCCGCCTGCGGGTTCTGGCAGACCACTTGACCTATGAGGGTGCAGTTCTGTCAAGGGGAAGTTGTGCAATCTCTAGGAAAAAACTTATTTTTTAAGCCTAATTTTTAAACTGCTTCATTATCATTTTATGCAATCAAGTCAATTAGCATGCATTGCATTAGATACAAATTAAAAAGAGTCTAAAATATTAATTGCATTTCTAGACATTTTTCACCCTACATAAGTCAAGGGGCCAATTAGGAACTGTCTTAGATGTCGGCCCCCAATTTCTTAAAACTTAAGCAACGCCCCTACCCATCTTTCATAAAAGACTGGATACATGGTTTTAAAGCGCCTAAGTGGTTAGCTGGCTCCCTAATCCAGGCCGGGATAAGTCCAGATTTGCACTTCATTAGTTAGGTTCGGGTCACTATTTTATGGTACCCAAATTAGATTTAGGTTCTAAGGCGGATTCTTTTTAGATCTTAAGTCCTCACCCTCCGGGAATATAAAATCCCAAATTTCTAATAAAATGTCAACTTAAATATAAAATTTTCTCCTAAAATATAAAGCCCAACATAGGATAGATTGAGATTGTCTCTGGGCTTCTCAGAATCCGACACCTCCTACTTACCTTCCTTTGACCCGTTAATAAATGTTCAACATTGAGCTTTCTCCTTGAAAAATTCCTACTTCTGTTTCCTTGTCTTTTACTTTGTAGTCAAAGGGTATGAAATCACTGCTTTAATCGAGAGTTTTCTTAGGAGCTTCTCTCCTAGGATGTAATTAATTATAGGAGCTTGCTCCTATAGGGATTTGAGAACCCTAGACTAAAATAAACCTTATTTTATTCATATAAAACAAGGGAAGAATTTTTGGGAACGTAGATATTTTTAAAACCTTATTTCTAATTTTGAATAAACTTGTAGAATGTTATTATTATCTTTTCAGATAATATAATATTATACTTGTTATATTCAACTTTAGAAATAATGAATTTTATAAAACTCATTCTCGCTTTTGGATATCTTGAAGAATAATATGTTCGTCTTTTAAGATGATATAATATTTTTCTTGTCATATTTAAATAAAAAAATGAATAAACTTTTTTCAAAAAATGTATTTCTATTTTTTAACATATTCTATAGGATTTCATGTTCATCTTTTAAGATGATATGTTATTCTTTGAACTATGTTTGATTATAGAAATATCAATTTTCAAAACCCTATTTTGATATTGAATCCATTGTTGAATATTGTATCGGCTTTTCGAGACCGTAATTTATTCTCAATGCAGTATTCGATTATAAAATAAGAGAAAATCAAAATCTGCATGGTGTGACATAATTTTTCCCACCAACGGTCACAGCGTGACCTTGTCAAACATCGCAGCGCCTAAGTCCATTTATGCACTTATATAAATTGTTTTTTAACTTGTTTTTTTGTGTGAGTTCTATTTTTTATTGGATTCTTATAATTTATAGTGTCTTTCATTAGTTTTCCCTTTGATTAAAGTGTATTGGGAGATCTTACCCTATAGTGTGTAAGTAATTCTATTATTGGAGGAAGGAGTGTGAAGAATATCAATTGATCCTTTCAGGTTTTATTTATCTTATTTATTCTCCTATATCTTTTCTTATATGAATGAAATGAACATGAGTTTACTTTTTATGTTATCTATATCTGGTTAAATCTTTGCGTTTTGGGCTAATATTGCAAATACATTGCAAGTACTAATGTAGGCTCTTATGTTTCCAATTACTTCATAGATATTTTTAATATATCTAGTTTTTTATTTAATGCATATAATGACTATACATGTAGTTAATATCTAGTGTGATGTATTGCCTCGATGGATGAATATTAGAATAAATAGGAGTATTAAAATGGAATGTTGGCATACCAAGATATATAATCTAAACCTTATAGGTTTTATAGAGATAGTATGATTGTAGGAAGGCCATAAACCTCCATTTTCACCCCTACAAGTTTGACAAAGATCTAAGGATGTATGCGTTCTTATTCATATCTAAAATTAAGATTCTCATTAAGAAAGTTATGTTGATTTACATTCATGAGTCGAAAATGCTTTATTTATATTGGTAGTAAATTTTATTGTAAGTTTTTAGTTTAAGTGGAAAAACCTCAAAAACATATATTTTTTACATTTATTATGATAAATTGTACATTTAGACTAAATAATAGTAGTTTAATTAAAATTAAGCAGAACACTTTCTCATGGGATCGAATATTCTCTCTACCACTTTATTACTTGATCGACATGTATATTTGCATATTTAGTGGGCTTTTATTATTTTTTATATCAATGAAAATCTAAGCATATTTATATTGCTTGCAAGTTCTATGTATAGTCGTCATCATTGACTATATAGCTCAAGTCCCATAAGGCCCTCCCACCTCCATTTAGTTTTTGGCAACATTGGTTGGGAAGTGACGTGCATATTGCATTCTAAACTATATTATAAAATAAGTGCATATTTAGTCCTACTTATATCATGTATCTTTTTTAATTGAGTTTGTTAAAATAAAAAAATAAAAAAAGTATTTTGTAAATTATTAGATTATAATCATTTATTTATTTTATCATTGTTGCATGCTCAGTAGATATAGTAAGAGCTTTTATTATTTGATTCTAAGATAGAAAGGACCCTTACCAAAATTTAAAAAATAAAAAAATAAAAAGATTTTTGAGATATTTGAATTAATACAAGATCATGATCATCTTAAACCTCTTAGAGAGTATGCTAAACCTATAGTAGAAAAAATCCATCAAATTATTAATAAATCTAATATCGAGGCCATTAAATTTGAACAAAAATCTATCATAAATCAGATGGTTGAAAATTCTTAGTTTGTGGGAAAACTTGTTGAGGATCCCGACTTACACTTTGATAGCTTCTTAAAAATTTATGTAATATTTAAGTATAATAGTATGAGTAATGATACTATTGGACTTTGGCTATTCCCATTTTTTTCTAAGGGACAAAGCTAAAATGTGGTTGAATTTCTTACCCCTAGGCTCTATAACTACTAGAATTGAGTTTATACACAAATTCCTTGCTAAGTATTTCCCACCTTCAAAAATTGCTAAACTTATGAATGATATCACATATTTTGCTCAATTTGAGGGAAAGTCAATTTATAAAAGTTGGGAGAGATTTAATGAAATTCTTAGGAGATGTCCTCATCATGTTTTACCCAATTGATTAGTTATTCAAACTTTTTATAATAGATTGGTAGGATCCCTTAGGTCGAACATGGATGTAGTAGCTGCAAATCTTTAATGTCTGAGCCATTTGAGGAAGCAAATGAACTGATTAAGGAAATGTTTAAGAGAGCTGTTGGTGGGTATGAATTAGATGCATTTTCTATTTTGACTATACAAATAGTTATAATTTCTAAAATGTTAGACTGAAATTACTAGATGGACAAGAGGAGGGGGTGAATTGTGAAAGATTTATAGCAATAAATAAAACCTAAACAGGAGTTCTAATATTTTTGATATTTTTAAGGTTTTAACATGAAAATAAAGTGCAACAATGAAATCCTATTCAATCATAATATTTCACCAAGCAAATATACTGAAAATGAAAAATACACATAAGAATAAAAATGATAAGGAAAAAGCACACCGGATTTTTATAGTGGTTCGGTCAAACCATGACCTACGTCTACTCCCTAGAGTCCTCCGCTCTGGACATTTCACTACAAGCAATAGCTCTCCTTTTGCCCCCCTTGGCAAGGCGGAGAAGCCCTTACAATACTCCCTTTCAACAACCCGACATCGCAGAGTGCCAAACTCTATTTTCACCCTCCTGGCGACAGCAGAGAACCTTCTCATTTTTCTTCCTCCCGGAGAAGGCAAAGTACCTCGAGGTCAAGGATGTAGAAGAGCCTTCCCCTTGGAGATCCTCTCACAAATTCTTCTACGGCCACAGGAGGAGCAAGATGCAGCAAGTTCGGAGCAACCGTGTGATCTCCCTCACACCTCTTCTCCCTCACAATGCTCACCTTCTCTTTCCTATCTCAAACCCTAAAGAACTTCTCAAGAGCTCTCTCCCTCGGAATCCCTCTCTATCCACGTTCTCCTCTCTAATTCACACAAAGAAAACATAACTATTTTTACACCTAAAAATGGGCTCCAAAATCCCTGAAATTTTAAAGTAGCTGTTACTATCATATAGTACGATTTCTAATCGTACAGTATGATATTTATACAAAACTTTGTCCATGTACGAAGATGTATGAACAGTTCAAAATCAATCATACAATATGATAATGAATCGTACGGTACGATCCTCAATATTACTGATCGTATAGGACGATAGCTGGGACGATCAAATATCATCTCTGTTCATCGTATTGTACGATACATATCGTACTGTACGAATGGTCAAAATCAAGACATCGTCCAGGATGAATTCCGGGACAATCAAGAATCGTCTTTATTCATTGTATAATACGATCTACATCATACTGTAAGGCAAGGCAAAAATAATGGATCGTCTAGGACGATCTCTGGGATGATCAGAATTTATCTTTGTTCATCGTATTGTACGAATTGGTTCGTAGAGTATGATATTCAATTTGAAATTAAGCCTTGAATCATTCAACTAATCATGGGTTAATTTAAATAAGTATTTAAAAAAAATCGTACAGTATGAAATACTTCATACAGTACGAATGGCGAAGAAAAACTTAAGTTAATTAGAAGGCCAGGGTTTTGGATTTGAACATATCGTACAGTACGATTTTTAATTGTACGGTGCGATCTATTCACAGAATCTTCCTACAAGCTCGGATCGTACGGTATGAAATAACGTCGTACAGTACGATCTACAGAGAAAGAAAATCTCCAAATTTTTCTTTTAAAAAACCCTCTCCTCCTGTGTGTGTGCATGGTTGCTCAAACTTTTATGCATTTTGTGGTCAGACTCAAGAAAATAAAAATAAAATAAATAACAAAATATATTGTCAGACTCATACTCCTAATCTACCCATTCTTGAGTCTTCATGTTGTCCTGAGTAGCTTGTGATCTTCCTAAAATGTTGGTACTCACGGATAATAGCAAACAAAATAATATTCAATGAATATATAATTCAGATGACATTATTTGTCATCATCAAAATCTCAAACTCGAGATCATGGGTTGCAACATAGACATTATTGGAGTTAGTTCAGAGTTAGGGTCATTTATGCAGTTGGAAGAGTGCGATTTAAGTTTAATTGATGATAGTAATGTAACAGGGATTGATAATGTGAATTTGATTGAAAGACAAAACAATATGCACTCTAGTACATTAAATCCAGGTTGGAGGAACCATCCATATTTTAGTTGGCTAAATAATATTGGTGGTAAGAATTAATGGAATTCAGGTCAACATGTAATAAATCCTAAACCTTCGTATCCCAGGTTTTAACCAAAGCAATCAATTCAAAGAGAGGAAATCACCTTCAAAAGTGGTTATAATTTAGTTAGGAAACCAGTATCCAAGTCAGACAGCTTAAATTAAGAATATTAAAAATAAATTAAGATGGATTGTAATATCTTTCAGTAGTAGATCTCTTGAAACTTTACCCAGTAATATTAAAATTAATCCAAAGGAGTGGTGGTGATTTATTACATCCAAAATGATTTATCTAGGCAAGTGTGACTAAAGACTATAAATTTCATGTTGTATTGGGAGGCAACCCAATTTTGTTCTCTATTTTTTTATCTTTTTATTTGTAATTTATGTTTATTTTATGTTATGTTTTATAAATTTGGTTATGTGTATATGTTGTATTGCTTATGAAATTGTTAATCTTTATTTTGACTAAGTTATGAACAAATTTCCTGAGAAAAAAATTGTTTAACTAAAAATTAAATTAGCGCCATAGCATTAGTATTTGAAGCATTAGTGTTTGCAAGCCAAACGCCACAACATACAAAAATAACATTGAAATGATAATGTCTCAATTTTTTTATTCCACTACTGCAACGCTATATTATTAAGCATCGTAGTTCTATTTTATCTTATCTAGCACCTCAATTCTACTTTTCAAGCACTATAGTGTTAATTTGTTATCTCTATAGTATTAATGGAATTATAGTCAATAAGCCATACTTTCATAACTTTTATAATATCACATTTTATTAAGCACTACAACACCATTGCTAGCACCACAATGATATGCTAAAATCATTATTATGATAGTTATAGTGCCTTGGTGGTAGTCTTTGTAAGCTATGTAGTGCTCATTCATGTCAAGTGACATTGTATTTCCCCAATCACAAAGTTGGAACTTCATTTTCTAATGCTTGCACCGCATCATTACATGTCTCATTCCATTGCAACATCAATATGTTTGACTATTTAACATTTTCTTTATTTTTAGGATTGACAGTGCTACTCTCTTGACCTCCATAGTGCTCGTGAGTTTATATATAGGATGCTTGTTTAGATTTTTTTTATTCTCTTTAAGTTTTATATATTTTTTTATTTATTCATCTCTATACAAAATGACCTAAAAAAAAATATGAAAAAAGATTTCTTCATAATCCTATGATAAGAGCACATTCATTTATGCTAAGGCTGAGCAAAGGTATGGGACAATAGTGGTATCCAAGAAATTGATCCTTGAGAGAGGCTTCCAAAACTTGAGAGGCAAAGTTATGCAAATGATTGTAAATTTGAGTTGGGAGCGGTTTTGTAAGGAATCCCATGCAATATTTCTATTCAACTTTAGCCCAGCAAAAATATTAGTGAGGCAATCAAGGACCGTGCTATTCTTAGTTATGTTGTTTAGGTTGGGTACACCATTTATGTGGGAAAGCTTATACATTCTTCCTTCATATACATTATTAGGGGAACTACTTCTGTGGGCTTGGGTTATCCTTCATTTATCTATACTTTATGTATAAATACTAGTATGAGGGGAGATAACAGTGAAGAGCAATTTTTTCTTATTTCAACCCTCGCTAAAAGAAAAATTGAAATTAAGAGCTTTAAAATATTAGGTGTATAGAAGTGGTCCAAGTGAGCCTCATTTGACTAATAGGCTTAGTATTAGAAGTACAAGGAAATATAGGACCCCTCAATCTTTAGTTGGGAAAGTGGCTAATTAAGGGAGAAGATGGAGGAATTGACTAAATTTTATGAGTGTAGGGAATTGCATGCACACTTCTCAGGTATCCAAGAAAAATATTACATCTCTATAGAAAAATTCAATGAGGCTTTAGTGGGGATGTTCAAGAGGAGTCTTTTTGTAGAGAATCCAGACCAGCTACATTTTCTTATTGCTCCAGAATACCACTCATATGTATGAACCTAGCTTGATGATTATGATGATGATTATAATGAGAAGGAGGAGGAGGAGGATAGTGACTCTAAGTGATGAGAGTCATTTATTTTTTCTTTTGTTGATTATTCATGGCATGCATTGATATATATATATATATATATATATATAGCTTTTTTTAATTATTTTTTAGTTCTTTTGCTTGGTGGTGATCCCATGATGTTGTGATTTGATGTTGTGAGAGTGATATTGTGTTGTGTCCATATGAGCCATTATTATTATTCTGATAAGAACATATCTTGTGGATCTTGGATAGAGATGGATTCATAGAATAGTGCTTCATGCACTGATTATCTTAAATTATTTATATAATTTTATTGCTGTGACTGTGAGCTAATTTTTATTCAAATTAAAAGACATGTCTATTTCATATTCAATTTTTACTTATTTTTGTGCAATGTGTTTTATTTTTCATATTTAATTTAAACTCTTTTATACTTAACTGTTGAGTATTGTTCTCTATATAATACTTACACTTTGATTACTTATTTAGCCATAACAAAATGATAATTAAAAAATATGTAAAATTAACATAATAATAAATCCCTAAATGAAAGTTTGAATGACTATGGAATTAGATACATTATTAAATCCTTAGATTAAATCAATTAAGGGTAGGAGGATGAAAGTGAAAATTTTATTCAAAATTATTAAATATGTATTCCACAAGTATGAAAAAATTAAAAAATATGAGAAATCATAAAAGAAATTATGAAAAATGACAAAAAAAAAATGATGAGTGCATTAGAGAATTAGTATAAGTTAAAGCCCATGTCCAAAAGCTTCCTAATAATTAAACCAAGTAGGATAAGATAAGTGAAATAATACATATGATTGTGCACTAATTAACTTTCAATTTAACCCCAAACACAACAAATTCCTAAATAATATATTATTCATTTCTGGAATCAAAAGCTAATCTTACACATACAATCATAATGGATTGGTTCAATAGAAGTAATAACAAGGGTGACGATTAGGATAATTGCTATAATATTTCAAATTAGAATTATAACTTTGATCATCTCAATTACTTCTAAACTATGATGTATTATCTTATATTTTAGTAATTTTAAATTATCATTTTTTTACTTTGGCTATTAAGTTTATTAATATGTGATTTCACCATTGCTTAAGGGCAATTAAAAGTTTAAAGTGGAGGAAATTTATTATGTATAAATTTTATACTATTTACTATACTTAAATTAGGTGAAAATGTATTAATTTTTTTGTGTTTATATAGAAGATATGTAGGAGATGTTAAAAATTCACAAGTATTGAACAAGCACTGCAGTGCCAATAGATTCATCACAGTGTTTCCATCTATAATACCATGACACTTATTTCTAACATTACATCATCAGCCTTTCCAAAATTTAAGGAGATAGCAGTACCCCGACAAAAAAAATGTCAGCGTCGTAGCTCCTCTCAGCCTCACTACACTAAAAAATAGCATTGCAAGACTGGGGTCTCAAGAAAATGAGTGTATGAGAGTTGATTATTAAAACATAGTAGTATCAAATTTTGCATTCAAGCACCAAAACACTCAACTTTTGTGCACCACAGTTGATTAATAGTTAAAATGAATAGCTGCATTGACTCAACCAAAAGATGTACTAGTTCAACCATTAATTGTGACAAGTCAGACTAATGCCTCAGTGGAGCAAGAATTATAATGCCACGGTGCTAGTTCATTTTGTACCCCCATGACATAATCTTGTCGAGAACTAAAGCGCTTGAGTTCATTTTTTCACATGTACAAATAGTTTTTCAATTTTTTTGTAAGTGAATTCTATCACTTTATTTGAGTCTTATACATTAAAGTGTCTTCCTTTAGTTCTCCTTTAAAGTAAAGTCTAAGAGAGACTAGGGAAGAGAAAGACTCTTTCATTAGGAGATCTTAGCCTGTATTGTATAAGTAATTTTATTGTTAGAGGAAGGAGTGCAAAGAATATCAATTGATCCTTTCAAGTGACAATTATATTATTCATTTTCCTATATATTTTTTTCTTATATGAATAAAATGAACTTGAGTTTTCTCTTTGTAATATCTGTAACTGGCTAAATTTTTTAGTTTTAGGTTGATGTTATAAATTCAAAGCAAGTACTAATGTAGACTCTTGTGCATTAAATTCCTTCATAAATATTTTCAATATCACTTATTTTTAATTTAATGCATACAATGGCCTTATATATAGTTAATATCTAGTGTGATGTATTAATTCAATGGTTGAATATTAGAATAAATAGGAGTATTGAAATAGAATGCTAGCATACCTAAACATTGGATGTTAAACCTTTTAGGTTATTTGGATATAATATAGTTATAGGAATGCCATAAATATCTTTTTTCGCCACAAAATAATTAACAGATATCTAGGGATTCATATACTTTGATCCACATCTAAAATAAAGAGTCTCTATAGGAAAGCTATATTATTTTGCATTCATTAGTCCAAAATACTTTACTTGCTTTAGTATCAATATTTTTTGAAAGTTTCCATTAAGTGGAAAAAACTCAAAAATATCCTTTTCACATTTAATATGATAAATTGTACATTTAGATTAAAATATTATTAGTTTAATTGTAATTAAGTTGAATACTTCTTTGTATAATCAACACTCTTCTATATCACTTTATTATTTAACCGTCATGTATAATTGCATATTTAGTGCGCTTTCATTATTATTTATATCAATGAAAATCTAAGTATATTCATATTGCACACTAGTTCTATGTATAATTATCATAATTGACTACATAGCTCAAGTCCTACAAGCCCAACATCATTGGGCTTAATAAGCTCATTATATGGTTTTATAGATTTCAGGTCAGAGATGGGGTCAAAACTATATAGAGTGAGACTGATTAAGATCTTCAAGTTTTTTTGTTTTATTTTAGTTTTTAATCTTTTATAGTCAGGAAGTATTTAAAGGTTAGTGATTGTCAGTGATCTCTTGATAATTAAAAATTTAGTTTTGATAAATAAATATAGTAAAATGATTCAATATATATGATATTTAATTACTTTCACTTGATACTAAATTATATGGATGATTTATAGAAGCTATGGTTAATGATAAAAAAGATAAATAAAAAATTCTTCTAAATTATATTATGGGCGTAACAAATTGGTGTTAGAGTAGTTGTTGGAACAATTGAATTGTAATAAGAGCTACAATAATTGATTATGAGTGGAGTAAAAATTGGGTTGTATGGATTTTCATCCTTGCATTTAATTGATTTATTTTCATTTGTATGTATGTTGTTTGTGTATGTTAGTTGATTAGGAAAAAGAATTATATCAATGGATAGATGGACCTTACTAATCAAGACACAAAGAATGGATAGAGTGTAGCAACAGTTCTAATAGTTTGATGCATCTTGCCAGTATGCTTAATCAGGTAATGAGTGATGCACAATGTAAAGAGAATAATCATAATGAATTAGAATATGATATTAGGGGTGTAAACAAGTCGAGTCAAGTTAAGTTTTGGCACTATCAAGCTCATTTCGTTAGTTAGAAAGTGAGCTTGAAGTTGAGCTTGAGCTTGAGTTGAGCTCAAAAGTCAAGGCCGAGTTCAACTCCTGACACTGTACCTAAATCTAAAAGATAGAGAATTCTTTTGTAGTTATGAGCTATGTTGAGTCTAGTTAATAGGTTGTTAGACCTAAGTTAATGTCCCAAGGCTACCAAGAGGTGGGGGGGGGGGGTGAATTGGTAGTTTTAAAACTTAACCCTCTTTTAAATTTTAGTTGAACCGAAATTAAACTTTTAATGAAATTTTTATAGAAAAGTTTTTCAACCACAAATTTTTTAAAAACAAAAGAAAAATGCAGAAAATAAAAAGCAGTAAAGTAAACGACATAAGATTTATAGTGGTTCGGTCTAAACCAGACCTACATCCACTCCCCAGAGGCACCCTCTGAGTATTGCACTAATACCAATAGTGTCTCTCCTTTTGCACCCACAGCAATGCGGAGAAGCCTTTACAAACACTCTTTTCACTAATACCCGGTGCGGCAGATAAACGTTGTCCTTTTACATAATCCCAGTGTTGGCAGAGAACCGTCCGTCCTTTCACACTCTCCTAGTGTGGGCAGAGAACCCTTCATCCTTTCACACTCTCCTAGTGTGGGAAGAGAACCCTTCGTTCTTTCACACTCTCCTAGTGTGGGAAGAGAACCTTTCGGCTGTTCACACTCTCCTAGTGTCGGCAGAGAATCGGATCTCCTTGACAGATCTTCTCACTAAAAATCTAGAAGGAAGAAAGAAAAAGAGTGATGTAATCTCAAATCACAAGTTAGAAATCTTACCTTTGAATCACCAAGCGAAGCCTTCACGCTCCAGTGGTAGAAATCCTTATTTGAATGCTCTCTCTCTCTCTCTCGTTTACTCTTCTTTCAATAGGCACGAAGTTCAATGAGCAAAAAGATTAGGTGGCAGTCAAATTTGAACTATTTATACAAAAGACAAGAAAAACTGCCCAAAAACTGTAAGTTTTCAATTATGTAAGCAGTGGATCGTCCCATACGATCGTGGATCACCCTGGATGATTTTACTTAAATTGCCGGAAAATGAACCTTATGTATATTGGTATGAATTATGTTCGTACACCCTAATCGTCCCGTACAAATAAAGTTGGTCCGGTACGAAACAGTTATTTCATAGGTCAGTTTCCCAAAAATTCTTCATGACGTAACCAACTGACGTAAGTCGGTTCAGTTCGTCCTGGGACGAACGGGTTTCGTCCTGGGATGATTTTAAACAGAGAGTTTCGTCCAGGGACGAAAATTTATTTCGTCTTGTATGATCTCATACAGAGAGTTTCGTCCAGGGATGAAAATTTATTTTGTCCTGTACGATCTCATACAGAGAGTTTTGTCCAGGGACAAAAATTTATTTCGTCCTGTACGATCTCATACAGAGAATTTTGTCCAGGGACAAAAATTTATTTCATCTTGTACGATCTCATACGAACCTTATTTTTCGTCTGGATGAACAGTGCAAGTGAGAATCCCGAGAAGTTCATCCCAGGATGAATATTAAATTCGTCCTGGACGATTAGTAGTTAGAAAAATTTTCTCCCCGCCTGTTCGATCCATTGCTCTTCTTAGGGGTAATTGACATGATCGTCCCGTACAAACTATGTTTTTCCCGTACGATCAGTTTACAAAAATTGTTCCCCAAGTGTGTATTATGTGATTTTTCACTAAATTACAATCACTCCCTCTCATTTTAAAACTTATGAATATTTGTTGAATTTGATTACAAGTCTTCATATCTTGGAGTTGATTTTTCTGAAATATTAGTACACACTAGAACAAAAACAAATCTTCCAAAAAATATTAGGAGATAACAACATATAAAACAATAATATTTGGAATCATCAAAACTATACAAGTTGCAAGAATGTAAACCATGCAAATAGCAACTTTCCTAACAATCTCCCCCTTTTTGATGATGGAAAAACAATTATTGTTTGTATTACTTGAAATTCTAAGAATCTCCTAAACTCCCTCTGAAATGATGAACTCGTGAAAATAAGGAGGCATTTGAAAAAAAAAATTGTTTTTCAAAAATTTTTTTATACAAAACAAAACAAAAACAAAAAACAATCAAACACATATACAAAAACATACGATAAAACAAATAATAAAAATAAAAAATAAAAATACACAAGACACAACAAACAATTTCTCCCCCTTTTTGACAACATCAAAAAGTGAAGAATAAAAGAATGTTAGAAATGTAAGCAGAATTATGAAATTCATTTTATATTTTAAGCTTGAAAGTGATTGAGATAAGATATGTAAATAAAATAAAAAATATTAGAAATAACATAAAATTTCATATAATTTAAGAAGTGATATAACTTAGAGAATAATAAGAATTTGTCAAAGGCGTGTGCTAATTTACACATGAAGATAAAAAAAATTATTGCACTAGGGATGAATAAAAATTTTATATTTCAAATTTCAATTTAAATTATAAATGGACGTTAGATCAATTTGAATTAAGAGATTAAAAGAGTTTGGAAAGAAGTAATTACCACATGTGGCGCTTTGCGCATCTTTTTCAATTTTTTATACCAGCACATTTTTGTGCATCTTTTTACTTTGGGCTTATTTTGTGCCTCTTTTTGTCATTGCAAATTTTTTGTACATTTCTTTTTTTTTTTTTTGATTTTTGTACATTTGTATAATTTTCAAGAGTATTTGAATTCTTTCCAAAATCAATAATCTAAAATTTCAAATTTTTTTAAGTGCATGAATACTAATTGAAAAAAGAAATACAAAATAAGAAAACATCTAAATTGCAATAATAATATCAAGATAATGTAGTCTAAATAAGAGACATGAAATTCAAAATTCAAAGTATATCAAGTTATAAGCATGTCTTAAATTTAGAAAAATCATATTTTTTAATGAAATTAATTTAAATTTATAAGTTAAATAAAGCACTATTAAGATTAAAATAAAATGAAAGTCATAATGTCTAACACACATTTCTAAAACATTTAACAACAAAAACATTGAAACTTATATTGATATCAGATAAAATTATTACAATTTAAACTCTTTGATATCAATATTATGTCAACTAAAACATGGAAAAATAACACACAAAAGGAAATCACTAACACAAGAACAATACTGAAGTACAGAACAAACATAGAGCAAACACTGAACAAATCACTCAGATGGACCCTGATCTGGAGGAGGAGGTGGTGCTGCACCAAAAAAGCTGAAGTAACAACTTATCATGAACATGTTGGTATTAATGTCATTTATTTGTTCACGCATATATCCCATATCCTGATTGTGTTGAAAATCTTGCTGCTGCAGATGAGTTTCAATTTGATCAAATCTTTGATCAAAATGAAACTCTAAATTTTCAAATCTTTGAACCAAATTCTCATAATTTGGTCCAGCAGCATGTGAAGGTCCTGCTTCTTCTTCTGTTTCACTTAGAACTACATGAGTTCTGCTGGGCTCGTCCTTATTAAAGATAGCTCTAAAGGATGCATCATTGTAGTAGAGTGGTTCTTCAAAGTCTTGTTCAGGATGAATTAAATCATACTTCTTCTCCAAAATATAAGCAATCAGATGTCCTAAAGCTATGTTCTTCTTCCTTTTATGATCAACATGACCAATTTCAGAGAGACCATAAATGTAGTCAATTAGGAGTTGGGCCTCATCTATAGGTTATCTAGTCATAATCAAGTAGGTAACAATAGAAAGAAGAGGAGTGATGTTGATTCTATCACCCGCTTTAGGTATAATGGAAGTTCTTAACACATGCTGGATGATACGGGCATCACGTACTAAGGTAGAAACTTTAGGCAAATGATCCTTAATTCTCCTATCTCTAATCACACGATTAACTTCTGTCCAATCAAAACTTGAGTTGGTTAAAGTGTGTGCTCTTAAGCCTTCAGTCCTTAAGTTTAGAAAAATACCAAAGTCATCCTTGGTGATTTAACCTTTCTTTTTGAACACAAAAGAACTTATGACAGAATGGTCAGAGTTGAATGACATGTTTGCTAAGAAGTAGTGAAAGGTTTCTTTATTGTAGAAATGGACTAGAGTGAGGATTAAACTAAATTGGGTAGATGCAAACAAGTACATTACCTTAAAATGTTAGTTGATCCTATAGGAGAACTCTAGATGGGGTGATTTTTACAGAGGCAAACATAGGAAAAGATTCTTCATTGGCTCTAGACAGGAAGTTTTCGGATGTATTCCTAGGAGGACCCTTAGCCAAAGTCTTTTGGCGCTTGCTAAAACTTGCCATTGAAGGAATTGAAAAGATGAAAGCTTTGAAAGAGATGTGTGAGAGTGACTGTTCAGTAAAAATTGCCGTTAATTTTAAAGAAGAACGACTGTTCGTACCAGAAGAAATTTTCGTTCGTCCCGTACGAATTAAATTCGTCCCGTCCAAAAATATTTCGTATGGACGAATTAATGAGTTTAAAAAAGAACGACTTTTCTTAAACACAACTTTCGAAGCGTCCTTTCATACAGAATTTTGATCAAGACAATCGTACAGACGAACACCTGTTCGTACAGACGATCAAAATTTAATTCGTTTTAATGGCAGTTGAAAACCGTCCCCCGCTATGAACCGACATCTGTTCGTCTGGACGAATCAAAGGTTCGTACGGACGAAGTTTATAATAAAAATTGTCTTATTCATTCAACTGCTGCAATCAATCGTCCCGATGTTTGAGAAAAAATATTTCATCCCGGATGATCGTGAGGATTGTACAGACGAACTACATTAAAAACTGCTCTTAAGACGGTTTGAAATCACGCAGATTGACATTTTACACACATCGTCCCGTACGAAAAAATTTTCGTCCCGGACGATTAACACAAAATTTTTGAATTTTTGTGTTTTTATCAAAGAAAACTAAAATAAACACACAAAACACAATAAATAACGACAAATGTACAGACTCTAAATAAAAATCACTCAAAAACAAACAAAAATCACAAAAACAAAATCATAAAAACATAAACTACAAAAACAAAACATCAATGTTGCAAAAATATTTTTTATTTAAGCATTTAAATCAATTACACAAAGCCTTGTTCTTAATGCACTGAAAGTATCAAAGGCTAAAGGTTTTGTAAAAATGTCTGCAAGTTGATTTTCAGTTGAAACATGGGTAAGTTGAATTTCTCCCTTGGATACATGATCCCTTATGAAATGATGCCTTATATCAATGTGTTTGGTTTTTGAATGTTGAGTAGGATTTTTGGAAATGAAAATAGTACTAGTATTATCACAATAAATTGGAATAGTACCTATAGTTAATCATAAATCAATCAACTGTTATTTTAACCAAAGTACTTGTGCCACACAACTTCCTAATGCAATGTATTCTGCTTCTGCAGTAGATAGGGCCACTGAATTTTATTTTATACTAGACCATGAAACTAATGAATTTCCAATGAATTGATATGTTCCATAAGTGCTTTTCCTATCCACCCTACAGCCTGCAAAGTCAGAATCTGAATAACCAATAATTTTAAATGAAGAGCTAAACTTAGGATACCAAATTCCTAAGTTCTGAGTTCCTAGTAAATATCTTAAAATCCTTTTCACTGTTGTCAAATGTGATTCTTTTGGATCTGATTGAAATCTAGCACATAAGAAAACACTGAACATAATATCTGGTCGGCTAGCAGTCAAGTAAAGTAAAGATCCAATAATCCCTCTAAATTTCTTTTGATCAACAGATTTTCCCTTAAGGTCCTTATCTAACTGAACTGAGGAACTCATTGGTGTACTAACATGTTTAGCATTGTCCATTTCAAATTTTTTGAGGTTGTCCTTAACATATTTAGTTTGATTAAGAAATGTACATTCCTCAAGTTGCTTAATGCTAAAATATAGAAAGTAATTTAAATCTCTCATTAGATTCATCTCAAATTCACTACTCATTATTTTAGAAAAATCATCACAAAGATTTTTATTTGAAGATCCAAAAATGATATCATCCACATAAATTTGAACAATGAGTATATCCTTTCCAAATTTCTTTAAAAAGAGAGTTGTATCCACACTTCCTTTTTCAAAAGATCTTTCAAGTAGGAAGGTGCTCAACCTCTCATACCAAGCCAAAGGTGCCTGTTTCAATCCATATAATGCCTTTTTTAACTTGAAAATATGATTTGGCTATTTATAATTTTCAAAACCTAGAGGTTGTTATATAAAAACATCTTCTTCAATTACCCCATTTAAAAAGACACTTTTCACATCCATTTGAAATAATTTAAATCTTTTAAAATAGACAAAGGCTAGTAAAACTCTAATTGCTTCAAGTCTAGCTACAGGGGCAAAATTCTCCTCAAAATCAATTCCTTCAATTTGATTATACCCCTTAGCAACTAATCTAGCCTTATTTATAATGACTACTCCTGAGTCATTCATTTTATTTTTGAACACCCACTTAGTTCCAACAACACTTTGATCTTTTGGCCTTGAAGTTAATTCCCAAACTTTATTTCTTACAAATTGATTCAACTCTTCTTGCATGACCAATATCCAAAATTCATCAGAAAGTTCTTGATCAACATTAGTGGGTTCTATTGTTGAAATAAAGGCTGAATGATTGACTTCCTTGTTTAATCCACGCCTAGTTCTAACACCATCACTAGGTTCATCTATAATCAATTCCCTTGGGTGGTTTTTAGAAAATCTCAAATCTCTAGGCAAAAGGTTTTTTATTTCCAAATTCTCTTCCACATTTTCTTCCAAATTTATTCTCTCAAATTTTTGGGAGTTATCCTCAATCTCATCTTCAATAATATTTGGCTCTTCTAAATTTCCAGATTCATCAAATACAACATGTGTGGTTTCTTCAATGACTAAAGTTCTTTTGTTGAATATCATATAAGATTTTCCAACACTTGAATATCCAACAAAAATTCCTTCATCTGATTTCGGATTAATTTTTCCTAAGGCAGATTTTCCATTATTATGAATGAACACCTTGCAACCAAAAACATGCAAATGAGACAAATTAGGTGTTCTACCTTTTAGCAACTCATAGGGTGTTTTATTTAAATTCGATCTCACATTCACCCTATTCAGAACATAACATACAGTGCTAACCGTCTCAGCCCAAAAATATCTAGGAAGTGAGTATTCTGCCAACATTGCTCGGGCGGCTTCTATTAATGTTCTATTTTTTCTTTCGACTACCCCATTTTGTTGAGGGGTTCTAGGTGCAGAAAAATTGTAATCAATTCCTTTCTCTTTGCAAAAATTTTCAAATCTTTCATTTTTAAATTCTCCTCCATGATCATTTTGTATAAAAATTATTTCACACCCTAATTTCCTTTGAATCCAAGTCAAAAAATTTCTAAATTCCTCAAATGATTCACTCTTATGAAATAAAAATCTAACCCAAGTGAATCTTGAATAATCATCCATTATAACAAATCCGTATACATTCCCTCCTAGACTTACAGTTCCTACTGGTCCAAAAAGATCCATGTGTAAATTTTTCAATGGTTTACTAGTGCGAAGATCCTTATTGGACTGAAAAGAAGACTTCACTTGTTTTCCTAATTGACATGTATCACAAAGGTGATCCTTAGTAAAGTCTAGTTTTGGTATACCTCTCACTAAGTTCTTTTGGGTAATTCTCCTAAGGTTTTTCATACTAGAATGATAAAGTCTCCTATGCCAAAGCCATGATTCATCATAAACAGTTTTCAAACAAAAAGCAGTAGGAGATTGAATAGAATTTAAATCTAGCATATAAACATTATTTACCCTTTTTCCATTTAAAACATCTTTCCCATTTAGGCTTAATATGCAGCTACTAGGTAAAAATTTTACACTATAGCCCTTATCACATAGCTGACTTATACTTAACAAATTATGCTTTAAGCCTTCAACCAATAATATGTTATCTATAAAAAAGTTTTTCAAATTTCCAATCTTACCTGATCCAACCACTTTCTTTGTGGTATTATCTTCAAGTGTAACCTTGCCTCCACTCCTGGCTTCCAGCATTATGAATTGAGCAGTATCTCCAGTCATATGCTTTGAACATCCACTGTCTAGGTACCATATGCTCCCATGAGGTCTTGTGTGAGAGCAACCCTGCAAAAATATCAAATGTTAGACCTGGGAACCCAAACAAGTTTAGGTTCACCTTTTAGCAATTTATAATCAGATGCATGTATGATATGTCTAGGTTTATGCATCTTAGGTTTTTACATCAAATCAAATTTCATCTTCAAAGTACAGGTGTGAGCTATATGTCCAAATAATCCATAATTATTACATTTGACATTAGGAAAAGTATTCCTAAGTCTTCTACTATTTGTTTGTCTTCTAAGGGATTCCATATATTTAGGATAAAATTTAGGATTTGTAAAATCTTCAAGTTTGGGGGGTATCATATTATCCTAAAGAGCTATTATTTTCAATTTATAAAATGAATTCATATCTTTCAAGATTCGATTTGTATAATTGATTCGATATATTTTGCTCTCAGATTCATCCTTAAATATTTTAAATTCTTTTTAAAGATCAACATAGGATGATTTTAAAATCTCATGATTTTTATTCAGATCATCATATTCATCAAGTAATTTCATGTGGTTGTCATATATTAAAGCATGATCTTTCCTAAGGATTTCATGTTCTTTCTTATGTTCTTCCAATTCTAGACTTACAGTAGCATGCATCTTTTTCATTTTCCTATATGCATCATGCAAGTGTTCAGAAACTTCAAATAATTCATTGTAACTTAAGTCACATACCTCTTCTTGATCTGTTTGATCTATGCTATCTGCCATCAAGCAAAGGTTGGTGACTTCTTCTTCCTTTTCAGTCTCTGATGAATCTGAAGCTGAGTTCGCCCAAAAAGCTCTTTGAAACTTCTTCTTGCCCTTCTTTACAATTGGTTTCTCCTCTACCTTCTCCTTGGTAGAAGTGGCTTTGAGTTTTGGGCAATCAGTCTTGATATGACCTGGTTTCCAGCATTCATAACAAATCACTTCATTAGAAACCTTGCCATTTCTGCTGAATTTACCTCAATTCCATTGCTGGCATCTCTTCTGCTTCCTTTTCAGAAAGCTTTTGAATTGTCTAGTCATCAAAGCAATATCGTCTTCATCCTCAGGTTCTGAGTGTTCACTCTCAGACTCTTCCACTTTTAGTGCTATGTTCTTCTCCTTTTGTGGTTCACCTGCATCAATCTTTCTTTGACTAACCCCTTGCTCGTAAGCAATGAGTGAACCAAGAAGATTATCAATAGAATAAATATTTAGATCTTTAGACTCTGTAATTGCAGTAATTTTAGCATCATAAGCAGTAGGTAAACAATGAAGAATCTTATTAACCATTTCTGCATTAGTTAATTCCCTACCAAGTGCATGCAAAGAAGTGACAATTTGTGTGAATCTTGTGTACATGTCAGAAATAGATTCATTTAGTTTAAGGCAAAATAATTCATAATCATGTAACAAGATATTAAGTCTTAATTTCTTAACCTCATTAGTCCCTTCATAAGTTATATAAAGTCTATCACATATGTCCTTTCCATTTTTGCAAGTGGAAACCCGCATATAGTCTTCAGATTTTAAAGCACAAACAAAGCTATTTAAACATTTAGCATTTAGTTGAGCTAAGTCACGTTCTTTTATAGTCCAATCTGCAAAAGGTGTTTCTACCCTAACTCCTTCAACTAATCTAGTTGGTTTTGTATAACCTTCCTAGACTAGGATCCACATACGATAATTAAGTGACTGTAAGAAAGTAGACATGCGAGTTTTTCAAAAATCAAAAGGTATATTGTCAAACAGTGGAGGTCTAGTAATAGAGTAACCCTCAGGTGTATTTCAGTTTCCAAAAGTAGCCATCTACATTAATAAAAAAGTAGTTTAAACTTATGATTTTGAAACGGAGCTCTGATACCACTGGTTGAGTCTAGTGAATAGGTTGTTAGACCTAAGTTAATGTCCCAAGGCTACCAAGAGGGGGGGGGGGGGGTGAATTGGTAGTTTTAAAACTTAACCCTGTTTTAAATTTTAGTTGAACCGAAATTAAACTTTTAATGAAATTTTTATAGAAAAGTTTTTCAACCACAATTTTTTTTTTAAAAAAGAAAAATGCAGAAAATAAAAAGCAGTAAAGTAAACAACACAAGATTTATAGTGGTTCACATCCACTCCCCAGAGGCACCCTCTGTGTATTGCGCTAATACCAATAGTGTCTCTCCTTTTGCACCCACAGCAAGGCGGAGAAGCCTTTATAAACACTCTTTTCACCAATACCCGGTGCGGCAGAGAACCGTCATCCTTTATCACAATCCCCAGTGTTGGCAGAGAACCGTCCGTCCTTTCACACTCTCCTAGTGTGGGCAGAGAACCCTTCATCCTTTCACACTCTCCTAGTGTGGGCAGAGAACCCTTCGTCCTTTTACACTCTCCTAGTGTGGGCAGAGAACCTTTCGGCTGTTCACACTCTCCTAGTGTCGGCAGAGAACCGGATCTCCTTGACAGATCTTCTCACTAGAAATCTAAAAGGAAGAAAGAAAAAGAGTGATGTAATCTTAAATCACAAGTTGGAAATCTTACCTTTGAATCACCAAGCGATGCCTTTATACTCCAGTGGTAGAAATCCTTCTTTGAATGCTCTCTCTCACTCTCTCCTTTACTCTTCTTCCAATGAGCAAAAAGATTGGGTGGCTGTCAAATTTGAACTATTTATACAAAAGATAAGAAAAACTGCCCAAAAACTACAAGTTTTCAATTATGTACGTAGTGGATCGTCCCATACGATCGTGGATCGTCCTGAACGATTTTACTTAAATTGTCGGAAAACGAACCTTATGTATATTGGTACGAATTATGTTCGTACACCCTAATCGTCCCGTATGAACAAAGCTCGTCCGGTACGAAACGGTTATTTCATAGGTCGGTTTCCCAAAAATTCTTTAGGACGTAACCAACTGACGTAAGTCGGTTCAATTCATCCTGGGACTAACGGATTTCATCCTGGGACGATTTTAAACAGAGAGTTTCGTTCAGGGATGAAAATTTATTTCGTCCTGTACTCATACAGAGAGTTTCGTGCAGGGACGAAAATTTATTTCATCCTCTACGATCTCATGCAGAGAGTTACGTCTAGGGACAAAAATTTATTTCGTCCTGTACGATCTCATATAGAGAGTTTCATCTAGGTACGAATCTTATTTTTTGTCTGGATGAATAGTGCAAGTGAGAATCCCGAGAAGTTCATCCCGGGATGAATATTAAATTCGTCTTGGATGATTAGTACTTAGAAAACTTTTCTCCCCGCCTGTTCGATGCATTGCTCTTCTTAGGGGTAATTGACATGATCGTCCCGTACGAACTATGTTCGTCCCGTACGATCAGTTTACAAAAATTATTCTCCAAGTGTGTATTTTGTATTTTTCACTAAATTACAATCACTCCCTCTCATTTCAAAACTTATGAATATTTGTTGAATTTGATTACAAGTCTTCATTTCTTGGAGTTGATTTTCCTGAAATGTTAGTACACACTAGAGCAAAAACAAATCTTCTAAAAAATATTAGGAGATAACAACATATAAAACAATAATATTTGAAATCATCAAAACTATACAAGTTGCAAGAATGTAAAACATGCAAATAACAAATTTCCTAACAAGCTATTGATGGATCAATGATTGTTAATGATATTTAGCTATTATAAATATAATTTGGTGAATATATATATATATATATATATATATATATATATATATATATATTTAAATGTGTATGATATTTAATTACATTCACTGGATATTGAACTATATTTATGATTTACATAAGCTTTTGTTGATGATAAAATAAATGTTAAAATAGAATATTCTAGAAAATTTGATTTTGGTACATGACACAAAATATTAGGTTTTTTATAAAGTCACCACGACAGTGCGTGACATTTATTGTTGTTATGATGCTATAAAGGACTAGTGCCGTGGTGCTCCACCTACTCAAACAATTTCTTTTATTAAATGTTAAGATGTTGAATTAATTTTTTCCATTTTCCATAAAGTATGTGTTGCCGAACTTTAAATTTAATGCTTAGGCCTCATGGAATATGATCGGGCACTATGAAGTTGAATTTATGGTGTTGCAGTGCTCAAAGTTATGGTGCTATAATGTTGAAATTTACGACGTTGTGGTGCTATGATTAAGATCAAGATGCTACAATAGTCTATTCTACTACTCTACATCATTGAATTAATTATAATTTTCCATATAACATAGGCGTTGTGGTGTTATATCTCCTAAATGCAACGACGCTTAAGGACTTGATGATTTGACATTCAATAACAAATTTTTCATTCATTTTTAACTTTTAGGAACTCTTTAGTCAAGAACCATAGCCATCAGAATTGAGTACTTATCAATCATAAAAACTCTAATTTCACATAAACCTTAGAAAAATTAAATAATACTCAATGCCAACATAATGAAAACACATTACGAACACAATTGGGTTGCCTCCCAAGTAGCTCTAAGTTTACAGTCTTCAACCAGGCTAAGTCAAATTCTAGTTCATGATGAACTAAATCAGCAGTGCTTCTCAAGTAGTGTTTGTCCCCAAATAAATAGTTCTTCAACGTTTAGCCATTAACCTTAAAATTTGGGTGGTTCTATCCTTAATCTTTATAGGTCCATAAGAAAAAACTCTAATAACACTGAATGGTCTTGACCATCTAGACTTAAGTATTCTTGGAACTAATTTTAATCTTGAATTAAATAAAATTACTTCTTATCTAGGAGCATTTTTTTTAAGAAGCTTACGATCATGCAATATTTTCATTGATTCTTTATATAACATAGCATTTTTAAGAGCTTCATTTCTAAACTCTTCCAACTCATTCAACTGAGCCTTTTTTTTTTCTTTTGCTTCCACATGGTTGTAGTTCAATTTTTTAAATGTTAAAAAGCCTTATGTTCCAACTTCAAAGATTGGTAACATGTATTTTCATAAATCAATTAGTAGGGATACCTTGAATATAGTGTTGTGAGCCATAATGCATATTCTTATTTTACTTCCCAATCTTTCCTATTTGAGCTTATAATCTTCTCTAAAATTAATTTATCTCTCTATTACTTATTTATGTCTGACTAGTAGTCTGGGGGTGATAAATTGTGGAAACCCTATGTTAGATACCAAATATTGAGATTAGTGCATCCACTAAACTATTACAGAAATGACTCTCTCATTACTAATCAAAATTCTAGGCATTGCAAATCTAAAAAATGGTTTAAAAAAAAATTGGGCAATACATAAGCATCAATTTTGGGGGTAGCAACTTGCTCAATCCATTGGGAGACATAATCTACAAAAATTAAAATATATTATCACCAATGAGATTGCAAAAATATGCAAAGATTTCTATCTCCAACATGTAATTCAATGGCATTTTATTTCTCCTACTAATATTTTGTACTAGGTAACTCCTATCATACTTCTTAAAATAAGCATTAACATCCTTTAATAGGGTAGGCCAATAAAATCTTTATTATAGGAACTTAGAAGCAATTCTAAATCCTATATAATGCCCATCATTGTTTGAGTCATGACAATCCTTAATGATGGGTTCTATTTCCTCCAAGGGGACACGTTGCGTAATGATTTGATTATTATAATTTCTGAATAGATAAGGCTCGTCTGAAAAGAAAAAATTTAGAATCATGCAAAACATTTTACCTTTGAGTATGTGATAAATTATATGGGATCACTCCACTCACAATGTAATTGACTATATCAACATATTAAGGTAAGACTCTAGAATGTAGTATAAATAGATGCTCAGGGAAGAATTCATTTATTTCTCATTCAGGAGATGCAGAGTCTTTCAACTCTAACATAGAAAGATGATTATAAACTTAGTTCTCACTACCTTTCCAATCAAGGATTTTCACATCAAACTCTTGTAACAAAGTATCCACCACACCAATCTAGGCTTGACATCATTTTTTTGTTATAAGATATTTAACCACATAATGGTTTGTGTAAGCCAAAACTTTACTACCAATCAAATTGCATCTAAATTTTTTAAATGTAAACATAATTAGAAGAATCTCTTTTTTTTAGTTGTAGGGTACTTATATTGAGCAACGTTTAAAGATTTGCTATCATAAAATATGGCACAAAAATTATTGTCTTTCCTTTGACCCAATAAGCCCCAACAACTTAATCACTTGTGTCACACATTAACTCAATATTTAAGTTCTAGTCAAGTACAACAATGATGGGTACAATGATTAAATACTATTTTAGAATGTAAAGGAATTATGACATTAATCATCAAACTCAAATGATATATCAAAATAACACAATAGTTTAGTATTCTTAAAAAAGTCCATAATGAATCTCCTATAAAACTTAGCATGTCCTAAAAAACTCCTAATGACTTTCAAAGAATTAGCCATTAAATTTTTTTTAATAACATGCACCTTATCTCTATCCACCTCTAATCCTCTCTCAAAAATCTTATGTTCTTATACTATCCCCTTAGTTACCATAAATTAACACTTTTCCCAATTTAACCCCAAATTCATTTCAACACATCATTTCAACATAATAGTCAAATATCTAGGTAAGAATCAAATAAGGTGCTAAATACATAAAAGTTATCCATAAACACTTGATTAATACACAGCTTAATCAAATTTAAGAAAATAAACATTAAGCAATGTTAAAAGTAAAAGGATTTTTGCAAATCCTGAAAGGCATCCTCTTAATAGCAAATGTTCCATAAAGATTGGTGAAGGTGGTATTATCCTCATCCTTAGGTACTATAGAAATCTTATGATAACCTAAAAAATCCATAAAATAATAAAATGAATGCCCTACCAATCTATCTAGCATGTGGCCAATAAAGGGCAAGGGAAAATGATCTTTCCTGACTTTATTTAATTTCTTATAGTCCATACATATCGTCCACTCCATCATTGTCCTAGTAGGAATCAACTCATTTTACTCACTAGATACTAGTATTAGGCCTCCTTTCTTAGGGATAAAATGGATAGGACTCACTACACACTATAAAAATTTGGTATATGATTCATGCATCTAACCACTTAAGGATCTCCTTCTTTACTACCTCTTTCATAATAGGGCTCAATCATTTTTAGATATTTTCCTTCGATAGAGTTTTTTTTCCATCAAAATCTTTTGCATACACAAGGATGTACTAACCCCCTTAATGTATTTAAATGTCCAACCAAAAGCATTCTTATGATCTTTAAGAACCCTAATCAACTAGCCTTCCTATTACTATCCTAACTCTACAAAAATGATCACATGAAAAGTTGATTTCTCAAATAAGAAGGCATACTTAAGATGTGTAAGGAGGGCTTTATGATCTGAATTAAGTGCCTCCATAGATGGTCACAATGATCTAACTAGGAATGAAGTATTCAAAACCTTAAATTTGTCCCTAAACAACCTAGAGGCATCACCAATCATTTTCATAAACTTTCTAACCTCCTCACTAATAGCCTCAAAACTCCAAGACATCTCCAATGCACCATTAATTAAAAGATCCTTTACACAGTCATAAATCCAAGCCTTAACCAACTCAACTCTTAAGTAGTCTTCAATGTAGTCTCTAGGGAACTTTATAGACCTAAATATATTAATAGTCACCTTCTACTCATGAACTCTCATAATCATCTCTCTCTTATGGACATTGATCATTGTGCGACCAGTTGCTAGAAAATGTCTTCTTAAAATGATGGTTATCTCCTTGTCATCCTATGTGTTTAAAATAATGAAATCTAGAGAAAAAAAAAAGAATTTGTTAACTTTAACCAGCACATCCTTTACTATCCCCTTAAGATATATGAAAAAAACTATCAGCAAGTTGAAGTTTAATAGTGATGGGTTGGACCTCTCCTAAGTCTAACCTCTTCAAATTAGACTTGGGCATCAGATTTATAATAACTCCCAAGTCTCACAACACCATTCCACAGAATTTGTCTCCTATGACCATAGGAATAATAAAGCTGCCAGATTCCTTTAGCTTTTTATGGAATTTCTAGTACAAAGTAGCACCAAACTTCTTAGTTAAGGCTACAGTCTCAAATTCACTTACTCTTCTTTTCTTATTGAGGATATCCTACATAAACTTGACATATGTAGATATTTGTTCTATGGCTTCTATAAAAGATATATTGATGGTCAATTTCTTGAACACCTCTAGAAACCTAGAAAACTACATATCCTAATTCTACTTAATCAACCTTGCGGGTATGGCAGTGGTGGAATATGTATAAGCTTCCTAATGGGTTTATCAACTTCCTTTGTAGGCTCAGGTAACTCCATAGACTGGTCAGTCTCTATAAGTTATTCTACCATAGATTCCATCAAAGTTTGTTCTCTATCTCTACTGTTTTCTTCCCACTCCAATATTGGAATGCTTTATATTACACCTTTCCAAATTTCCTTCAAGTTTACTTCTGTAATGCTAGGGAAGGTATCGTAGGGTCTATTATTAATTGAATTGACTAGCTTCCATAACTAATTTTCTATATTCTGAATAACATAAGCTTGACTTAGTAGTTGAGTCCCTATTTACAATACTAAATCCTCCAAAGATGACTTCTTATTAATAAATATGTTATTACAATTAAAACTTAAGGGATAAATGGGTAGAGGATTTCTAAATTTATGTTGATGGTAGTTTTAAAATCCTACAAGGTTGGATTGATTAAAATTCCATTGGTTTCCCATGTTGTTAGTCATCTTATTATTGTTCCATTGGAAAATTAAGTGGTTCCTCCAACCAAGATTATAGGTCTTTGAATAGGCTTTTTTCTTCTATTAATAACATTTAAGATCTTTACCCCTTGATCATTTGTATTACTAAATTGACTAAAGATAGCCTTTTTTAAATGCATGAATGGTCATAAGGATGAACTAATACCAAGATTATTAACTTGCTAAAAATTTCTACCACTTGGGTGGTTAGAATGGATAAAGCATTAGACTCACAGACACTGGTGACCTTGCTAGGATTCACTCTATCTGATGGCCATTAAAAGTTCTTGGTGGCCATCTCCTTGATTAAAGAATAAGCCTCATTAAAGTTCTTAGACATCAATGAACCTATAGCGGTTCCATCTATGATAGATATTACAGATCCTACCAATCAACCGTAAAAAGCTAAAGTATGAACCAATCAGGTAAGACATGGTGGGGGAATCTCATGCGTAACTCTTTAGATCATTCTCAACTTATGTAAATTGACTCTCCATTAAATTGGATAAATGAAGCAATATCATTCTTAAGCTTAGTTGTCTTTCAAGGAGGGAAATTCTTAGCATGAAACTCAGCGGCTAGAATATTCCAAGAGGTGTTACATCTAAAGGGTAAGAAATTTAATCATGTTTTTTCCTTATCCTATGGAGAAAGGGAAAAAAATGAAGTATAATGATATCATTAGAGACTCTATTGTACTTGAATGTATCAAAAATCTCTAAGAAATAGGTTATATCTAGGTTGGGATCCTTTACAGGAGTTCTCTCTAACTTTGAATTCTGGACCATCTGGATGATCAAAGAATTGAGTTCAAAGTTTTTGGCATGAGTGTTTGGCCTATGGATACTTAAGTGGATACCCTCTACCATGAAATTGGCATACTCTCTAAGTGGTCTAAGTGGGTCGTGCTCCTAATTAAGTTTGGCCATCTCTAAAGCTAAAGTCTTTTTGGTTTTTTTTTTTTTAAGTTTTGGTAAAAGTTCTCTTTATTTCTAGATCAAACAAAAAATTTCCTATACTAACTATACCATTCATGCATAACAACAAACAATCAATGTAAATGCATTATGCAACAAAAGTTAATGCAAACTAACTGAAGCAACTCAAAGTTCAACAAGAAAAATAAATATATTTCCAGAATAAATAAAATGATATAATAATAAAAATGATAAGATTAAATATGCTTTTCTTTCAATAATATAGAGAAAATAATAAGATAACTAGAATTCCCTGATAATGGTGCAAAAACATGATAGTTCTTTGATAAAATATGCTAGTTCTAAGTTTAAAGTAGAGTTTTCACTCCATTAAAATTGTTATATCTCCATAAAATCAAAAATCATAATCATCCTATATCTAGGCCTGGAAGTATTCTATTTCAATTCTCCTAATTAGTCACTTACTCCTCCCTCGAGATAATAAATTACACTAGATATTGATTTAAAGTATGTCTTATACAATAACTAAATTATGAATGGGAGTAATTGAAAACAACATTAAATATTTCAAGTACTAGAATCTACTTTAGTAAATACAACTTTGTAGCACACATCACAAATTTAGAACTACGTGTTTGCCAGCCATGGAATATAAAATAGATAAAACATATTTCATTATGAAGATCAAAATAAATACAAAAAAGAGTTGTGTAGGACGTCACCCGTAAGCACTTATATAATGTAATTTAAACACTTTTCACACTTCAGATCAATCTCCCTTAAGCACTCCCTCCATACACACTCTCTGACTAATTGGCCACACTAACAAATTCAGTCAAAATTTTATTTATATTAAGCACACAAACTATCATTAGTATTATGACATAGAAAAAGATAGCATCGAGGCGCAACAAACTGAACTTCTATTATGGTGCTATTGAGTTTTCCCATTAAGGCTGTAATAATTTGATTTTTTTTTTTTTTGAAATAATTTTTTTTAAATGACAAATCTAAATTTTAACATCATGCATGGTCGAAGAAAAGAGAGAAGGTTATTCGATGCTTTTTCATAAATCAATTTTGTTCATAGATTTTTTCTATTTATTGTAAGTAACACAAATCTCATTTTAGTTTTCAATAATTTTAATTATTATATATATATATATATATATATATATATATATATATATATATATATTTATTATATTGTACATAATTGATTATGTCCAACTGTATTTTGATTGTGGCATTTACGTAAAAAAGAAAGGTTGGATGTTAAAACTATAAAATGGATTGGATGTTAAAATAAAATACCTTGCACATGAGGGTGATCTGACGGGTGTTCCTTGAAAGATAGTTTGTGGTGTTATCTTGGTTGTAACATGAATATATGACTGATTATGCCGATGTGTAGAGAGTGATGATGCTTTATTGATTTAATGAAGTCATATGTAATGATAATTGACTAATTCAATATGATAATTGATTAATTGGATAAGTGATAATTGATATGACTTATTATCAAATGGAAATCAATTTGGGTAAAAGATGTTAAAAACACCACATTAAAGCTAGATGTCCTGTCTTATAAATCATACATTGATGCATGCATATATTAATTTCACTAATGATATTGAAAGATACATTAATATCATTGATAGTATTAGATGCTTTGATAATACATAAACAGTCACTACATGAAGATCATGTATTATTGATAGAATTTCCTATGAAAAATTGTTAAGTTTTCAGCTGATTTGAAAAGTTTTTGACAGATTTCTAGCAAAAAAATTTATGATGATAAAACGAGTGTTGAAAAACCTTTTCTGATAAAAAAACCACACCTAAAACATTTTCCAACTGATTTTGTCCACCATAAAAGTTTTTCAATAGAATTTTTTTGTCGGAATAAGCCCTTCAAAATTAATATCCAATTCTAGCCTGGACTCTTGCTCGCCCGTATGATCTCGCTGCCCGAGTGCTAGTCTACCACGTGCTGCCCGCACTAGTCTCACATTTCCCGATTTGACCAAATGTCGACTAGCCCGCTGCTTGGGATGCCTGCTCGATCCCACTGCCCAAGTCCTCAACTCCTTTGCTATGGAATAAAAGGTAATAATAAGAAAGCTATTTTATATTAAGTAAACTAATACAGAAATAAACATTTTAAATAAATTAAAATAAACATTAAAATGAATAAATAATTAAAATAAGTTAGTAATTAATAATTAATAATTAATTATTAAATGAGTTATTAAATTAAAATTAGGTTAATTATTAATTTAACAACTTATTTTACCTATTTAAGTTAATAACTATTTTAAGTTATTATTTAAGTTAATTATTATTTTAAAAACTCATTTAATATAAATTAAATTTAAATATTCTCTTTAATAATTAAAATGAGTTTTTAATTAAAAATTAATAAAATTAATTTGTTAAATTAATAATCAATTAAAATAAGTTATAAAATTATGAATATATAATTTTTTTCAAAAATTATTAAAATCCATCAGAAAATCTACTGGAAATGCCAAATATGTCTAAACTCCATCAAAAAATTTTCTAGAAACTCCTCTTGATTTAAAAACCGCTAAAAAATAGTCTATAAAAAATTTCATCGTAGTCCGTTGAAAAACTGCTGAAAAAACGGCAGGAAAATTGTCCGTCGAAAATCCGCATGTAATGGGCAATTTTCATCTAGTGGTATGATGGATACTAATAGGTAAGATTGATTTCTTTAGTGATTTATAAATGATTTTTGCACCATTGTTTTATCAATTTATTGAGTTTTATACAAATTATTAATTTTTAGATTTATTTTAATGATTTTCAACTTTTATTATTAATCATTCTGAGTTTTATTGATAATATTTGGCCATTAACTATTTTGACTGCTATTAATTATATTAGAGTATGCATATCATATTGATTCTTTAGCTCTTGCATTGAAAGATTTAGTGAGTTTTAGATTACTACTAGCTTTTGAGCTCATTATGTGGATTTTAATGATTTTAGATCAGGGAAGAGGTTATGACCAGTTTAAGTGAGATTATAAGAGATCCTAAAGATTTCAGATTCTATTCTACATTTTGATTTAAGTTTTTATAGTTAGGAGCTTGTAAAATATTAGTGATAGAGTAATCTCCTTGCTATTGTAAATGATATTTTGGTTGAATAAATAGTAAAATATTTTGATATATATATATATATATATGTATATATATATATATATATATATATACATATATGTATATATATATATATATACATATATACATATATGTATATATATATATATATATATATATGATTTTAGTTTTTTCACTTTTTATTATTTATATTGATATTTTATAGATGCTCTAGTATATTCTTAAAATGATAAATAGATAATTCTTTCAAAATTGATTATAGGGAATTACAAAGGTGTTGGGTTTGAATCATAGCATTATTTATGAAGCGAATAGTTCTAACTCATATGCCGCGATGCTCCCTTAACACATGATTGTCATCATCCTTGATGTTATGATGCTAATTGGTGTTGGGTTGCTTTAAGAGATGACGCAAGGGTGCTGATTTATTTTCAATTTTTTTAGAGCATATCCACTATAGCATTGGATTATGTGCACAGGGTAACTAAATTAAATTAGAAAAAAAAAAAAACTCGAGACTATTAACACTATGGTGTTTTTAAACTGTCCTTGTAGTGTTAGAGTGATTCATGAACCGCTGCGGCACTTGATAACATGGTGATGCAACGTTAGGCTCTTTCCTTTTTTTTCAACCATTTTCATTGAAATATCATACACAATAACAACCAAAATAAGGATTTCACATGAAAATATATGAAAGAACTATAACAAAAATTTTTACTAATAGCGGTGTCATAACCCAACACAGAAAAATATAGCATATCATGTTGAATGGTGACAGACTAATCTCAAGATCTAAGTTTTAAAAAAAATAGATTTTTTTTTTAATTTAAAAAGATGATACAATGTCTAATGAACTTCCAATCAAGAGATAGTAAACTCATCCAAAAACTCTTTTCTTTACAATTCATTATCAAAATATATTTACAAAAAAATTTATACACTACAGTACATAATTACGGGCTAAAAAAAGGATAAAGAAAAATATAGCCATAAGTACATAAAATTTATAAAACTGAATGTATCTTTACCGACTTAAATATATCAGGTCGTGCAACCTCAGCTACTCAATTGACTTTTTACTCTTTCCATGACTTAAAATTGATGCAGAATATGTGTAAGCCAACATAGCTCAGTAGATCATATCCACATATCTAAATTTTTATAAATTAACCCATTTTACATGTAATTGAATTTAAAAGTAAATATTTATCATGATTGTACCAAATAAAAAATGTCTTGTAGGTAACTAAAATTTAACAGACTTGCATTGAATGTAAATAATAAGTACTTTGTATATCAGAACAAAAAAGTTCAAGAGTTCCCTTTGGTCCTTATACCTCCCATCAAAAAAGTAGATTTAAGAATTTAGGCCCTAATGACTCCATATGCTCATATTTGAAAATAGACCCTCATGCTTAGCACTCATATATAAAGAAATTCAGACCTTATGAGTCCATGTGCATTCAACATAACAAAATTTTTCTCAACATCAGAGCTCCACAAAATTATACATTTGAAGCATATATGTGTAGATGTAATTGCATTGGAATAAAATAAATAAAAATAATCAAATTACAAAAATTCCCAAAATGTACTATCAGATAATAAATTTGACAACTCAGTAGAATTTTAAAATTTTAGAAATTCACTGAATTATTAGTGATGATTAAAAATGTTGTTTTGAGGATTTAAATCTAAAGTATTATTTATTATTGGTAGCAAACAATATATTAGGATTTATGGCTATCAACTCACCAATGCCTGGACCACTACTTCAGTCACTCATTCCTCCTTTAAGCGACCTCGGGCACTCAATCTTTTGTAGAGTAACTATCTTCTCCATATAGCTATAGGAAAACACCAACTCAACTTTCCCTATTGTGATCACCCAATCACTAAGCTTGTTTTGTCCATAATCACAGATCACGTGTCATCTCACTTGATCAAATGATCAACATAGATTGCTAGCACCCTCTAGAGAATTTAAGCACCTCCTCCTCAAAATTTTCTCATAGGATCTCCCACTTATGCTAAACACTACTAAACTCTTCCACACCATAAAGCTTGCCCACTGCATACTTGGCACACCTATGTTAGCCCAAAGATAGATTGATAAAAATCTACAACCCATAGTCTTCCTCATCCAATTGGAGGCATCACATGTTTAGATTGTTACAAATTAGGAATCAAGATTAAGATTATGATTTTTGATGATAATAAAATATTATTGTTATGATTTTATTATTTTTCCTAGCATATATTAGATATTTTCTATTTATTTATGTGTACTAACATTTTAGTAAAATTATAAACTACTTCAGATTGCTAAAGACTTCAAGAGAAGGTAGATTAGGATTTCATATAATAGAGTCTGAATGTCTTTATTTTTATTTCTTGAGTTTGAGCAATGTGATTATAATTGGGTAACCGTGCACACACATATAGGGGAAGTGTGATAAATTTTTTTTAAACTGATAGTATTGTATGATATTTAATTGTACTGTATGTTTTGACATAAAATAGATTTTCCTCCATAATGAAGTTAATTAAATCATTGCTTACATTCGATGTGAATTCATACAGACGACTAACAAAGTATGAAATTAGGTTCATACCAAATAGTACCGAACAAACACATTAGTTTTTGAACTGTTCATACAATACAATGTGAATTCATATAAACAACTAACATTTTATAAAATTTAGTTCGTCTAAGTTCGTACCAAACGAAGCCAAGATTTGTTGAACTATTCATTCCGGATGATATAGTACAATCGTAGGATGGTTCACATAAAAATTTTAGTTTTTAGATAGTTTTTCATGTGTTTTCTATATAAGTAGTCATAAAAACTATCTCAAAAACCTTTGCTTTGAATTTCTCTTGAGAGGGACCATTGAGAGTTTGTTTGGCATAGATTTTGTGAGTGATGATTGAGATCTATTGAAGGAGAGTTATGAGGGATTCAAAAGGTTGTCCAAAGTGAGAATCTCTTCGTCTTCTTCAACTTTCTACCTAACTATTTTGGAGGCTCTTGAGAGAAGATATTCAAGATTGGATCACGATTTATTTCCTTAACCAAGTGGGTGAAAAAGGATATGATAGTATGCTGCCATCACTTGGAGAGTGTAAAAGGTGACGGTTCTCTGCCACACTAGGTTATTAGAAGAGAGTTTGTAAGGGCTTCTCCGCCTTATTATGGGGGAAAAAAGAGAGTCACTATTATTTAGTGTAATACCTAGATAAAGAGTCTCTAAGGAGTGGATTTAGGTCTAGTTGGTCTGATTAAAATTTTATAGTTGGAAAATCATATGTGATAATTATATGTGATAATTATTTCTGATTAAAATTTTATGAACCACTATAAAATTTGGTGTTCTTCTATTGCCTTTAATTTTTCCCTATATTTTTATTTTTCTGCATTTAAAATTTTATAGTTGGAAAATCATATGTGATAATTATTTCTATAAACAATTACATGTTTCAGTATTAATAATTTAATTTTCTAAAAAGATCTAAATGGTTTTCTAAAATTTAAGATTTTTTTTAATAACAAATTCCCCCCCTGCTTGGTTAGCCTTGGGATAGTTCTATAAGGTCTAACAACCTACACAAACTCGAAGGTACTACAAGTAAAGTAAGAGGTGTTCTGAAGAATTCAGGATCATCAAACTCTATTAATATTAAGAGAAGACTAAAGAAATATGGAGGTTCATTTGGTCTCATTAAAGGAAGTCTCAGAGGGAGGAGAGGAGATAACAAGTTGGATAGTGCTGGGGGCTCCTCCCCATTGGGTTCGTAATGTCTTATATACTATTTTGGAATTACAGGGGAGCGAAGAAAAAAGAGGCTTCCCATTACTTATGTGGTTTGGTTGGTGATTATGGGATTTTTTTCATGGGTCTTTTGGAAACAAAGTTAAGCTCTATGGATTCTAATGAGGTGAAAAGAATCAATGGTAGTGAGTGGGATTTATTTCAAGTCAATGCAAGAGGGACTTCAGGTGGCATTTTGGTGTTGTGGAGAAGTAAGATTTCTTCCTTTTCTATCTTAAACTCCGCTAGTTAATGTGTTATTGGCGGTTTAAAAAGTCCTAATGGTGTTTTGTGGAACATTTCCATTGTATATGGTAATAAGGATAAATATGAGAGGAGGAAATTATGGGAGTTAATTGAAGGTTATAATCCTATGGATATTCCTTGTATCATAGGAGGTGATTTTAATTGCATTATTTCCAAAGGTGTTAAAAAGGATGGAAAGAGGTTCATGTTCACTCAAGGACCTTAAGAGATGAAAGAATTCCTTTCAAAAATGATTTTCATGATATTGGGACTGTTGGTCCCAAGTTTGTTTGGTACAATAATAAAAAGGGGTTTGCTCAATTTGGGAGAGATTGGAAAGAATTTGTCTAAATTCAAAAGCTTTATGTCAGATTCCTTTTGCAGTTATTAAGCATTTGCCTAGAGTTGCCTTTGATCATTTCCCTCTTCTTCTTAACCTCTTCAATTCAATTGCAGTCAATTAAAAACACATTAAATTTGAGAATGCTTGTTGCTCCTATGGAGCCTCGAGGGGTGTGGTAGTCAATGCTTGGAGTAAGAATGATTTTGGCAACCCCTCTAAAATCCTCCAAAGGAAATTAAAAAAAGTCCATTAAAAAGTTTTTCTTTTGGAGTAAGAACAAGCTTAAAGAACTAAACAAGTCTAAGGTTTAGTTACATAAGTATATCTTTTCTTTACAAGAAGAGGAAAGTTTGGGTAAGTTGGATTTGGTTAAGCTACTTGAGCTAAGAAGAAAGGTGAATGATCTCAATGTGACACTTGCTAGATTGGATATGTGGTGGAAACAACATTCCAAATCTCACTTCCTGGAGGAGGGAGACCAGAATTCACACTTCTTCCATGCTTTTACATCAGCAATAAGGAACAATAACATGATTAATCAGGTTGTAGATTTGGATGGTTGCTTGATTACGGAATCTAAGGAGATTCAGGCTTTATTTGAAAGCATATTTAGAAAGAAATGGAGAAAAATACATTGCTCTTTCTCTAATTTGCTTGGTTTCTCGACTGAAGGTGTGCTAAATGATATTCATAAGGATTTGTTAATTGGAGGCTATATGAAATAGGAGCTTTTCTTGGTGGTAATGAAAATGAATAATAATACATCACCCGACAATGATGGAGTGAATGCCTTCTTTTTCAAACACTTTTGGAAATTTTGAATGCCGAGTTGTGGAACACGGTCCTTAATTTCTTTAATACAGGTGTAATGCCTGATAATTGGAAGGATACATTGGTCGTGCTGATTCCAAAGACTCCAAATGCTTATGAACATGACAAGTTCCGTCCTGTTAGCTTATGTCAAATGCTTCTCAAGATGGTTGCTGGCATGATGTTGAGTAGGTTGAAAGTTTGTCTTCTTACAATTATATCAAAGTATCAAGGTGATTTTATTCCAAGAAGAATGATTTCAGACAACTGCCTTTTGGACGATGAGTTGGTCAACAAGGTGAGATTTTCTAAATCTAAACCTGGCTTTATGTTACTTAAGCTTGATAGGTAAAAGGCATATGATAACATGTGCTGGGAGACTCTTTATAAGATCATTATGATGTTGGATTTCTTGATGTGTTCATAAATCTTATCAAGCAATGTATTAGTAACCCAAATTTTTTTGTTATTATCAATGGGAAAAGAAGCATATGGAATAATACATAATGTGGAGGCAATGAAATTGGTGTTAAGTTTGCTCCTAACACCCTAAGTTAACGCACTTATTATATACTGATGATGTTTTGATTGAATCCAAAGCTTCATGTTGAAATGCAAAGATCATTTCATCAATCCTCAGTGATTACAGTGGCTGGACAGGATAGAGCATTAATATAAGTAAATTAATTGCATGTATGGAAAATATGTAACTCGATGTAGAAGGAAGAAATTGAATAAATTTCTTTGCTATATAATGGTGGATGAATTTAACTATCTTGGCATAATGATGGCTCTCAGAAGATTGAAGGCAATTGATTTTAACCACATTCTGGAGAAGGCTATGGACAGACTCAACACTTGGGGCTCATGTAACCTTTCCATGGATGGGAAGTTGGTGTTAATAAATTCTATTTAGTCTTCCATCCCTTTATTTATCATGGCTCACTCTTTGATTCTTAAAAGTATTTTTAAGAAATTGGACAAGTACTATAGGAGTTATTTGTGGCATAAAGAGAAAGGGTGAAATGGTATTCATTATGTTTCTAGGGACATGATGTGAACACCGATGACACGAGGTGGTCTTGGCATTCAAGGTGTAGCGAAGAGATAAGGTCCAATAAGAGCACGCATTGCTTGGAATTTTGTTAATAGGAAAGAGGTCCTTCTAAATTAAATCTTGTCAAGAAAATATGGCAAGGATATTTGGGACTATGAAGTGAAGCGATAATCATCACTTGTGTGGCAAATTATCAAATATGGTACTTGTTTCTTGAAGCCAATTATCATGTGGAAAGTATCTAATGGAGCAAGAATCAATATCTTGATTATAATTGGATACATGATAGCAGCTTGAGTGGCCAACTTTATATGACTTTGAGGAGCTGGAACATAATTTAGTTTCTATCTTGAACAATAGAGAAGGAAATTGGGATAAGGTGATGCTAAGTAAGCTATTTTTTGAAGAGTTAATGAAGATCATTCTGAGAATCCCAATTTGTCCTGAAGATGGGAAAGACACGCTGGAATTCATGCAGAGTAATTTTGGTAAGTCTATTGTTTCTTTGGATTATTAAGCTTTGGAATAACATCCACCTCTTGTTAATAAAGTAAATTGGTTGAGGAAACTAAAAGTATCCCCTAAGGAGTTCTTATTTTGGTGGAGATTGATTAATCAGTCTATACAGACAAAATTGTGGCTGTGTAGTAGGAAATTAAGTGATTCATGTAATTTTTCGTGGGATGTTTAGATCAGGAAGATAGTTGCCACATAGTTGTCCAGTGTACAAAGCTCAAAGGAATGTTTTTCTATGTTGAATAAGTGGGGTATTTTTCCTCCCCATGTTTAATGATTTTACTCATTGTGTGAAAATGTTGGAGAACTTTGCTGGAAGTGATCCAAGAATTGTTAGGCTGTATATTTCTGCGGTATACCATAATTGGAAAGAAAGGAACCTGTTTACACATGGGGGCAAGGCAAGGAGTGCTGGACTGGTTGTTCCTCAAATAATGGCTGATTTTGTGTATCCGATCACACTTCCAATTTATAAGAACTGGGGAAACTAACTAGCATATGCTGTCTAAAACTTGGTTTCCCCCTCCTACAAGTTAGATACAGTTTAATGTTGATGCGTCCTTAATGCAAAACAAGGAAGAAAGTATTGCTGGAGTCGTAAGGGTTCACAAAGGCAGATTCTTGATGGAATATAGAGGGAATTTTGTGCACTGGGATATCCTTATGTTAGAATTGATTTTGATTTTTAACATCAAATAGGTTATTAAAGATTGGATGACTAAAAAGCAAGGAATTGTGATTGATGGTGATAACATTAATGTTATCAAATTACTACACAAGTGGCTTTGTTTGGAGAATTGGAGCAACAAGGTTCTCAACTTAGATTTTTCTTTTCTTGATGTTTTTTGAATTGTAAATTTTCACTATGTTTTTAGAGATAACAATTGTGTGGCGGATGCTTGTGCCCACTTTGCTCTTTTGGGTGATTTTATTTGGGAGGATTTTCTGTTAGATGAACTTCCATCAAGCATTTCTGACTTGATTAGGAAGGATTGTGATAGGGTAGCTATTACTTAGGTTCTTTGTATTTCTTTCTTTTTTTATGGTTTAATGCAATTTGCACATATTCAAAAAAAAATAACCAACACGAACTTTCAAGTGGTATTAGAACCAATTTCAATTGTTAAAGTTTAGAATACTTTTTGAAAAATGATTATGCCTAATCTTGGAAACCAAAATACTGTTGAAGGATATTCTATCACAAGACCACCTGTATTTGATAACATTCCTTTTAATTTTTAGAAAACTTTCATGTCTACTTTTCTATAATCAGTCGACTTTCGCATATGTATTTTAGAACATGAAGGTTGTACTAGACCTACTAGAATTAATTATCATATTAGAATCAAAACACAATTTATTTATTGGACTTTAGAAGAATGAGAATTAGCACAATTAAATGCAAAATGTTTAAACAATTTTTTCTATGTTTTGAAATCTAGGGATTATATGCATGTTTCTACTTGCAAAACTAGAAAATAAATCTAGGTTAGACTTTGCATAAGTTATGAAGAAACAAATGTTGTAAAAGAAACTAGGTTAAACATTTTACTACATGACTATGAATTATTTCTCATGAGATCAAATGAGTCAATTTTTTATATGTTAATAAAGTTTAATCATATTATTACTTCATTGCATGTTTTAGGTAGAGAACTTACAAATTCATAAAAAGTTCATAAAATTTTATGTTATTTACCTTCTACATATGATTCAAAGATAACTGCCATTACTAAGTCTAATGAACTAAATGTACATTATATTTACAATCTACTTGGATCACTTATTATATGCGAGCAAGAGTGAATCTATATAGATTGATGTAGGTGAAAAAAGGAATGAAAGAAATATAGCATTGAAGGTTGATGATTCAGATAGTGATTAATCAATGCCAAGGGATAAAGAAGATATTGCACTTATGACTAAGCAATTCAAATGTTTTCATAAGAAAAAAGTAACAATGATGTCAGTATTGGAACAAATATATGTTCAATAAGACATCAAAAGTTTCTAATGAAGCCATTTTTTATAAATGTAGAAAGCCTGGATGTATGAAGTGTGAATGCCCAAATCTTAAAGCTAATCTTAACAAGGAGAAAGTGAAGGAGAAGACTAATGATAGGAAGGGCAGGAAAAGAATACAAAGAGCTTTATATGATGACTCAGCTTTAGACTCCTCAAAAATAGAAGCATAAGAGGAGGTTACAAATTTTTGCTTAATGGTAGATAAACTTGATTATTCAGATCAAGAGGAGGTATGTAACTTATCCTAGGATAAATTATTTAAAGTTTCTAATAAAATTTATAATGCATAGAGGAAACTTAAAAAAATTACATACTAATCTTAGTATCGAGTATTTGAATTTACAATAAGAACATGAAATATAAGGAATGATCATGCAGACATAAATAACAATCACATGACTATGCTAGATGAATTTGATAATTTAAATAAGAAGCATAAACTATTGAAAATATCTTATAGTGAGCTTGAAAATTATTTTAAAGCTTTTATTGGTGAATTTGATCAAAGGGAACATGATTTGAAGAGTTAAAATTTGATTTTGGAAAATGCAAATTTATATCGTGAAATAAAATTGAAAGCTTTAAAGGAAAATAAGTCAGCTCCCACACTTGAAAATTTATATAATTCTAACGAAAAGCATACTTGTTTAAGACATAGGAAAAGACATTATAACTCATATAGATTAGTAAACTATTTTCTAGTATTAAATATTTTTTATGTGGAATGTTGGGGCATATTTCTCATAATTACACTATTCATAATATAACATATTTAGTGTGGATGCCTAAGATGCATCAATCATAATATATCAAATATGCATCTGGAATATCATTATCAAGAGGTGAACCAAAATTTATTTGGGTTCCCAAGTATAATGTTTGATTATTTTAAAGAAACGCTCTCATATAAGCCCTCATGAGAGCATTTGGTACATAGACAACGGATGTTTAAAACATATTATTGGATATGCAAATCAATTTATATTGTTGGAGGTTAGGAATGGAAGTAAAGTGACACTTGGAGATAACACCACTAGAAGAGTGGTAGGATCATGTATGATTGGTAACACAAAAAATTTTCTAATTGAAAATGTCTTATTGGTAGAAGGTTTAAATCATCATTTGCTAAGTATTACTCAACGTTATGATAAGGGTTTTAATATAATTTTTTTCCTACAAGATGCATTATAAGCCAAAATTAAGTTGATGTGTTGCATAGAGATAGAGTAAATAATATTAACATGCTTGATTTAGATTGTGTTAAATCTTTTAATGTTTTTGTCTAAAAACTATTTTTGATGAATCTTGGTTATGGTAAAGAAGACTTTGTCATGCAAGCATAAAAAATCTTAAGAAGATTACCCAGAAGGAATTGGTAAGAGGCATACCCATATTAGGCTTTACTAAGGATCACCTGTGTGATGTGTGTCAATTAGGGAAACAAGTCAAATCCTCCTTTCATTTAATTAAAGATCTTAGAACTAGCAAATGTTACAAACATGTTTTTGGATTATGATTTTGATGATAGAAAACAAATCTTGTTTCACTACGACTGCCTTTTTTTTTCTACTGATTTTGCAGGACTCAAAGATCGGACGGAAATCGGAATCAGCTCAAGACTGGGTAGATTAGGATTGAGTCAGTATGTATTTTACTTTTATTTTTTGAGTAAATTGTAATTATTTGTAGTGACTGATGTTAAGTAACCCAACACACACACACTTGAGAGATTTAGAACTTGTGTTTTTACTCACATCGTCCTGGACGATCGAGTTCAAAACACAAGAACTAATCAGGATTTCTTAGTTAAGACAGTCGTAATTAACTGATCGGCTTGGACGATACCTATATCGGCCAGGATGATATGCTCAATACAGAAAGAAATTGCCACCATGATCAATTTAAGTATTATGTATTTTTGGAAATCGACCAGGACAATTATTTGATCGACCTGGACGATATTGTATAATTATGCCTAAATTGATCCGACAATCATGGGAGTAATTAAGGATGATTAATACGATCACATCGTCCTGGACGATCGCAAGATCGATAAGGACGATCCATTCAAAAACCCTTGGTTTCTCCTGGCCGATTTGGATCGGACAGCTCAAATTCAGGGCGATATTCTAGTCGATTTTCCTCTGATTTAAACTAATCGGCCAGGATGATCGTGAGATCGTCTAGGACGATCAAGTAAATTTTTAATCATCCAATTTGCATTCAGGGCAATGCTCTGGCCGATCTTATGAGATTTGTACTAATCGGCCAGGACGATTTAAATATCGTCCTAGATGATAAAGTCATCAACTTGCAATTAATGAGCCCCTTTGAAGCTCTTCTATTTAAGAGACCGTGTTCAACATTTTTGAAAATCCTTGGCTGCTGTCTTGACCTGAGAAAACCTAAAGGAGAGAGAGAGAGAGAGAGGGAGAGAGAGAGAGAGAGGATCTTATGAGGGGGAGCTTGTGAGGGGATTCATAAGGGTTGCTCCAAGCATTGTTCCACTTCTTCTTCCCTAGAGTCTCTTGTCCTTGGAAGGATTGGGAGAGGTAAGTTTCAGCAAGTGATCGTGGTTCTCTACCTGCTTCAGGAGGAAGTAAAAGGAGTTGGGTTCTCTGCCTTGCCGGGTGTGGCAAAAAGGAGGTGTTTTATGAGGGCTTCTCCGCCTAGCTGTGGGGGCTAAAGGAGAGTCACGTTGGTAGTGCAATACTCGGAGGGTGCCTCCAGGGAGTGGACGTAGGTTGAGTTGACCGAACCACTATAAACCCTTATGTTCTTATTTTTACTACTTCTGTATTTATTTTCTTTCACACTTATTTTTATGGTGATTTGGTTTGTGATAATCGTTCTTTTTACTTAAAGAAATTTTTAAATACCAATTCACCCCCCCCCCCCCTCTTGGTTAGCCTTGGGCAAGTTCTATAAGGCTTAACACCCCTAACGAACTTTCAAGTGGTATCAGAGCGGGATTCATAAAAACTAAGTTTGAAAACTTTTTGAATTTTGATCCATGGCTAACTTTGGGAATCGTAATACACCGGAAGAGTATTCTATTACCCGACCACCTTTGTTTGATAATATCCTATTTGATTTTTGGAAAACTCGCATGTCTATATTTTTATAATCTACTGATTATCGCATGTGGATGCTTGTTAAGGATGGTTACACACCTCCAACTGGTAAACTTAACGGCATTACTATTCCACTTCCTTTTACTGAATAGACTTTAAATGATAGGGATTTGGCTCAATTAAATACAAAATGTCTTAATTACTATTTTTTTTGCTTTAAAATTAGAAGACTACATGCGTGTTTCCACTTGCAAAACTGGTAAAGAAATTTGGGATAAATTGTGTATCACTTATGAAGGCACTAATGAAGTTAAACAATCCCATTTGAATATTCTTTTGCATGACTATGAACTTTTTTGTATGAAACCTCATGAATTAACTTCTGAAATATATACGAGATTTACTCAGATTGTTACTTCTTTGCATGCCTAGGAAGAGAACTTTCAAACTATGAAAAAGTGAACAATATTTTGAGATGCTTGCCTTTGTCTTTTGATGCTAAAATCACTGCAATCACTGAATCTAAAGATTTGAATATGTATTCGATTGACAACTTACTTGGCTCACTCATTGCTTACGAGCAAGAAGTGAATCAAAGAAATCTTGATGTAGGTGAGAAAACAAAGGAGAAAATGGTGTCACTGAAGGGACACAAATTGGACTCTAATTCTTTCGGGTCTGAGAGCGATGACATTGCCATTATCACAAGGCAATTCAAAAGCTTTCTAAGGAAGAAGCAAAAGCATCATCAAAATTGGAGAAAAGGTAAGGATAATAAATATTCTAAAAGATCTTCTGATGTTATTTGCTTTGAATATAGGAAGCCTAGACATGTCAGAGCGGATTGTCCTACACTTCAAGATCACTCAACCAAAGAAAAGGGTGAGGAGAAACCCAAGTCTAGAAAGGACAAAAAGAGGCTTTAAAAGGCATTTTGGGCGGATTCTGCATTTGATTCATTGGAGACTGAACCTGAAGATGAAACAACAATCTTGTGCTTAATGGTAGAAGATCATATTGATCAAAGTGATGAAGAAGAGGTATGTAAATCAACTTATGATCAATTGTTTGAAATTTGTAAGAAGATTCATGCATCATACAAAAAACTTAAAAAGACTCATGCTAGTTTAAAGTTGGAACTTTTGAATTTACAAAAAGAATATGAAATTATTCTCAAATATTATTCTACGATTGATTCAAATCACATGGCTCTACTTGATGAATTTGATGATTTAAACAAAAAGCATTCGGAATTAACTAATGAGCATGATGCATTAAAAGTTTCACACACTTCACTCAAATCTGATTTGAAGAAATCTAAAGAAATATAGCACAACTTGAGGATGGATAATAGTGCTTTAGAAAATACTAACTTAAGGCTTAAAGATGAATTGGACTCAATTAAGAGAAATTGGATGACACCTACTTTTGATCTAAAGCCAAGACCTAGGAAGAGGCATTACAATCCAAACCATTTAAGAAATCATTTTCCTGGTGTTAGATGCTTTTCATGTGGCTTACTAGGACACATGTCACACACTTGCACTGTTCACCGTAGTGCACATTGGGTGTGGAGACCAAAATTGCATAATTCACAGCATAGCACACATGTATTACATTCAACTTTTTATGAGAAGGGACCCAAACCTATTTGGGTTCTTAAATCTGACAGTTGTTGATTCATAAAGGATTGCTCTCACCAAAGACCTCGTGAGAGCATTGGAAAAATAGAGGCTCGCAACTCATAACTGCTTAAACTTGCTGCTTAACAAATTCTTGAATTGCATTTTGATTATTGTTATGTTTTGTGTTTGTGATAGTTTTTTGTTTGGTTGTTCTAGTCGTTTTCACTGTTATTTTCTTTATGATGATTTTTCCTTGTTCTTAAACTTTGGAGATTTATGACCAACGATTAGCATTTCTAAATCGGTTAAAGGGAGAAGACACCGTTGATGGTTTTCCTCCCTCTAACCTCTTTTGGTGATATAGTTTTCTTTTCTAAATTAAAAGTCTATCTCATTTTAACAAATGGTTTTTAAATTAAGACCTTTTTTTCTTGCTTCAACAGTTTATCTTATATATATGATCCAAAGTTCTTATATATCTTTCAAAGTTCATTGAAATCTTGTCGTTGAACTTATCATATGATTTTTATTTTCATTTTGTAGTTTGTTCTTCCCTATGTTAGAGAGAGAGCTCCTCTTCTCTAATATCTAGAAGATATAATCACAACTAAGAACCTTTTTAAGGGTTTGTTAAAGAGTTTTTAGCTTGTAAAAATTTAAAAAAAAATGGCCAATTATGCCAAATTGAAAAGAAAAGTATATACACAAAAGTGTATCAAAAATCAAAGATGCTCAAAGAGCCAATCAAACTGACAAGAGGCATAAAATGAACCCACTAAATGCAAGCTATCCTCTCTTTTCAAAACTTTTAAAACTTAGAAGGACTCATGGGTTATTTGATGTTTTCAAAGACTTGATTTCAAATTCCATGATAGAGACAAATTACTTTGGTATACTATTTTATAAGATATTTTATTTGTAACCAAGTTTTGAATGGATCTTCTTTTTATCCAATTTATTCTAAGCTAGACCTCTTATTTTCAAAACATAATTTTTATCCTGAACGAAGTCCGAGCTAGGGTAAACAGGATCAGATTTTCTACCATTTTCAGATTATGACATTGTTAACTCATTGATCGTTCAAATCTTTAAAATTTAATCATTTGGGAAATTTCTCATATGCTTGCTTTGCTAAAAAAAAATTAAAAACCAAATTTTTTTTTTTGTCTTTTCTTGTTTTTATCTATTTTTGTTGTTTTTAGCTTGTATTTATTTTTTAGGATTTTCTCTGATCATCTCCATCCTTCATTATTTTTCAAATTCTTATCACGTCGTCCTGGCCGATACTGCTATCGTCCTGGACGAAATGATAAGTTCTCCTCAAAATTCAATATACTGAACTTTCTGAGCCTTCTGAAACTCATCATCCTGGATGATACATTATCGTCCTGGATGATCCGATCGAACTCTGTTACAATAATCTTGATTGTCTTGGCCGATATAATTTTTGTCCTGGCCGATGCATTTATGGTCATCGTCCTGGCCGATACACTAGATCGTCCTGGACGATCCACGTATCAGTACGTTTTAATCCTTAAAACTGGACCCGGACGATCCATTATTAGACAATCGTCATGACCGATCCACTGTTCGTCCTGGACGATACATGTGGCACAGATTTAAAATGTTTTAACTTCAGTTGGTATGATCAATTATTATGCATCGTCCTGGACGATACACCTAATCGGCCCGGATGATCGGGCCTCCTTTTTGACCAATCGGCCTGTACGCAATAATTGAACCAAATCGTCCTGGACGATATGGTCGTTTCTTTAAGTACAGGCCATTCCAGCCATTGTTTTTACCTCAAAGCTTCTTCTTATCTAATTTTTACTTACTGATTTCTTGTTATGGATGGTGGGAAGCGAGTCCGACAGGCTTCTGGAAGTTCCTCGAGGGCCACTCTAGACCCTCGATTCAGGAAAGTGGATGATCAAGTAGCTTACCGTCATTACAAAGAATGTGGCATCACCCTTTCCAGAACCATCAATCCTTTCCACCTTTTATATTTGGTAATGGATCTCTTTGCTCACACTTCTTTCTGTTTCATTCTTACCCTCGCTGTTCCTTTTTCCTCAGAACTTCTGTTAGAATTTTATGCAAATCTTCGTATAAATTCTACTTTCACAGCCCTGACCTCCTATGTAAATCGATGCCCGATCGAGATCACATATCAGGACTGTACTGAACTATTGCAGCTATCCACCACCGGGGATAAGCTGCATATAATTATCTCAGATCTTGATTTTGACTGGTCCACAGCAAACCTTTTTCTTCACCAAACCAACACACCCTTTCATGTTGGAGAGACTAGCTTTTTAGTCAAAGATGCTAGGACAATTCAGCATGTCCTTCGCACCTCCATTATTCCAAAAGCCAGGGAACGAGTCCATATCACTCCTCTGCTTTCTCTGACTACCTTTTTCATCATGGCCCGAAGAGAATTTAATGCTACTGACTTAATTTTTTGATACATTAATCATTTAATAACTATTCGCGATCCAGGCCATAGGAGGAAACCCAACCTTGCTTTGGGACATCTCATAGCCTATATTCTTGAAACTAAATACAATCTTCAATATCCTGCTCGTCACGACCTTCATCCTCCTTGCTACTCAAATAGCTCTTTCAATATCCTTCATAGTACTTGTCTCCACCCAGGGGATGGGGAACCTTATGGGGCCGAGGAGGAGGAAGCTCCCGCTCCCATTTCTAATCTTGCTCATCTTCGTCAGCACTCACAGTTTGACCAGTTAGTAGAGAGATTTGATCGTTGGGAGATCCATTTCGATGCTTACAATGCTGCACAGGAGCAACAACATTCTGAGGATATTGCCTGCTACGAGCAGCACCGCACAGAGGACTTAGCCTATTTTAACAGCTACATTACTCACTAGCAGCAGCAGCGCGACCAGGACATAGCCTAGTTCAATGCTCAGTTTACTATGCTAGCTAGTTACTTTCAACAGGCTCCACCACCTCCACCTCCGTCTGATGATCATGATCCCTCATTTTTTTAGTTTTAGTTTCTATTTTCTGTGGATTACTTTCTTTTTCTGTATTGTGTTTTTTGTTTCTTTAGTTTTTGTTTTTTAGTTCCTCCTCCTTTTTTAGATGTCAAAAGAGGGAGTAGTATGTTTGTACTTGCTCTTGTAGTATGTTTGTACTTATTCAGTTCGAAAATTTGAAAGCTTATTTAGTTTTGCATTACTATTTTAGAATTGATTATCGATATGTTTGCCATCATAAAAAAGGGGGAGACTGTTACAAACATGTTTTTGGATTATGATTTGATGATAGCAAACAAATCTTATTTCACTACGACTGCCTTTTTTTCTACTGATTTTTCATGACTCAAAGATCGGACGGAAATTGGAATCAGCTCAAGACTAGGTAGATTAGGATTGAGTTAGTCTATATTTTTCTTTTCTTTTTTAAGTCTATTGTAATTATTTGAAGTGACTGATGTTAAGTAACCCTACACACACACACACTTGAGAGATTTAGAACTTGTGTTTCTACTCACATTGTCTCGGACGATATTTATATCATCCTGGACGATCGAGTTCAAAACATAAGAACTAATCAGGATTTCTTAGTTAACGCAGTTGTAATTAACCAATCGTCCTGGTTGATACCTGTATCGGCCAGGACGATATGCTCAATACAGAAACAATTTGCCGCCATGATCAATTTAAGTATTCTGTATTTTTGGAAATCGGCCAGGACGATTATTTGATCGGCCTGGACGATATTGTATAATTATGCCTAAATTGATCCGACAATCATGGGAGTAATTAAGGATGATTGATATGATCACATCTTCTTGAAAGATCTCAAGATCGGCCTGGACGATCCATTCAAAAGCCCTTGGTTGCTTATGGCCAATTTCAACCGGACAGCTCAAATTTAGGGTGATGCTCTGAACAATTTTCCTCTGATTTGAATTGATCGGCCAGGATGATCGTCAGATCGTCCGGGACGATCAAGCAAATTTTTAATCATCTAGTTTGCATTCAGAGTGATGCTCTGGCCGATCCTTTGAGACTTGGACTGATCGGCCAGGACGATTTCAATATCATCCTGGACGATAAAGTCAGCAACTTGTATTAATGAGCCCCTTTGAAGCTCTTCTATTTAAGAGATCTTGTTCAACATTTTTGAAAATCCTTGGCTATTGTCTTGACCTGAGAAAACCTAAAGGAGAGAGAGAAAGAGGGAGAGAGAGAGAGGATCTTGTGAGGGGGAGCTTGTGAGGGGATTCATAAGGGTTACTCCAAGCATTGTTCCACTTCTTCTTCTCTAGAGTCTCCTATCCTTGGAAGGGTTGGGAGAGGTAAGTTTCAGCAAGTGATCGTGGTTCTCTGCCTGCTTCAGGAGGAAGCAAAATGAGTTGGGTTCTTTGCCTTGCCGGGTGTGGCAAAAAGGAGGTGTTTTTGTGAGGGCTTCTCCACCTAGCTGTGGGGGCTAAAGGAGAGTCACGTTGGCAGTGCTATACTCGGAGGGTGCCTCCAGGGAGTGGACGTAGGAAAAGTTGACAGAACCACTATAAACCCTTGTGTTCTTATTTTTACTGCTTCCACATTTATTTCTTCCGCACTTATTTTTGTGGTGATTTGGTTTGTGATAATCGTTCTTTTTACTTAAAGAAATTTTTAAATACCAATTCACCCCCCCCCCCCCTCTTGGTTAGCCTCGGGCCAGTTCTATAAGGCTTAACATCCCGAACGAACTTTCAGCAAACCTTTAGAAGTCCTTCACATGGATCTTTTTGTACCTATTAGTATTGTAAGTCTAGGAGGAAAAGTTTTTCGATGTGTAATTATTGATGATTATTCTAGGTTCATTTGGATTAGATTCTTATCATATAAGAGTGATTCATTTCATGAGTTTAGAAATTTTTCTTCTTGGATTCAGAGGAAGTTAGGTTGTGAAATTCTTGTAATTCATAGTTACTACGGTAGAAATTTTGAAAATGAAAATTTTAAAGTTTTATGTAAATTGTAAGGGATAGAACACAACTTTTCAACTCCTAGGATTCCTCAATATAATGGTATTGTTAAAAGAAATAATAGAACTTTGGTAGAAGCCACTAAAGCCATGTTGACTTAATATTCACTTCCTAAATATTTTTTGAGTTGAAGCAATTAATACAACTTGTTATGTTCTGAATTGGATGAACATTAGATTTAAGTTAAATAAGACACCTTATGAACTTCTTAAAGGAAGGACACCCAACCTCTCATATCTATATGTCTTTGGATGTAAAGTGTTCATTCATAATAATGGAAAAACTCTTTTAAGAAAATTTGATCCTAAATCTGAAGAGGGAGTTTTCTAGGATATTCAAATGTTGCCAATTCCTATAGAGTTTTTAGCAAAAGGACATTGGTAACAGAGGGGGCCACTCATGTAGTTTTTTATGACTCTGATAATTTTGGATGGTCTACATTAGAATAAGAAGATGTTGAAGAAATTACCCAAGGAATTAAAAATGCAAATCTTGAAGAATGGGTTGGAACATAAAATACATTGTCTAGAGAATGGGAGTATTCTAAAAGTCATTCTAAAGAACTGATTTTAGGAGACCCAAGCGAAGGTGTTACAACTAGGCATGAACTTAGCAAAGAAGTGAATCACTCAGTATTTATTTCAATGATTGAACCTATAAATAGAAATCAAGCACTTTTTGATCAATTTTAGATTCTAGCTATGTAAGAAGAGTTGAATAAATTTATTAGAAATGATGTTTAGGAGTTGATAGAAATATTAAAAAATCAAAGTATTGTTAGAACTAAGTGGGTTTTCAAAAATAAGATGAATGATTCAAATGTAGTGGATAGAAATAAGGCAAGATTGATAGTTAAGGGGTATAATCAAATAGAAGAAATTGATTTCGAAGAGACTTTTGCCTCTGTAGGTAGACTTGAAGCAAAAATGGTGCTTTTAGCCTTTACTTATTTTAAAGGATATAAATTATTTAAATAGATGTTAAAAGTGCATTTCTTAATGAGGTGATAAAAGAAGATGTTTATGTTGAGCAACCTCCAGGTTTTAAAAATTCAAAATTTCCTAATCATGTGTTTAAATTGGAAAGGGCATTATATGGAATAAAATAAACATCTATGGTATGTTATAAAATACTAAGCACATTCCTACTTGAAAGATCTTTTATTAAAGGGAGTGTGGATACCACTCTCTTCTTAAAAAGAGTAGGAAATGATATCCTTATTGTTCAAATATATGTTGATGATATCTTTTTTGGATCCTCTAATAAAAATCTTTGTTATGACTTTTAAAAAATAATGAGTAAGAAATTTGAAATGAGTTTTATGAGAGACTTGAGTTATTTTCTTAGTTTTAACATAAAGCATAAAGACGATGGCACATTTCTTAATCAGTTAAATTACATTAAGGACATCATTAAGAAGTACAAAATGGATAAAGCTAAACAAATAACTACACCAATGAGTTTTTTAGTTCAATTAGATAAGAACTCTAAAGATAAATCTGTTGATCAAAAGAAATTAATAGGGATAATTGGATCATTATTTTATTTAACTGCTAATAGACCTAACATCATGTTTAGTGTTTATCTTTATGCTAGATTTCAAGCTATTCCAATAGAATCCCATTTGATTACTATTATAACATTTTTGAGAAATCTTTTGGGAACTCAAAACTTAAGGATTTGGTATCCTAATAATAGCACTATTTTAAAATCATTGGATATTTTGATTTAAAATTTGTAAGATGTAGGATTGATTGAAATAATACTTCTGAAACTTATGAATTCATTAGAAACTCTTTAATTTCTTGGTATAGCAGAAAACATAATTTAGTAGCCCTTTCTACTATTGAAGTAGAATATATAGCCTTATGAAGTTGTGTGGCATAAGTTCTTTGGCTAAAAATATAACTTATGAATATAGGTTATTCAATTGATATTATTCCAATTTTTTGTGATAATATAAGTGACATTTGTATTTCAAAGAATCTAATCCAATACTCCAGGACTATGAATATAGATATAAGGAATCACTTCATTAGAGACCATGCATTAAAGAATAAATTGAGCTACATCATGTAGATATTAAAAATTAACATGCTGACATTTTCACAAAACCACTGGTTTTTGAAACTTTCAACACCTTAAGAACCAGATTTGGTGTTATTGATATTAATGCTTGAAAATTGTAATTCTATAAAATGCAATTTTGGTGTATTTCTTTTATGTTTATGATTGTGTTTTATTCTCTATTTTTTGTTTGGTTGTTTGTGTTTCGTTATTTATTTTTGGTTTGTTTTATTTTTACTTATCTATTTTGTCTTTAATTTTTCCTTTTATTGTTCTTTTTTTAATTTCATGGAACTTGTTTTATTTGTTTTAGAAAGTATCATTAACATCAGGTGCATATCTAAAATTCCATTTCCATTCATACTATACAAACCACTTTCATACTGTAAGAATTCTCCAGATTTTACATAATTTCATTTCTGAGTTGGACAGATGAAAATTTGATATCTTTTTATGATAATCATACAATATAAACACCTCATCATCTGAACAAAGCATCAATTATTTATCTGTATGAATATGGTGGGTATTCTAAAAATAAATTAAATTAGGGCTTAGAATGGTTACTATTCAAACATCTTTCCGGATGAACACCTATTCATCTGTACAATCCACTTATTGATTTGCATGACCAATGAATTCAATCGGTAGGTATGATCATTATTGATAAATCGTACTGAACAAACACTTATTTATCTGTACGATCATTTTTAGTCAAAGGTCATATAAAATGACTCATCGGGAATGATGCTTTACGAAAAGTTGTTTTATTGTAAGAACTATTCTTGATGGTTTTTATTCGTTTGTACGAACCAAACTTTGTACTGAACAAAGTTCAAAATCAGATACAAACTCAATTTCTTATTGTATGAAAATGTCTAATTTCTATAAATTGAAATCCATTCTTTGAATTTCTTCACAATCTATTTCGCATTCAATCCTTATGTTTAATTCTTTCCAAATGGAAAGCGACACCAAACGAGTACATCAAACCAAAGGGAGTTCATCTTGTAATGAACGAGATGATAATTTTCTTTCAAGAGAAAATGAATAATCCTATAATCAATTTGTTTAATCAAAGATTACTCGAAGGGTTCTCATTTTGAACTGTTCGTCCAGACGAAGTGTACCATTTTTCCCAGGATGAAGTCCTTTAGGCACTTGAGTTGCACTATTCATCCAAACGATCCATCCGATTTGTCCCAGGACGAAGTCCTCTGGACACTTGAGTTGCACTATTCGTCCAGACTATCCATCCAGTTTGTCCTAGGATGAAGTCCTCTGTACACTTGAGTTACACTAATCATCCAAACGATCCATCTGATTCGTCCAAGGATGAATTCCTCTGGACATTTGAGTTCTACTGATAGTCGAGACGATTCATCCTGGTCGCCTTTAGATGAAGTTCTCTGGACACATGACTTGAAATATTCATCCAGATGAACATTCACATTCGTCCTAAGATGAAGAACTCTGTTCCATGAAAGTTTGGGACTGTCATGTAGTTTCATATGAACGAACCATAGATATAACTGTTCGTCCCAAGACAAACATATTTCGTATAGGATGAAGATCAGGTACAAAGTCAGTTCATACTAATATACATTGGATTCATATGCAACTAATTTAACACTATTTATACAGGACGATCTAACGATCATCCAAGATGATCGACTACGTACAGACCTGAAAGTAAGCAGTTTTTGGATGGTTTTTCATGTCTTTCATATATAAAGTCCACTTAAAATTATCTTTTAATCTTTTTGCCTACTAATCTTCATGTTAACTAAAGAGAGAGTGAAGGACAGAGTGTGTGAGAGTGTTTGGAGGATTCTTACTTCTGGAGAGTGAAGGATTCACTTGGTACTCAAATGTAAGAATCTCCACTTGTGATTTGTGATTACTTCACTCTTTTCTCTCATCCTTCTAGATTTCTTGTGAGAAGATCTGTCAAGGAGATCCGGTTCTCTGCTAACACTTGGAGAGTGTAAAAGGATGACAATTCTCTGCCGACACTTAGAGAGTGTGAATAGCCGAAGGGTTCTCTTCCTACACTAAGAGAGTGTGAACAGTCGAAGGATTCTTTGCCTACACTTGGAGAGTGTGAACAGTCGAAGTGTTCTCTACCTATACTGGGAGAGTTTGAAAGGATGAAGGGTTCTCTGCCTACACTAGGAGAGTATAAAAGGATGTTGATTCTCTGTCACTATTGGGAGTGTGTAAAAGGATGATGGTTCTCTGCTGCACCGGGTAGTGATGGAAGAGAGTTTTGTAAAGGCTTCTCCGCCTTGCTGTGGGTGCAAAAGGAGAGTCACTAGTGGTATTAGTGTAATACTCAGAGGGTTCCTCCGGGGAGTGGATGTAGGTCGTGTTTGATCGAACCACTATAAATTTTGTCTTTTTATTTTCCGCTGCTTTTATTTTTAACTTTTTAATTTATGGTTAAAAAACCTTTTCTACAAAATTCACTAAAGTTATTCTCGATTTAAAATTCAAAAAGAGGGAATTTTTTTTAATTAACAATTCACCCCCCTCTTGGTTTGCCGTTGAGACAAAAGCTTAGGTCTAAGAACCTAATTCATATTGAACAAGTTTCAACAAGTGGTATCGGAGCTTTGTTTCAAAATCATAAGTTTAGACTACTTTTTGATAAACGTAGATGGATACATTTGGAAACCAAAATACACCTGAGGGTTACTCTATAACTAGACCTCTATTATTCGACAATATTCTTTTTGATTTTTGGAAAACATGCATGTCTATATTTTACAGTCACTTGATTATCGTATGTGGATCTTAGTTCATGAAGGATATACAAAACCAACTAGACTAGTTGACGGAGTTAGAGTTGAAACACCTTTTGGGAACTGGATAGTTGAAGAATGTAACTTAGCACAACTAAATACCAAATACTTGAATAGTTTTTTGTGTGCTCTTAAATCAAAAAACTACATGCGTGTTTCTACTTGCAAGAGTGGAAAGGACATATGGGATAGACTTTGTATAACTTATGAGGGGACTAATGAGGTTAAGCAATCTAGACTTAATATCTTGTTTAATATCTTGTTGCATGACTATGAATTATTTTGCATGAAACCAAATGAATCCATTTCTAATATATACTCAAGATTCACACAAATAGTCACCTCTTTACATGCATTGGGTAGGGAACTAATGAATACTGAAATAGTTAATAAGATACTTCGTTGTTTGCCTACTACTTATGATGCTAAAATTACTGCAACTATAGAGTCTAAAGATCTAAATATTTACTCTATTGATAATCTTCTTAGATCGCTAATTGCTTACAAGCTAGAAGTTAGCCAAAGAAAGATTGATGTAGGTGAACCACGAAGGGAGAAGAACATAGCACTGAAAGTGGAGGAGTCAGAGAGTGAAAACTCATAACCTCAGGATAAAGACGACATCGCACTAATGACTAGACAATTTAGAAGCTTTCTGAGGAGGAAGCAAAAGAGACGCCAGCAATGAAATCGAGGTAAATTTAATAGAAATGTCAAGGTTTCAAATGATGTTATTTGATATGAGTGTAGGAAACCTGGATATATTAAGATAGACTGTACAAAACTCAAAGTCACTCCTAGCATGGAGAAGGTAGAGGAAAAACAAATTGTTTAGATGATTTAAACTATACCAAATGGATATAAAAAGTGCCTTTTAAAATGGGGTAATTTAAGATGATATTTTTGTAGAACAACATCTAGGTTTTGAAAATTCTAAACACCCTAATCATGTTTTCAAACTAAAAAAGGCATTATATGGATTTAAATAGGCACATAGAGCTTGGTATGAGAAATTGAGCAACTTCATACTTGAAAGATCATTTGAAAAAGGAAGTGTGGATACAACTCTCTTTTTGAAGAAAATTGGAAAGGATATACTTATTGTACAAATTTATGTTGATGACATCATCTTTGAATCTTCAAATAAAAATCTTTGCGATGATTTTTCTAAAACAATAAGTAGTGAATTTGAGATGAGTCTAGCGAGAGATTTAAGTTACTTTCTAGGCTTTAGCATTAAGCAAATTGAGGAGGGTATATTTCTTAGTAAGTCAAAGTATGTTAAGGACATCCTCAAAAAGTATGAAATGAACAATGCTAAACCTGTTAGTACACCTATGAGTTCCTTAGTTCTGTTGGATAAGGACCCTAAGGGAAAATCTATTGATAAAAAAAATTTAGAGGGATAATTGGATCCTTGCTTTACTTGACAGCTAGCCGGCCCGATATTATGTTTAGTGTTTGTTTGTGTGCTAGATTTCAATCAGATCCAAAAGAATCACATTTGATAGCAGAAAAAGAATTTTAAGATATTATTAGGAACTCAGAACTTAGAAATTTTGTATCCTAAGTTTAGCTCTTCATTTAAAATAATTGGTTATTCAGATTCTGACTTTACAGGTGCACTTATGGAACATGTCAGTTTATTGGAAATTCTTTAGTTTGTTGGTCCAGTAGAAAATAAAATTCAGTAGCCATATCTACTGCTTAAGCTAAATACATTGCATTACGAAGTTGTGTAGCACAAGTACTTTGGTTGAAATAACAGTTGATTGGTTTAGGATTAACTATAGGCACTATTTCCATTTATTATGATAACACTAGTGCTATTTGCATTTTTAAAAATCCTATTCAACATTCAAGAACCAAATATATAGACATCAGACATCATTTTATAAGGGATCATGTATCCTAAGGAGAAATTGAACTCATTCATGTTTCTATACAAAATCAACTTGCAGATATTTTTACAAAATCGATAGCCTTTGATACTTTCACTACATTAAGAACAAGGCTTTGTGTGATCGATTTGAATACTTAATTAAAATGATACTGCAACATTGATGTGTGTTTTATTAGTTAGTATTTTGTGTGTGTTTTTAAGTTTGTGATTTTCTGTATTTGAGTTTGTATTTTTTATTATTTTTTTATAGTGTTTGTGTTTTAGTTAAAAAAATTCTCACATTTAGATTTTTGATTGCATGTTTGAAAAATTAAGTGAAAATCATTAGGGACGAAATTCATTTCATACGGGACAAATTTTATAATGTATTAACTGTCGAATTTGAATGGTTTGCGTACAATTTTTTAGTTTTTATTTTTTTGTTCATCTGTATGATCGTCACGATCATCCAGACGATCTGTTAAGTCTTCTGTACGAATGTTGACAGTTTAATGGATAAGGTCAGTTTTATTATGCATGATCGTACGTACGAACGTATGGTTCGTATGTACGAACGATTAGCTTTTTGATGTGGGGACGGTTTAAACTGCCATTAAAAAGATCTTTAATGTCTGATCGTCCAAGACGAACACATGTTCGTCTGTACGATCGTTTGGTCAAAAGTATGTACAAAAGGACGCATCATAACTTATGTGATTACGAAAAGTCGTTTCATTTTTGGACTCATTCATTCGTCCATACGAAATTTTTTTCATACAGGACGAACTAAAATTCGTACGGGACAAAATTAATTTCATATGTACAAAAACTCATTTTTCTTTAAATTGAAGGCTTTTAGAACTCACATGTTATCACTTCAAACATCCCTTTCAAACCCCTTTTCAACTAGATCTTCTTCATGGCTAGCTCTAGAAAAAGATAAAAGGTATTAGCTAAGGGACCACCCAAAAACTGTACTGAAAACTTTGTCTAAGGCCAATGAAGAATCATTTCCTAGATTTACTTTTGCAAAAATCACTCCATCTAGAATTCTTCTTCAAGAACAACAGAATTTTAAGTAATGAATCTATTTTCTTCTACTCAATTTGGCCTCATTCTCACTCTAGTCCACTTCTATAATAAGGAAACCTTTCACTATTTTCTTGCAAACATGTCCTTTAACTCTGACCATTATGTGATTCGGTCATTTATTTTTAAGAAGAAAGTAGAAATCACAAAGGCAGACTTAGAAATTTTTCTAAACTTAAGAACTGAAGGGATTAGAGCTCATACCTTGACCACTACTTTTGATTTTGACTGGTCTGAAATAAATAATATCCTTAGAGGAATTAGAGTAGTAACTCATGTGCCTAAGATAGCCTCTCTAAATCAAAATGCCCGAATCATTCAGCATGTTCTTCGAACTTCTATAATTTTTAAAGTTGGTGATAGAGTCAACATTACTCCTCTTATTTCTATTGTGACCTATTTGATTATGACTAGACAGCCTATAGATGAAGCCCAATTAATCATTCACTATGTTTATGTACTTTCTGAGTTTGTCCATGTCTCCCACAAGAGAAAGAAAAATATTTCATAGGACATCTTGTGACTCACATTTTGGAGAAGAAATATGATCTAGTTCATCTAGTTCAAGATTTCGAAGGACCTCTCTACTTCAACGATGGATCTTTTAGAGCAATCTTCAATAAAGATGAACCACGTGCACAACATGTTATTAGTGACTCAGAGGAGGAACCCCACCTGTACCTACTGGTGAACCAAATTATCAGGATTTGGTTCAAAGATTTGATCATTTAGAGACTCATTTTGATCAAAGATTTGATCAAATTGAAACTCAATTACAATAGCAGGATGCTTAGTACAATCAAGACATGGGATATATGCAAGAGCAGATGAATGAAATAAGTTCCAATATGCTTATGATAAGCAATTATTTTAATTTATTCAGTGCTCCACCTCCTCCTCCTCCAGATTAGGGCCCCTCATAGTGATTTGTGTACTTCCTTATGATCTTCTTTAGTTTATGTGATTGTGATGTGATAGATTATGATGTATTTTGTTTTAGCTATGTGTTAGTTTTATTTTATGTGTTAACTTTTTAGTTTTAAGTTGTATTGATATCAATTCTCTGATTATAATTTTCATTATCATGATATCAATATAAGTTATCTTGTCTTGCTTTTTATCTTGTTCTGAAATATGTGTTAGCTTATATGAAATTCTCTAAAATTTTTGATCTTACAAGTGCTATACCTTGAAGTGCAATACAAAAATTAAATTCATTAGAAAAACAAATTTTTCTAAATTTAAGTTGTGCTTATAACTTGATGTAATTAAGAATATCAAACTCATGTCTCTTGTTAGACCAATTTAAATTTTGATATTATTATTGAAAATTATGATGTTTTCTTATTTTGTATTTCTATATCAAATATAAATAATATTGTACTTAGAGAAATTTGAAATTTTAGATTATTGATTTTGGAAGAATTGAGAATACCCTTAAAAATATACAAATGTACACAAATAAAAAAGAATGTGTAATGGTTCACAATTTGAAAAAGAAGCACAAAATAAGCTCACAAGTTAAAAGATACACAAAAAAGTGTCATAATTATTGAAAAGATGCGCAAAGCGCCACAAGTTGTATTTTATACAGATTCTTTCCTTAATCTTTCAAACTTTTAATTCAAATTAATCTTCTGCATGATTTTATTTCGTATTGAAATTTGAAATATATAAATTTTATATTCATCCTTTATGCAATAGTATTCTTTATCACAATGTCTAAATTGATTCAAGTTTTTTATAAATCCTTTTTATTATTGATGTTATATCTCTTCTTAAATTTTATGAATCATTTTATTTACCTAATGATTTTGTTTTTATTTGTAAAATTTATTTCAATAACTTTCAAGGATCAATCATAAAAGGATTATCATATAACTGCTTACATTTCTATTCTTTTTCTTTTTCTCTTTTTGCTGTTGTAAAAAAGGGGGAGAAAATATTATTTATTCTCGTATTTTAGTTGTTCTGCGTATTTCATTTGTTCTCATATTTTGTTTGTATTTTTTTTTTATATCGTATATGTCTGTATTTTTTAAATAAATATAAAAAATAAATAAATAAAAAAGAGAGATAACGTTGTCTTGCAATGCCTCCTTATTCTCACAAGTTTATCAATTAAGGTGGACTTTAGGAGATTCTTAGAATTTAAAAATTATACAAACAATAATTATTTTACCATCATAAAAAAGGGGGAGATTGTTAAGAAAATTGTTATTTGCATGTTTTACATTCTTGGAACATGTATAGTTTTGATGATTCCAAATATTATTGTTTTAAGTATTATATTCTCCTAACACTTTTTGGAAGAATTATTTTTGCTCTTGTGTGGACTAATATTTCAGAAAAATCGAACTACAGACTAAAGAAGACTTCAAATCAAATTCAGCATGAGATAGTTTATAAATTGGAGTTTATATTTTTCATTGTATTCATTTTGAGAGAGTATGATTGTAATTGAGAAGCTTAGCACACTCACACTTGGGGAGATCTTTAAAAACTCATAATGATCGTACGGAACGAACCAAGTTCATACGGGAGGATCAGGTTAGTTATCCCCTCGGAAGAGCAATGGAACAAACTGGAAGTGAGAAAATTTTCCTAAGTCGTGATCATCCAGACGAATTTCCATATTCGTCCCTGGACGATTCTCTTTGGATTCTCACTTTGAACTGTTCATCCAGATGAAGTGTACCATTTATCCTAGGACGAAGTCCTCTACACACTTAAGTTGCACTAATTGTCCAGACGATCCATCCGGTTCATCCCAAGAGGAAGTCCTCTGGACACTAGAGTTGCTCTAATCGTCTAGACGATCCATCCGGTTCGTCCCAGGACAAAGTTCTCTAGACACTTGAGTTGCACTAGTCGTCCAGACAATCCATCAGGTTCATCCCAAAACGAATTACTTTGAACACTTGAGCTCTACTAATCGTCGAGACAATTCATCTTGGTCGTCTCTGGATAAAGTTCAATGAACACATGACTTGAACTATTCATCCAAACGAACATTCACGTTCATCCCAGGACAAAGTCCTCTATTCCATAAAAGTTTGGGACCGTCCTGCCGTTTAGCCAGAACGAACCCTCGATATAAATGTTCGTCCTAGGATGAACATATTTCGTACGGGACAAAGATCAACTACGAAGTCAGTTCGTACCAATATACATTGGGTTCGTATGTAACTGATTTAACACTATTCGTACAGGATGATCTGTCGATTGTTCAGGACGATCGAATGTGTACAGATTTGAAAGTCAGCAGTTTTTTGACGATTTTTTGTGTATTTCCTATATAAAGTCCACTTAAAACTGTCTTGTAATCTTTTTGCCTACTGATCTTCATGTCAACTAAATGGAGAGTGAAGAAGAGAGTGTGTGAGAGTGTTTGAAGGATGATTCTTACTACTAGAGCGTGAAGGATTCACTTGGTACTCAAAAGTAAGAATATCCACTTGTGATTTGTGATTACTTCACTCTTTTCTCTCGTCCTTCTAGATTTCTTGTGAGAAGATCTGTCAAGGAGATCCGGTTCTCTGCCGACACTTAGAGAGTGTAAAAAGATGACTATTCTCTACCGACACTTGGAGAGTGTGAACAGCCGAAGGGTTCTCTGCCTACACTTGAAGAGTGTGAACAGCCGAAGGGTTCTCTGCCTACACTTGGAGAGTGTGAACAGCCGAAGGGTTCTCTGCCTACACTGGAAGAGTGTGAAAGGATGAAGGGTTCTCTGCTTACACTAGGATAGTGTAAAAGGATGACGGTTTTCTGCCAACACTGGGAGAGTGTAAAAGGATGACGGTTCTCTGTCGCACCGGGTAGTGGTAGAAGAGAGTTTTGTAAAGGATTATCTGCCTTGCTGTGGGTGCAAAAGGAGAGTCACTAGTGGTGTTAGTGCAATACTCGGAGGGTGCCTCCGGGGAGTGGATGTAGGTCGTGTTTGACCAAACCACTATAAATCTTGTGTCTTTTTATTTTCCGCTGCTTTTATTTTTAACTTTTTAATTTGTGGTTGAAAAACCTTTTCTACAAAATTCGCTAAAGTTATTCTCTGTTTAAATTCAAAAAGAGGGAAATTTTTTTAATTACCAATTCACCCCCCCCCCCTTTTGGTTAGCTGCTGGGACATAAACTTAGGTTTAACAACCTAATTTATTTTGAACAAGTTTCAACAATTTTATGAGTAAAGAGTGAGATCTATTAAAAGGGAGTTGTGAGCACAAGGTTGCCTAAAGTGAGATTATTTTTGTCTTCTTCAAGTTTCTAGCCACTTTTTAAGATTGGATCAAGGTTTTCTCCCTTTATTAGGAGGGTGAAAAAGGACGTGACGGTACGCTGCCATCACTTAGAGAGTGTAAAAGGCAATGGTTCTCTTTCGCACCGAGTTGGTGGAAAAGAGTTCGTAAGGGTTCATCCGCCTTGCTATGGAGGCAAAAGGAAAGTCACTATTATTTAGTGCAATACCTGGAGATTGAGTCTCCATGAAGTGGATGTAGGTCTAGTTGGAGCGAACGACTATAAAATTTAGTGTTCTTCTGTTGCCATAAATTTTACATGCATTTTTTTCTCTATTTAAAATTTTATGGTTGGAAAATCATCTGTGATAATCATTTCTATAAACAACTGCATGTTTCAGGATTAGTGATTTAATTTTTTAAAAAAGATCTAAAAAGGTTTTTAAAAATCCATGATTTTTTTTAAACAAGCAATTTACATATTAGTGTGTAGTATTGTATGGGTGATTTGTGTAGTGTAATTTTTTATAATTTTTTGTATTGTCTTTCTTGTAGTCCTTATAACCCTATAAATAAAGGGTGATCATGGTCATTTTTGGAGACTTTTCATTGATTTAGTAAATATTCTACCAATTTTGAGACTCATAGTTTATTAAGCATTCTACAAATTTTCCGTTTTTCTTTCAACTCTTCATTCTCACGGCTTCTAGCTGACCAAATTAGCTTGATAATAAAGTCGATTGTCGTCCATTGACAAATTTGAATTTTATATCATAATTATAAATAAGTTTCTAAAAATATGTCATTAACTTCTCTAAAAAATTAATAGCAATTAGAAAGGGTGGTCAAAGTCATGTAATGAATTCATTTACTTTAATAACACAACCTCACAAAATATCCAACGAAGCTGATGTCAATTTAATAGAAAAAAAATATGAAATCTTCATCATTCCGACACCTCACTTATTTTATTTATTATAGATTATAGGCCGAATTTTAAAAAGGAGCATAGTTTATGAGTAATTAAGAAAAAAGAACGTAATTTTTAAATAATTTAAAAATGAGCAAATAAGCTAAATAATTTGGCGTGTTCTAAAAAAATATAATTAATTAAGAATACGCTAAATTAATATACGTACTCCGTAAATAATGCCATATATTTTGGCGTATTCTTTACAAACGTCAAAATTTTCATTGCATTTCTCATTTTGCTGTATAGGGAGAAAGTCGAATTGAATAGAGAGGGACACAGAAATAAGGAGAGAGAGATGCGGGGTGAGAGAAATAGACATAAAACATTGTTTTATAAAGTTATAAGTTTATTTAAATTAACTTTCAAAGTTATTAATTTTAATTTATAATTAGATTAAGTTATAAATTATAAGTTATAAAGTTATTAATTTTGATTAATAATTATAACTGTATTAATTTATAAATTAATAAGTTTATAACTTAATATAATTATTATTGCATCCAGGAGTATTCACGGAGGTAGAGAAATATAATGTTTATCTTCTTAGCGTTGTACGAAAATCCGGCATGCAATCAGATAAGAGAGAGGGTCTAGCATTTATGAGACACCAAGATTTTTTTACGTGGAAAACCCCTGAAAAGGGGGAAAAATCATGGGGCCTAGCCTAGTTTGAATGAATCCACTAGTATTGAAGTGGATTACAAATGAGGCCCTTCCATTGAGGAAGGCGTGGGTTTAAAGAGTCACTGTTGACGTATTCGCTTTGTTGGAAGGATTGTAGTCGGCGAACGATGTAAGTCAGGAGGACCATAGTCAGCTGGCGACAGAGGTCGGAAGGACTGTAGTCGTCGGGCGACGTAAGTCAGAAGAACTTAAGTCGGCTGGCGACGGAGGTTGAAAGGACTGTGTCTGACGATGAAGGTCAGAAGGACGACGTCAGGGAGAAGTCTAACAATGGGAAGGAATCCATCTTCGAATAAATGTCCAGCAAAAGTTTGATAACCGGTAGAAGTCCGGTGACGGGTAGAAACTCGGCGAAGAGTGAAGGTCCGGCGTCGGGTAGAAGTTTGACGTCTGTTGGTAGACGAGGACAACTCTGGCATCACTTTGGCGGAGTTTCGGCGTCATGAGAGAACTCTGTCATTAATTGGAAAGAATTTCAGCATCACATGGAAGTTGGGCAGAATTCCAGCGTTCTCCCGAATATCCCACAGAATACCGGCGTGTTCGGGTGGCGGGAAGTACTTTGGTGGTGGTCGAAGAGGAGCTGATTCTCCTTCCCCTTCTCTTCTTCTTCTCTTCTTCTTCTCCCTCTTCTTGCTTGGGGTCCCCCGTTATAAATAATGAGGGCTCTATTTATGGTTTTTCTGGAGTGGCATAACTCGTAAATAGGCGTGAGATCAGGGGCAAATAGGGAGTGGTCGAATGGCCGGCTGATATTGAATCCTTTGATCGTGCACCGTTTGTTGGATATTTGAAGGCTTTAGTGATGTCGGAATCCGGCGATCTTGGGCTCGTTGCATTTATCTCGTCGAGCCGTTCGATTCGATTATAAGCTCGTCAAAATCGGAGACCGTTTGACAACTCCAATTGTGGTACGAACTTTCCAACAATGCTTCGGGAGCTCGATTTGGGCTCATTTGGGCTCAGATTGAGTTGAATTTGGTGTCGTTGGGTTCATATTTCCGAGACGCTCAGTTTGACTATAAGCTCGCTGAAATCAGAGTTCATGTGCTTATGGATTTAATTTTTGAAGTTTCCAAGTAGATTTTTGCGCCGAGATTCATGTCTGATCAAGATAATTTCATGATGACGTATCAATTATAAATTTAATTAGTATTATATCATCAAAAAGGTATCTTGAGTGAGCACAAATCTGGAGGCAAAATGAAGTTAGAAAATTTAAAAATAAAATCGAAGATCATCTGAACTCCTATTTAAACAAACTTACAGTTAAACAAATCTTCTCTAAGAGACGAACCAAACGACACCAAATTCGACTCACCGGGTAGATTAGGAGTATGAGTCAAACATTGTATTTTCCATTTATTGTATTTTTACTTTATTGAGTCTGGCCACAAAATACGTAAGAGTAAGAGCAACCATGCACACACACAGGGGGAGAGTTGTTTTTTTTTTAAACTGCAAAATGTAATTAAAATTCTTCTATGGAGATCGTACTGTACGATTTTATTTCGTACTGTACGATTTTATTTCGTACCGTACGATCCAAGCTATGTGGACAATTCTGTGAATAGATCGTACTGTACGAATTCTTTCGTACTGTACGATATGTTCAGATCCAAAACCCTAGCCGTGATTTAATTTAAGTAAGTGATTTTGCGCCGTTCGTACTGTACGAACATGTTCGTACTGTACGATCCATTTTTAATACTTACTTAAATTAACCCGTGATTAGTGCATGTAATCCAGGCCTAATTAAAATTTGAACATCATACTGTACGAACTCGATCGTACCATACGATGAACAGAGACGAAGTATGATCGTCCCGAATATCATCCTGGACGATCTCTTAGTTTTTGTCACATCGTACTGTACGATAGTAATCGTACCATACGATGAACAGAGACGACATCCGATCGTCCAGACCATCGTCCTGTACGAATAGTATCTTGTTGGATCGTACCGTACGATATTATATCGTACAGTACGAATTATTTTTGAACTGTTCGTACATCTTCGTACCAGGACGACGTCTGTTTATGAAGATCGTACTGTACGATGTTGAATCGTACCGTACGAACAGTAACGGCTACTTTTGAATTCAGAGGTTTTTGGAGCATTTTTTAGATATCAATCAAGTTCTTTTTGAAAAAAGTTTTATAGAGGGGGTGAACGTGGTTAGAGAGGGATTCCAAGGGAGAGAGCTCTAGAGAAATTCTTGAGGGTTGAGAGAGGAAGGAGGAGGTGAGCGTTGTGAGGGAGAAGAGGTGTGAGGGAGATCACACGGTTGCTCCAAGCTTGCTGCATCTTGCTCCTCCTGTGGCCCTAGAAGGATTTGAGGGAGGATCTCCAAGGGAAAGGCTCGTCTACATCCGTTACCTCGAGGTTCTCTGCCTTCTCCAGGAGGGAGAAAAACGAGAAGGTTCTCTGCCGTCGCCAGGAGGGCGAAAACAGAGTTTGGTACTCCGCCACGCCGGGTTGGTGAAAGGGAGGTTTGTACAGGCTTCTCCGCCTTGCCGAGGGGGGCAAAAGGAGAACTATTTTGATAGTGAAAATCCCGGAGTGGAGGACTCCGGGGAGTGGACGTAGGTCATATTTTGACCGAACCACTATAAAATTCTTGGTGTGTTCTTTCCTTATCGTTGTTTATTTTTTGCTTGCATTTTAAATTTGTCATATCTATTGCATGTGAAATTTTGTGAAAGTAAAATTGCATAAATTTTTGTTCTAAAATTTCAAAAACAACAAAAAAATTAGAACTCTTGTTTAGGGTTAATTTTATTAAGAAAAAGACTTTTACAATTCACCCCCCCCTCTTGTCGTTTAGTAATTTCAATTGGTATCAGAGCTAGTTTTTCAAAAATAGTGTTTTAGAAAACCTTGAAAAAATGATCATGTCGAATTTTGGTAATCGTAACACTGCGGAGGGTTATTCAATAACTCGTCCACCACTTTTTGATAACATACCGTTTGATTTCTGGAAAATTAGAATGTCTACATTTTTGCAATCTATAGATTACCGCATGTGGATGTTAGTAAATGATGGGTATGTTGCACCGTTTAAAACTGTTAATGGTTTGAAAACTCCTGTACCGTTTATTGAATGGAGCAATGAGGATAGGGAATTAGCCCAACTGAATGCTAAGTGCTTAAACTGCTTTTTTTGTGCATTGAAATCTGAGGACTATATGAGAGTATCTACTTGTGCTTCTGGTAAGGAGATTTGGGATAGACTGTGCATTACATACGAAGGAACAAACGAAGTAAAACAGTCTAGGCTTAACATTCTACTGCATGATTATGAATTATTCCGTATGAAACCTAGCGAAACAATTTCTGACATGTACACTAGGTTCACCCAAATCGTGACATCCTTGCATGCATTAGGTAGAGAAATTTCAAATTCTGAGAAAGTAAATAAAATTCTTAGATGCCTACCTAGTTCCTATGATGCTAAGATAACTGCTATCACTGAGTCCAAAGATCTTAATGTTTATTCTATTGATAACCTCCTCGGGTCACTCATTGCATACGAGCAAGGAGTGAGCCAAAGGCAAAGTGATGCAGGTGAAAAGAAAAAGGAGCGGACGGTGGCATTAAAAGCTAGCAACTCAGAAAGTGAAAGCTCTGCAGGGGAGGAAGACGATGAAATAGCACTGATGACCCGACAGTTCAAAAATTTTCCTGAAGAGAAAACAGAAAGCGTCATCAGAACAGCTGGAATAAAGGTAAGAGCTCAAGGTCCAATAAGGTTTCATCTGATACAATTTGCTTTGAGTGCAGGAAGCCAGGTCACCTTCGAGCCGATTGCCCTAATCTGAAGAGTCAACCAGCAAAGGAGAAAGGAGATGACAAAGTTAAATACAAGAGAGGAAAGACAAAGACACAGAAAGCTTTTTGGGCCGACTCTGCCTCAGAATCATCAGAAGAAGAAGCAGAGGAGGAGGTAACAAATTTGTGTCTTATGGCTAATGATAACCTTGATCAATTGGATCAGGATGAGGTATGTCAACTTTCTTATGATGAATTATTGCTTATTTCTGAGAATATTCATGACTCGTATAGGAAACTGAAGAAAATGCATGCTAAACTTAATATTGAATTTAGTTCCTTACAAATTGAGCATGCTAACTTAGTTAAAGAAAATTCTGATTTAGATAAAGATCACATGTTACTTCTTGATGAGTATGATGCATTAAATAAGAAGCATATTGAACTAATTGAAGCGCATGAATCCTTGAAAACATCGCATATTGAACTAGATGTAGAGTTTGAAAAACTAACTGCACTTGCATTAGAAGTAGATCATAGTGAGCACTTGCTATTGATAGAAGTTGATGGATTGACAGCTCAAAATAAAACTTATAGTGAAAAAATAAAAGAACTAGAAAATGAAATTGCATCACTCACAGTAGGCCATCCTAGAAAACCCCCAACACAGCATGCATCACAAAACTTTAGGAAGAGGCACCACCACCCTCATAGATTAGTAAACCCATTTCCTGGTGTTAGGTGCTTCTCTTGTGGCATGTTAGGTCACATAGCCCGCACATGCACAATTCACCGTAGGACACACTTAGTATGGAGACCTAAACTGCATCCATCACAGCATAACATGCATACATCTCATTCATGCAAGCATAAGGAGGAACCCAAACTCACTTGGGTTCCCAAATCTAATCTTTGAATGAAATTGTAGGGATGCTCTCACAAAAGACCTAGTGAGAGCATGTGGTACCTGGATAGTGGCTGCTCGCGACACATGACTGGAGATATGAAGAAGTTCATCCTATTGGAGACCAAAACTGGAGGCAAAGTAACGTTGGGAGACAACACTACCAGGAAGGTGATAGGCTCAGGTATCGTTGGTAATGCTAAGAATTTTTTAATTGAAAATGTTTTACTAGTTGATGGTTTGAAACATAATTTACTTAGCATTAGTCAACTGTGTGACAAAGGTTTTGATGTTAAATTTTTTACTGATAGATGCCTGATTAGTTTACTTGATGAAGTAAATTTTTAGAAGGAAAACGAATGAACAATGTTTTACATGTTAGACCTTGATCGTGTAGATAACTCAAAATCATTTTGCTTGAAAAACAATAGTTGATGACTCGTGGCTATGGCATAGGAGACTATGCCATGCTAGTATGAAAACTCTTAGAAACATCACTCAGAAAAACCTAGTTAGAGGTGTACCTAAGTTAGAATTCACCAAGGATCACTTATGTGATGCTTGCCAACAAGGAAAACAAGTCAAATCATCCTTTCACTCAATTAGAGACGTGATCACCTCTAGGCCACTAGAAATTCTACACATGGACTTATTTGGACCCGTTAGTACAGCCAGTCTAGGTGGTAAGAATTATGGATTTGTGATTGTAGATGACTTCACTAGATTTACTTGGGTAAGATTCTTAGCACACAAGAATGAGTCTTTTGAGGAATTTAAAGTTTTCTCCACATGGATTCAACGAAAATTAGGTTGTGAAATATCAACAATCCATAGCGATCATGGTGGAGAGTTCCAAAATGATAGGTTTGAGTCATTCTGTCAAGAGATAGGAATAGAGCACAATTTCTCAGCTCCTAGAACACCCCAACAGAATGGCATAGCAGAAAGGAAAAATAGAACCTTGGTAGAAGCTGCTAGGGCAATGTTAGCGGAGTATACCCTTCCTAGATACTTTTGGGCAGAAGCAGTCAACACAGCCTGTTATGTTTTGAACAGAGTAAACATTAGATCGAAGCTGAATAAAACTCCATATGAACTCCTTAAGGGTAGGACACCAAACCTTTCACATTTACATGTCTTTGGGTGTAAGTGCTTTCATCTTAAATAATGGTAAACATCCCTTAGGAAAATTCGATCCCAAGTCTGATGAGGGTGTCTTCTTAGGCTATTCTTCTGTAGGTAAGGCCTATAGAATTTTTAATAAGAGAACCCTTGTAGTAGAAGAATCCACCCATGTGGTATTTGATGAATCAGATATGCCCTCAGAAACTAAAATTGAAGATGATGAAATAGAGGCAATTCAAGGAGTAGAGACTATGACCTTAGGAGACAGGGTCGAATCTCAGGAAGCTTTGCCTAGAGAATGGAGATATTCTTCTAGTCATCCTAAAGAGTTAATTTTAGGAGACCCTTCAGAAGGTGTAAGAACTAGGCATGGACTTAGGAAGGAGGTTAGTCACTCAGCTTTCATCTCTATGATAGAACCTACAAGTATAGATCAAGCCTTAGGAGATGAATTTTGGATTCTAGCAATGCAAGAAGAGCTGAACCAATTCACCAGGAATGATGTTTGGGAGTTAGTTAAGAGACCTAAAGAGCAGAGTGTTGTTGGAACAAAATGGGTCTTCAAGAATAAGGTGAATGATTCAGGAACAATAATAAGGAATAAAGCAAGGCTAGTAGCTAAGGGGTACAACCAGATTGAGGGAATAGACTTTGAAGAAACCTTTGCCCCGGTTGCTAGACTAGAAGCCATAAGAGTGCTCTTAGCTTTTGCTTGCCTTCAAGAACTTTAAGTTATATCAAATGGATGTAAAGAGTGCATTTTTGAACGGGGTAATTAAGGAAGATGTCTACGTTGAGCAACCCCCCGATTTGAAAGCTCACAATTTCCAAACCATGTATTCAAATTAAAAAAAGGCACTATATGGATTAAAGCAAGCACCTAGAGCATGGTATGAAAGACTTAGCTCATTTCTTTTGGATAGAGGATTTAAAAAGGGTAGTGTAGATACTACACTCTTTTTACAAAAGGTCAAAGAAGAAATTCTCATTGTTCAAATATATGTAGATGACATCTTGTTTGGATCCTCGGATAAAAACTTATGCGATGAATTTTCAAAAACAATGAGTAATGAGTTTGAAATGAGCATGATGGGAGAGCTTAATTACTTTCTTGGCTTTAGTGTAAAACAAATGGATAATGGAACCTTTCTTAGCCAATCAAAGTATATTAAGGATATTTTAAAGAAATATGAAATGGATAGTGCAAAACCCATGAACACCCCAATGAGTTCGACAATCCAATTAGATAAGGATCCTAGTGGAAAATCAGTAGATCAGAAAAAATATAGAGGAATGATTGGATCCCTTCTTTACCTGACTGCCAGTAGACCGGACATAATGTTTAGTGTGTGCCTTTGTGCCCGTTTCCAAGCCGATCCTAAAGAATCTCACTTAACGGCTGTCAAAAGAATTCTTAGATATCTACTAGGCACCCCAAACTTAGGAATTTGGTATCCCAGACACAGCACTTCCTTTGAAATCCTAGGGTACTCAGATTCTGACTTTGCAGGATGTAGGATAGATAGAAAGAGCACCTCTGGTACCTGCCAATTCATCGGACAATCATTAGTTTCTTGGTCCAGTAGGAAGCAAAACTCAGTAGCACTTTCCACAGCCGAGGCAGAATATATTGCAGTAGGAAGTTGTGTTGCACAAGTACTATGGTTAAAACAACAAATTCTTGATCTTGGACTACCTGTTGGAACCATCTCGATCAATGTGTGACAACACAAGTGCAATTTGTATCTCTAAGAATCCAATTCAACACTCTCGAACGAAACACATAGACATTAGACATCATTTCATTAGAGATCACGTCGCTAAGGGAGATATAGAATTACATCACATCGCTACAGGAGATCAATTGGCAGACATATTCACAAAACCATTAGCTTTTGACACTTTTAGCACCTTGAGGACTAGATTAGGTGTCATAGATATAAATGCATAAAAAAAAGAAAAAAATAAAAAAAATAATTAAAAAAAATAAAAAAAATAAAAACAACAAAAAAAAAAAACAAAAAATCTTTAGGGCTGCTCCTGATCACCACACACTCACCACACCAACACTTAACATTGACTGTTCATCGTACTGTACGATTTATATCGTACTGTACGATATATCACAATCTACATACATCTACCAGTAGGCAGATTTCAGCTCTGTTGATCGTACTGTACGATGTACATCGTACTGTACGATAATCTTCCCGCATAATAATGACCTACCCTATTGTACGATTCATCTTCTTCGTACAATACGATCCACGTCAGCAACGGATTGGGACGAATTAAATCCGGTTGGTACGACATTATTGATTATCGTACTGTACGATACCTCCGTTTCGTACGGTACGATCCACATCATCACAAAAGGACAAATTTGAGTTAAAGCTGTTCGGTACGATATTTATTATGTATCGTACTGTACGATCCACCTATTCGTACAGTACGAAACTTTTGGTCAAAAGTCGTACTGAGGGCCTCGGGACGATCGATATTCGCCTGATCGTACTGTACGATACCTATCGTACTGTACGAGTTGACTGCCTTTTCCCGAAACGATCGGTCAGATATTAATTGGATATCGTACTGTACGATACAAGATCGTACTGTACGATTTACAGAAATTCCTATAAATACCCTTGCCTAGGCTGTTCAATTCACTCAACCCTCTCCTCACTCAGCCTTCACTTCATTTTCGTGCCCTCCTGCAATGTCTAAACGAGGTCGGATGACTGCCGGAAGCTCGTCCTCATCCAGTCGTCAACCTGATCGCTTTTTGAATAGTGAGAATGAGGAAGCCTACTACCGATACAAAGCCTGCAAAATTTCCCCTTCAAAGATGTTTAATCAGGCCGCTCTCAATTTCGAGGTAATGGGCCTCTTTGCCTCCACCACCTTTCAATTCCTACTCACCCTAGCGTTTCCATATAATTCTGAACTTCTTTTTGAATTTCTCGCCAACCTCACCTACACCGTCGATAACACCACTTTTCACTCCTGTGTTTGTGGCCGCCCCATTGAAATAACTAGAGCCGACATCGCCCAACATATTGGGCTGTCCACTGAAGGACCCATGGTTCGCTCGTTTCTTACCGATGATTTTGATTGGAGCGATGTAAATAGAGTCCTTAGGAATACTGTTTTTCATCAACACCAGCCTCTAGTCCAATCCTTAACCCGAAATGCCCGTATAATTCAACATGTTCTTCGAACCTCTATCATACCCAAAGGTGGCGACCGCATCAATCTGACCCCTACCTTGTCAGTCGCTACCTACCTTATTATGTCCAACATTAAGTTTGATGAGGTCGATTTGATTAGCAACTATATTCGGCACATGACTTTTGTTCGTCTTCCCACCACTCGACGGAAACAGAATCTGGCTCTTGGTCACCTAATAGGATATATCCTCTACCATAAATATCAATTATCCTACCCTGGTGAACCCGACATGCTTCCTATTTTTTATACGGATGCTTCCTTCCGTATCCTCTTTCATCGGGGACATGAGCCTGAAGAACCCGTCTTTGATGAAGAAGAAGGAGAAGATGCACCAGCCGCAGCTCCAGCTCGACCACGACGCCATGCCGCACCCCCTCGAGCACCTGCACCAGCACCAGCACACCCAAATGATGATTTAGTCGCCCGCTTCGACCAGCTGCAGACTCGTCTCGACATGCATATTCAAGAACAACATCAGCAACACGAGACTGATATGCAATGGTTTGGAGAGCGTTTTACTGCAATTGATCACCGCTTCGATACTCTATTTCAATACTTTCAGCCAAATCCACCTCCACCACCAACTGATCAGGACCCGTCTGACTAGATTGTCTGTGTTTGCATTGTAGTTTTTCTCTTTTTTTTTTGCTTTTGTGCTTTTAGTTGCTCCTCCTTTTTGTGCTGTCAAAAGGGGGGAGAAGTTTGTTGTAATGTTGTAATGCCTGATTATCTAAATGCATTTCCTTTTGTTTCGTACTTGCTTGTAGTATCTTTTTTTTTTTTTTTGTTAATTTTTTTTTTTTTAAAAAAAAAAAAAAAAAAAAAAAAAAAAAATATTTTTTCTTTCTTACTTGCAACAAATTATTTGACATCATCAAAAAGGGGGGAGATTGTTGCAACCCATGACCCCGAGTTTGAGATTTTGATGATGCCAAATAATGAGTGTTTTGGAACAACTTTTCATTGAATATTATTTTATTTGCTATTTTCCTTGAGCACTAACATTTCAGGAAGATCACAAGTGACTCAGGAAGAAAGGAAGACTCAAGACCGGGTAGATTAGGAGTATGAGTCAAACATTGTATTTTCCATTTATTGTATTTTTTACTTTATTGAGTCTGGCCACAAAATGCGTAAGAGTAAGAGCAACCATGCACACACACAGGGGGAGAGTTTTTTTTTTTTAACTGCAAAATGTAATTAAAATTCTTCTCTGGAGATCGTACTGTACGATTTTATTTCGTACCGTACGATCCAAGCTATGTGGACAATTCTGTGAATAGATCGTACTGTACGAATTCTTTCGTACTGTACGATATGTTCAGATCCAAAACCCTAGCCGTGATTTAATTTAAGTAAGTGATTTTGCGCCGTTCGTACTGTACGAACAGGTTCGTACTGTACGATCCATTTTTAATACTTACTTAAATTAACCCGTGATTAGTGCATGTAATCCAGGCCTAATTAAAATTTGAACATCGTACTGTACGAACTCGATCGTACCATACGATGAACAGAGACGAAGTATGATCGTCCCGGATATCGTCCTGGACGATCTCTTGGTTTTTGTCACATCGTACTGTACGATAGTAATCGTACCATACGATGAACAGAGACGACATCCGATCGTCCAGACCATCGTCCTGTACGAATAGTATCTTGTTGGATCGTACCGTACGATATTATATCGTACAGTACGAATTGTTTTTGAACTGTTCGTACATCTTCGTACCAGGACGACGTCTGTTTATGAAGATCGTACTGTACGATGTTGAATCGTACCGTACGAACAGTAACGGCTACTTTTGAATTCAGAGGTTTTTGGAGCCTTTTTTAGATATCAATCAAGTTCTTTTTGAAAAAGTTTTACAGAGGGGGTGAACGTGGTTAGAGAGGGATTCCAAGGGAGAGAGCTCTAGAGAAATTCTTGAGGGTTGAGAGAGGAAGGAGGAGGTGAGCGTTGTGAGGGAGAAGAGGTGTGAGGGAGATCACACGGTTGGTCCAAGCTTGCTGCATCTTGCTCCTCCTGTGGCCCTAGAAGGATTTGAGGGAGGATCTCCAAGGGAAAGGCTCGTCTACATCCGTTACCTCGAGGTTCTCTGCCTTCTCTAGGAGGGAGAAAAATGAGAAGGTTCTCTGCCGTCGCCAGGAGGGAGAAAACAGAGTTTGGTACTCCGCCACGCCGGGTTGGTGAAAGGGAGGTTTGTACAGGCTTCTCCGCCTTGCCAAGGGGGGCAAAAGGAGAACTATTTTGATAGTGAAAATCTTGGAGTGGAGGACTCCGGGGAGTGGACGTAGGTCATATTTTGACCGAACCACTATAAAATTCTTGGTGTGTTCTTTCCTTATCGTTGTTTACTTTTTGCTTGCATTTTAAATTTGTCATATCTATTGCATGTGAAATTTTGTGAAAGTAAAATTGCATAAATTTTTGTTCTAAAATTTCAACACATTCTTCCGGATCCCCCAGAAGGCTCTGCCCAACCGCACAATGCACTACATCACGAACTGCCAAGATTGGTACGAGAAGAGTTCCCTCGAGGAAATGTAAGGTGATCTCTCAAACAGAGGAACTTCCAGGAGTCATCACCTCTAACTGAAGCCGTTCTTCAGCACCCCATTCTGGTCGGATTAAAAGTGCCAAATGTTCAATCCTACGACGGGACGACCGACCCGTATGAGCATATCGACAACTATATAACCATCATGCATATCCAACAAGCCTCAGACGCGCTCTTCTGCCTGGTCTTTCCAGCCACCCTTAAAGGATAAGCCCGAACGTGGTTCTATTCGCTTTCACTTGGAACGATCCCCTCTTTTGTCAGATTGGCTAAAGTATTCGTCGAACAATTTGTGCCCAATCGAAGAATTGTTAAGGATTCTTCACACCTCTCTGGGATCCGCCAAAATGAGGGAGAATCGTTGAAGGAGTATTTTCAGCGGTTTTCCCCCAAGGCTCGACAGATTCTAGGAGTAGACCCTGAATTACTCTGAGGAGTTTTTCTTGGAGATCTTCATCATGGCTCCTTTTATTCAACACTCATGCTCGACACCGTTCATTCATATGCTGACCTAATCCATCATGTGGAGGCACAAATTTCTGCAGATGAAGCTATAAATGCTCACAAAAAGTAGTTTGAGTAAATCAACGGGAAGCGCAAAGGTGCACCTGGGATGGACAATTCATTCTCACAACATAAAAAGAAAAGAAAGAATGATCTACCTCCTAGGCCTCCATTACCACGATGGGAACCCCGATAGGACGAGTATACCCCACTCAACACATTACGAGCGAATGTATTGATGGCCGTCCGAGATCAAGATACATTAAAATGGCCGAATCCTTTGAAGTCGAACACAAGAAATTCAGATCAGTACTGTCACTTTCATCGTAGTCACGGTCACACTACTGAAGCATGTAATCGACTCAAGGATGAGATTGAAAGACTTATCCGCCAGGGCTACCTTCGATAATTTATTCAAGATTCATCTACCCGAGAGGAAGCTCGTCCCACTGGGGGATAAAATCAATAATAGAGACAACCATTGAATATTATTCAAGTAGTTGGAGAGATTGAATGATCACGCACTTCGTGCATTTGTATTAGTAATATTACTTATCTTGTTGTCGCTTTTATGTTGAGTAGGGTGTCACTTTGATATCTCTAATGTCTTCTTCCAAGTTTAATATTGTATTGTGCCAGTACGTAAATCTTATGTGTTGAGTACGTTGTAACTTGTATTTCTCCAAGTTAGACTAGGGAATTATTGTACTGTTTTACATAACACAGTAATATGATGTTCACGTTGTGATATTATTTTCTCTTATGAAAGATAAAAAAAAAATTCAAACTCTTTCTCCGTGATTCGAGAAATACACAATCTACATTGTATCTCAATCACCAGATGATCAATCCCAGGGGGATTTGATATGACCTCATCCACACAGGTTAACATCATCGAGAAGGGCTCTGACATACAACCTCGGATAGGTCTTACATCATTGGTGGATTCTCTCGACCTCTTCCACACAGGTTAACGTCGTTGAGTAAAGGCTTCGACATACAACCTCGGATTGGTCTCACATCCTTGGGGGATTCTCTCGACCTCATCCACACAGGTTAACGTCATCAAGCAGGGATCTGACGTACAACCTCGGATAGGTCTGACATCCTTGGTGGATTCTCTGACATCCTCCACACAGGTGGATTCGTCATCAAAGGCTTCGACATACTACCACGGACAGGTCTCACATCCTTGGTGGACGTCGACGACCTCATCCACACAGGCTCTGAGCAAGGCTCAACCTCTCGGATAGGTCTGACATCCTTAATGGATTCTCTCGACCTCTTCCACAGAGGTTAACTTCATCGAGTAAAAGCTCCGAAATATAACCTCGGATAGGTCTTACATCCTTGGTGGATTCTCTCGACCTCTTCCACACAGGTTAACGCCGTCGAGCAAAGGCTCTGACATACAACCTTGGATAAGTCTCACCTCCTTGGTGGATTCTCTCGAGCCCTTTTACAAAGGTCAACATCGCCGAACAATGTTCTCTCTATAAAGACTCTAAGAGCACAAGTGATTGATAAATCAATCACTTATACAAAGAGTTCAGCAGTCTAAAATTCCCTCACAAAAATATGGGGGGAAATATGTCAGAGCATGTCTTAAAGATGCAATCGCAATTCAGCTTGCTCCGAAAGACAAGATCTCAACTTCAAATACAATATCATTGGAGTTATATTACAAGATTGCACATTAAGCAACAAGACATATTATAATTTGGTCTTTATCAGACCTCAACTCAGTTAACACTATACGTCTGTCGCCAGAATGTCGGCATAACACACTGCTCCGACCCCTTGAATCAAGGATATATGATGTCGGCAAACTTCCGTATAGATGTTTATTATCTTTGCAAAATGCAACTAGACCACCGTCATCAACGGCTCTTTGCCTAATATTCGTCGTCGGTCCTTTGCTTCGTAGAAGCCATCATTGTCTTCTCACTCGACTGCTACTTGCAACGCACCCTCGAACTCTCTCCTTTGATTCTACACTAGGTCGTTAACTGCTAATGAGCTTCAACTCGATCGTCCATAGAAAAATCCCCTAATTCCTAAACGAGAGAAGGGGCGCTAATTCGAGCAGGGGAAACTTTCCACTCGTAAATAGCAGAAGCCTCAACCGTTAGAAAGCTGGGGGGAGAAGAAAAAAAATCCCCTAACTCCTGCATGAGAGGAGGGGCGCTAATTCGAGCAGGGAAAATTTTCCAATCGCAAATAGAAGAAGCCTCAACCGTCAGAAAGCCGGGGGGAGAAGAAGAAAAATCCCCTAACTCCCACACGAGAGGAGGGGCGCTAATTCGAGCAGGAAAAATTTCCCACTCACAAAAAGCAGAAGCCTCAACCGTCAGAAAGCCGGGGGGGGAGAAGAAGAAAAATCCCCTAACTCCTGCACGAGACGAGGGGCGCTAATTCGGGCGCTAATTCGAGCAGGGAAATTTTCCCACTTGCAAATAGCGGAAGCCTCAACCGTTAGAAAGCCAGGGGGAGAAGAAGAAAAATCCCCTAACTCCTACACGAGATGAGATGCACTAATTCGAGCAGGGGAAATTTCTCACTCGCAAATAGCGGAAGCCTCAACCATTAAAAAGCCGGGGGGAAAAGAAGGAAAATCCCCTAACTCCTGCACAAGAGGAGGGGCGCTAATTCGAGCAGTGGAAATTTTCACTCGAAAATAGTGGAAGCCTCAACTGTTAGAGAGCTAGAGGGAGAAAAAGAGATAAGGTGCAATCTTTTTAAAGGCCTTCAAGGCCTATTTATAGGTTTTGGAGAGAATGAGGGGAAGTTATTACCATTTTCAAAATTTTTAACTTTTCTAAACTTTTTATGAATTTTTTTGGGATTTTTTCATAATTTTTTAGGCCTAAAAAAAGCAAAAACACTATTTTTTAGCAAATATGAGGCCCACATTGGCGGTGTAGCCAACCGGCCGCGCGAAACGGCGCGGCCAGCTCACCAATATGCGGCCAGAAAGCGCGGATTGCGGCCGGCCACGGCAGCCAGCACGGCAAGCCAGGCGCGGCAAGCCCAGCGCGGGCGCTGGTGAAGCTCGGCGCTTGTGCGGGAGGCCAAACACGCCCGCAGCCCCAGGCAGCGTGATCGCCGTTCCGCGCGGCAAGCCTAGGTGGCCGTTGTTCCGTGCTGCAGGACTCAGGCGCGGCCGCTGTTCCGCGCCGCCGACGGCGGCGGGCGGCGGTGGCCGGCCGTCCGGTTTGGCCGCCCGGACTATTCTGGGCCTGTTTTTCGCTCCTACAAGTCCAAATTCAACGTTTTTGGGGACCCCGGGAAAGTTTTTCGATGTCCCGGACTCAATTTCGGCACTTTCAGAGCCGTTCGGAGCTCCTATACACAAGATTAATTCTGACTCGCTTGAAAAAATTCTCTTAAAAAAATTGTTACGCATATTTTCGGACTCCTGAAGCTACGACGTCCGAAAGTAGGGGGCAATTAATACGACATCACAAAATTAGCTTGATCGGGCATGAATCTCGAGGCAAAACCCAACCCAGAAAATTCAAAAATTAAATCCAGAAGTACCCGAACTCCGATTCAGTGAGCCTATAGTCAAACTAAGCGTCTCGGAAATACGAACCCAACGACACCAAGTTGAACCCAATCCGAGCCCAAATGAGTTTGAATCAAGGACCCGATGCGCTGTTGGAAGGTTCAAACCGCAATTTGAGTTACCAAATGGTCTCTGATTTTAACGAGCTTATATTCGAATCGAGCGGCTCAACGAGACAAATCCAACGAGCCCATGGTCGCTGAATTCCAACATCATTGAGTCCTCCAAATGTCCAACAAACTGTGCACGATCGAAGGGTTCAATATCGGCCGTCCATTCAAACCACTCTTTATTCGCCCATGATCTCACACCTATTTACAAGCCATGCCACTCCAGAAAAACTATAAATAGAGCCCTCATTCTTCACAAAAGGGACTCAAGTGAAGAGAGGGAAGAAGGAAGAGAAGGAAGAAGCTCCTCCTCGACCACTGCCGGAGCTCTTCCCGCCGCCTGAAGACGCCGGAACTCTGCCGGATTTTCAAGAAACGCCGGAAATTTGCAGAACTTTGTAACTTTGTGAGAAATTTATTGTAAACTGATCGTCTTGATTTGTAAGACGGATCAACCTTTGTACTTCATACAAAACACTAGTGGAACTTTACAACTGGGCGAGGCCCCGTGGTTTTTTCCCTCTTTCGGGTTTTCCACGTAAAAACCTTGGTGTTCATTTCTTTTTTCTGTTTGTGTGCTGAATATTCGTGCAAAGCTTAGACGCGAATTCATAAACTCTACCGCCGCGTATATTCTAGCCCGCAACAATATTAATTAAAATTTATAACTTAAATTCTAATTAAATATATAATTATATTAAGTTATAAAGTTATTAATTTTGATTAATAATTAAATTAATTGAAAATTTAAATTAATTTGAAATTAAATTAAGTTAAACATTTTTTACTTAAATTAAAATTTAAAGTTTAATAAAAAGTAATTAATAATTTTATTAAATTAAAATTTAAATTCTAATTAAATTTATAATTATATTAAGTTATAAAGTTATTAATTTTGTTAATAATTATATTAATTTACATAAACTTATAACTTTATAAAACTTGATTTATGGCAGTTTCTCTCACCCCGCCTCTCTCTCTCCATTACAGCTTTCTCTCTCTACAGCAAAATGAGAATTACGCTGATATTTTTGGCATTTTTAAAGAATATGCCAAAATATATGGCGTTTTTTAGAGAGAACGTCAAACAATTCCGCGTATTCTTAATTAATTATGTTTACTGTAAAAAATGCCAAATTATTTGGCGTTTTTGCTTATTTTTAAATTATTTAGTAATTACGCTCTTTTTGCTTAATTATGTATTAACTATGCTCCCTTTTAAAATTCGTCCTAGATTATATATTACAACACCATTGGCGATCACTTAAAGAAGCCTTTTGACTTTCAATTTAATAAAATCAGTATGGAATGTTGTATGGTATTGATCAAATAATTCATCTAAAATAACAAAATTATTTCTAATATTTTTGATATCACTAAACCCACTCCTTTATCTATGTGCTACAAAAAAAAATAACACTTCATTAAATTATATTGCATAAATGTAAATGTTATAATGTAAGCATATGACATAAAACATTAGAATGATTGCCTATGTCTATGTATTTATTTGTTAGAACTACACTGCAGTTTCATTGCGAACTCCATCTCTTTTCCTTATAGTTTTCTATTATTTTGGTCACCCAAAATTTAAAATAAGGCCATTGTTTCTTGCCGATCGAGAGAAGAGGAGCAATAACATATGGATCCACTGGTTTATGCTTTTGCCGTAAGGATCAATAAAATTTCTAATTATATTTTTTTTATTCTTTGGATTCGTTCGAAATGGCTTTCTCACTGCTCTAGCAATTTTTTAGTATAAAATTTTTAATTTTTATACTTAAAAGTTGCTTTAAGAAGCAGTGAGAAAGCCGGCTCAAACCTAACCTAACCTTTGTTTCCCATCTTTTAAAAATCACATGACGGGCATCCTCATATGAAACAACCATGCTTGCTAGAAAAATTATTAGGTGCGGAATGCGCACCGTCCACACAAGTACTGGGTACCTAGCGGTACCCAGCGGTATTGAGCCTTTTCTTTTTTTATGAAATCAAGTAATTTTTGCTATCTGTTCATCAACCATTATATCAATATTGTTAATGTACTAAGTTTTTTGGTTTCTTTCTCCTTCACGGGCCAAACAAGAAGAGCATCATGAGAACTGGATAGTTTATAAACTTATAAATATTGGATTTATGACATCTAATATATAAACGCAGAAATGGAAAACAGGATATAGAAAATTAAATGGAGCCTTTTCTCAAAATTAATTTTATTTAAAAATAATTATTTCAAAAAAAAATTTAAAAAAATCAAAATATTGATTCACAGCACAAGACTTTTTCTTCTAAACACCTTACAAAATATATTTTATTGAGTGGACGGGGCACCTTCAATTAATTATTAATGGATACTCTTTTGTTTTAATTCAATTTGTGTTCTCAACACAATTTCATTCTCCAAATTAAAAAAGATTTAGACAGCAATTATCTCCCTTCATCCTCTCTTGTACAACTCTGCTCTTGCATCTTGTGCTAAATTTGCAAATTTTTCACCATGATCATTTTGTCATTAGTATTGAACTCATTATCAGGAGCTTCATCTTCCTTTAACTTTATTGTGGCACTAGATGCTTCATTCATTCCACATTCACCTATAATATGATGCTCTTCCCAATGTCATTTCCATACAACATATCTAGCAAAAAATCCTTTAGAAATTAAATAGTCTTTTACATCTTTCATAGAATGGAAGTACTTATTAATGGATGATTTGCACGGACATAAAATTTTCCCTGACAAATTCTTGGTTCGACTTGCAAACTCTATGAAATTGGTTACACCATTTAATTAATCATGATTCCACTTGGCTTTTGTAATCCAACTTTTATCCATATTAAGTGAAGAATAAGTTTCCAAGTCACTGCTAAGAATAAAAATTCATTAGGTAACTCAAATTTTTATACAACCATCATCTTTATATATAGACTTGCAAGCAAACATCATGTTTATGCAACACTAGCAGGTGTTACAATCCACATTTTTGGTCTTTGATGTATCCTTTACACACATCTATTTTCTGTATCCACCTGATTAATTCTTATGCACATTTTAATATTTAAAACATAGCTTGATCATTTCAACACAAATATAAAAACATGTAAATTATAACATTTTCATGAAAATAGAACATACGACAACACTTCTTATTTAGTTCAACCCATATATTTTATTACAAATTTACCCTAATGTGGTATATAGGAATACATGACCATAAACTTCTAAGAAATGTCCTCGCACCTTTTTTTAACAATCTATGTGAGAAGCAATCACCAAGAAATTGGTTGATTAACTGTTTTCATCATTATCATGACATAAATTTTTATTTTTCATTCATTTTTTTATTTAATGTAAATATAAAATTTATTATTTACAAACTATTATTATTATTTTCACACAAACACACACATTAGCTTTATGAGTTCCGTTCAATTGCTTTGCTTCTCGGTCATGAGAATTTGCTAGAATTGAGACCCACCGACGAAGAAGATTTCTTCTATGAAGGAATATAGCAGAAACACCTCTATTTTTGAAATATTCAACTATACCCTAATGGTTCCTCATCAGACCCTGTAGCATTCATACCAATTGATAAAAGAGAGCAAATAATATACTAGATCAAATCTTAAGTATGGTATAAGATTAAAAATTATATAATGTCGTTCAATAAACATGCCAGCAAGAACAATATTTAAGTTTTCACAAGAGCATCTAAATTTAATTATAACAAATTTATTTACGTTACTCTCAGCTAGCTTTCAAAGTTGGTACAGGAAGATAATGAAGGGCTTGGTTGGTGCACCTATCCATATAGAACGGTAAAAATTTCATCGGTAAGGAAATCGTAACCAATAAATAAGGGCCAATGTTGAAATCTAAATAAATGTTGATCCTTTTCTGATTTTAGAGAATGCTGTAACGAAACTAGAAGAAGAATGAGCAGAAGATGGAGAGGGGGGCTCACACTAAAGAAGGGCCGGCCGGGATGTGTCTTCGCATGAGGAGATTAACGAGAGGGATGTGTGAGCGGATGGGATTTCAGGTCCGATGGTAATGATGGGTGTGCTTCTCCCATAGCAAATGTGACGCTCGGCAATAGTTCGCTCTGCTTGAGAGTCACGAACGTCGCACGCGAAAGAAGAGGAGAAGATGGAGAGCCGAGCATTAGATTTGGGAATTAGGGATTCTGTTTAAGGTGGGGCTCTATCTGCGGTTAAAAGAGGTGGAAATTCCACCGTTTAAAATCGGTGCTAGTTGTAGCAGTTAAAATAGGTGCTAATTGCAGGGTTTTGGAAGCGGTTCAAAAATCGCTTTCAAAAATCGCACCTAACACCTGCTGCAAAAAACTCAAATTTTTAGTAATGTGTAGAACTTGAACCATCCTTTTTATAAGAGAAGTTCACATCTTTTTTATTGAATACCTCTTTTGATAAAACATCTTTCCGTAATAGACACATCTATTTATGAAGCATCTTTTTATATTAAAAGATAAATTTATGTATGAAATATCTTTGAGTATTAAAAGACATTCAATAATGACACATCTTTATTTTTATTAGTTATATACAATATAAATAAAAGGTGTTATAATAATATAAAAACATTACAAATGTAATCATAATTTAATATTTATATTAAGAACATTTTTAACAATAGTATTCAATTAATTTAAATAATTATATTTTAAATATATTATTGTACAAAGATATGGCCAAAAAAGGACCTATGTAATGGTGCAACAAAAAATTTCATATAGTAAAAAATGTAGACTGTTGATGATAGAATCAGCGCATAATGTCAGAACTACTTACAGCTGCATTGTTGCTTTCTAATGCACCACTCCCTCACATGAATAGAAATACTAACATAAAGAAGGGCGAGGCAAATAAACTTCATTGGAGAATGAGGGGCGGAGGCAAAGGAGGTGAAAGAATATTACCTTTGTTGGCGAATGACTCGATGAAAGAATATTACCTTCGGCGTTGTTGATTTGACAGGCAACATCAAGGGCATGAAGAAAGACGTATTTAAGGAGAAAAATGAAAAAAAAAAAACAAAAAAAAAAAAACAAAAAACAAGTGAGTCGAGAATAGAGCGAAGCGAGATCAGGTTGCACCGTTGCAGGTCGGTAGGTTGTCAAAAAAAAAATTTATTCCGATCTCACCTGTGCTGGAATCCCTTAATAAGCCAAAAAAGAGGAAAAAGAAATGGAGTGAAAGCTTTAGGGCGAGCAAGTTTTTTTAAGGGAAAAAAAATGGAGACGGGTTAAGCTCAAAAGGAAACCTATATTTCAAGGTCCATTAAATTTATAATTCAACTTTTAAATTAATAACTCAAAATTATTAATCAATTTTATTCTATTATAAACATTGAATTGCACTCTATAATTATTGTTTAATTTACACAATTTAAAATATAGAGTTATCCATTGATTTAATCATTATATATAAAATAGAAAGTATATACTACAATAAAATTGATTTAGGGCAAATTCCCAAACAATAAACATATTCTTCAATAGCTCTATATAAAGTAACTTTTAAATGTTGTTTGCCCCTCCACCTCTTCAACTCTTGCCCCCCCCCCCCCCCCCCCCCCCCCCCCCCCCCCGCCTTAGTTCGCCTTTGGTCTAACATAATCGCTGATCCTAGGCCTTCCTTTCATAATATTCTGGTTTATCTCATCGAAACTCTGGAGGAGATCATTCCCTTCAGCAAAGATTTTACCAACGTTGCTGCTTCTGAATGGAGCCTCTACCTCGTCGGGTACTCTATCGGTAAGAGGCCTTACTATGAAGCCTTGCATGCCACTGCAAAATGGATTTGGAAACTCAAAGGTACATTTCAGTGCATAGCCATTTTAGATAGTTTTTTTTTCCTTTTCAAGTTCTCTTCGGTTGAAGATTACAATATGGTTTGGTTAAAAGGTCTGTGGTTTTTTATGGTAAGTTGTTTATCTTTCAGAAATGGTCAAAAAAATTTCATCCTACAAACAAAAAAATTTACCTCTGTGCCGATTTGGGTGAGGGTTCATAACCTACCCTTAGTCTGTTGGAACTTTGAAGGGATTTCCAAAATTTCTTCTAAAATAGGCATACCTATTGCAGTAGATGCCTTAACTGTTGTGAAAAAAAGGCTAACATATGCTAGGATTTGTATCCATGTTTCCACCTCTTCTCCATTTCCAAAAATGGTTCCCATTGCTATCGAGGAGGAAATTTATTGGTTGCAAATTCAATATGAATGGAAGCCATCTCCTTGTTCTTCTTCTAACTCTTTAGCTCATTCTTCTTAGAAAGTTAAAGAAAATGCATGCTAATCTTAATGATGAATTTAGTATGTTATAAATTGAGCATGCTAACTTAGTTAAAGAACATTCTGATTTAGATATAGATCATATGTCACTACTTGATGAGTTTGATGCATTAAACAAGAAGCATATTGAATTATCTGATGCACATGAATCCTTGAAAACATCGCATATTGAATTATAAATGGAGTTTAAAAATTAGAGGAACTTGTATGTGAAATAGATAGCAATGAACATCATCTAAAAGTAGAAGTTGTAGCATATGAATAAGAAAATAACACATTAAAAACAAAAATTATAGCATTTGAAAAAAGATAAGACATCACACTACAGGAAAAACGCCAAAATTCGGCGGTTTTTTCCGGCGGTTACTATAGATTAACCGGCGGTTTTATGGATTACCGGCGGCTTTGTGGCGGTATTCCAGCAGCCGGAAAAAATCGCGTAGGAAACATGTACCGGCGGTTTATGTTGGCGGCGGTTTTCCGGCGGCTCATACCGCCGGTGAAAATCGGATTTGGACTCCGCGGTTTTTCGGCCATTACGCCGCCGGTTATCTGACCGACGGATGACCAGCGGTCATATTACCAACGGTCCTCCGGTGGTTAAAGCGGGCGTCGTTTGTTTCTTAAACCGCCGGTAAGCACCGGTGGACCACTGGTTCATTTACCGGCGGTATCCGGCGGTTACAGTCGTCGGTATTACCAATGGTGTACACCACCGGACGTCCACCGTAACACCGCCAGTGGCTGTCGGTAACCGCCGGTTTATTACCGGCGGTGTAATGCCATTACCGACGGCTTGGCATTGACCGTCCGGTATCGTAGTTTCCGGCGGCCAAACCGTAGTTTCACTCTCCCTCTCTTTTCTCTCTCCCTCTCCCTCTCTTTTCTCTCTCTCCCTCTCGATCTCTCGCTCTCTCTATCCCTCTTGTTCTCTCTCTCTCTCTCTCTCTCTCTCTCTCTCTCTCTCTCTCTCACTCTCTTTTCACTCTTCCTCTCTTTTCTCTCTCCCTCTCCATCTCTCTTCTCTCTCTCTCCCCTCTCGATCTCTCGCTCTCTCTAACACTTGCTATTTATCTATCTCTCTTGTTCTCTCTCTCTCCCTCTCACTCTTCTCTCTCTCTCTCTCTCTCTCTCTCTCTTGCTCTCTCATATGTCTCTCTCCCTCTCCCTCTCTTTTCTCTCCCTCAATCTCTCTCTTCCTATCTTGCTCTAACTCAAAGTCACAATCAACAAAATTGATCTACCCTAAACTAAAATAACACTTAATAAAAAAAATTAGATCTAACAAAATGATTACAACATTACATCTTTGCTTACTACCTAAATCATCCAAAATATCTCTAACACTTGCAAATGTGTAGTGAGAACAAATAATCAAAGAAAAACCATAAAAAATAACCATAAAATAGAAATCGGACGGTTTGGGGTCGGACTAGGTCGGCGGTCGGACGTCGGAGTTTAACCGTCGGCAGTCAGAGAAGCTTCGTCGGCGGCGGTCGGATTGGGGTCGGCGGTCGGAGTAGATTCATCTGCAGCGGTCGGACGAGCGGAGGCGAGCGAGCGTAGGCGACGGAAGAGCAACCGAGAGAGAGAAGGAAAGAGTAAAAATGAAATGCGAGGCGCGGGTCTGATCGTATTAGGGCTTCTACCGGCGGTTTCCAGTGGTCTGGACCGCTGGTAAAAAATCACTTATCAACGGCGGTCAAGCTGCAGGTAAACTGCCAGTTAATATTGATGTCCGGCGGTTTACCATCGATTTAGGGACTGCCGCTAGTACCAGCGGCTTAACATGGCAAAATCATTGGTTAGGCCGCCGTTAAAAGCCGACGGTGTGATCGCCGGCTATGCCGCCGGTAACACCGGCGGATCATGAACCGCCGGTTCGAACCGCCGGTAATGGGCATTTTTCCTGTTGTGTCATCCATGTTACCTCAACCAAGCAAACCCCCAGCTTTGCATGCATCACACAACATTAGGAAAAGGCATCACCATCCATATAAGTTAGTGAACCCATTTCCCAGTGTTAGGTGCTTCTCTTATAGTATGCTAGGTCACATAGCCTGCTCTTGCACGATTCATTGTTGGACACACCTAGTTTGGAGATATAAATTGCATTCATCACAACATAACATGCCTACATCTCATTCATGCAAGCATATAGAGGAACCCAAACTCTCTTGGGTTTCCAAATCTAACCCTTGAATGAATTTGTAGGGGTGCCCTCATAAATGACCTAGTGAGAGCATGTAGTACATGGATAGTTGCTGCTCAAGACATATGACTGGAGACTTGAAGAAGTTCATTACACTACATACCAGGACAGGAGGACAAGGGATGTTAGGAGACAACACCATCAGAAAAGTGGTGGGCACATGTATTATTAGTTGATGGTTTAAAGCATAATTTATTAAGCATTAGTCAATTGTGTGATAAATGTTTTGACATAAAATTTATTTCAGACAAATGCTTGATTAGTTTAAAAGATAAACTTGTGTTATAAGGAAAACGAATGAACAATATTTGCATGTTAGATCTTGATTATATTTAAAATTCAAATTCATTATGTTTAAAAATAATAATAGATGACTCGTGGCTATGACATAGGAGACTATGTCATGTTAGTATGAAAACACTTAGAAATATCATCCAAAAAATCCTAGTTAGAGGCGTACCTAAGTTAGACTTCACTAAGGATCATTTATATGATGCTTGGGAAATAAAATCATCCTTTCATTTAATTAAGGATGTGATTACATCTAGGCCACTAGAAATCCTTCATATAAACCTATTCGGACCTATTAGGATCGCTAGCCTAGGTGGGAAGAATTATGGATTTATAATTTTAGATGACTTCTCTAGATTCAATTGGGTAAGATTCCTAGCACATAAGAATGAGTCGTTTGAGGAATTTAAGACTTTCTCCACTTGGATTCAATGAAAATTAGGATTTGAAATCTCAATAATTCATAATGATCATGGTGGAGAGTTTCATGAAAATTTGAATCCTTCTATCAAGAGATAGGAATAGAGCATAACTTATCTGCCCCTAGAACTCTTCAGCAAAATGGAATAACATAAAGAAAGAATAGAACATTGGATTCAACCACCTCCACCACCACTTGATCAGGATCCTACTTTTTTACTTGTCACTGCCTTATGTTTTTTCTATGTTCTTTTTGTTACTCCTTTTTTTGGTGATGTCAAATGGGGAAGAAGTTTGGTGTAGATGTCTTATTTACCTTTTTTCTTCCAATGAAATGCAAGTTTGTTTATTTGTTCATTGTTTTATTCATGCTTTTGCGTTTACTTTAAAAAAACAAAAAATTATGCTAACTTGCTTATTGATAACTTTATTTGATATCATTTAAAAGTGGGAGATTATTGCAATCCATGATGCCTAGCCTGAGATTTTCAAGATAACAAATAATGTCGATTTGAATTATCTTATTATTCATTGAATATTTTGATATTACTCATGTTTGTGAGTACTAACATTTTAGGGAGATCAAATATTTCTCAAAGATAATAAAAGACTTGAGACTGGGTAGAATAGTATGTGAAGTCTATAACTCTATATTTTTCTTTTATGTTTTTATATCGTATTGTATGAACTACTGCTACTCAACGGCCACCTATGAACTAATCATATTGAACAATCATGATCGTATTGTACAAACTACTACTAATCAATGGCTACCTATGAACTAATCATATTATATAATCATGATCGTACTATACGATGTAGTTCTAGTTTGAAACCCTAGCCGTCAAATTAATTTAAGTAAGTTTTTAATTCTAAATTTTGAACTGATCGTACTATATGATTAAATTGTATAGTACAAATATTTGAATACTTAAATTAAATCACGTGATTAGTCAATTAAATCAAGGATTAATTACTTATTGGTCATCGTACTGTATGACATGGTTCATATTGTATGAATAATTGAGGCTGCTTTTAATCGTCCCGAACATCATAATGAACGATACCTTGATTTTTGATCTAATCATACTAGCCGATGTGAACATCGTGCCGGATGACCTTAAGCTTTTAACAGATCATACTATATGAAGTGGATTATACCAGACGATGAATAGAGATGAGTTTTGGTCATCCTGGCATTCATCCTATACGAATAGAAGGAAAATAACACATCGTATTGGACGATGTTGTATCATATTGTATGCTATTTTTTAGAGAAATTGCTTGTTCATACTCTATATCAGGATGAAGGCTATTTTGAACTGATCGTACTGTACAAACAGAAATGGCTAAATTGAAAATTTGGGGTTTCATGGAGATTGATTTATATTTAAAACTTCTATCTATAAAAAAAATGAGAGAGGAACGTGACAAGAAGGGGACTTCTTAAGAGAGAGCTACTTGAGAAGATTTTAGGTTTGTGAGAGGAAGGAGAAGGTGAGTTTGGGATGGAGAAGGAGTGTGAGGGGATCACATAGTTTCTCCAAGCCTGCTGCACGCTTGTTCCTCCAGTGGCCCGAGAAAATCTTATGGGAAGCTTTCTAAAGGGGAGATTCTTCAAGGTCTGTGTCCTCTGAGGTACTCTGCCTTCTCCAAGAGGGAGAAAAATGAGAAGGTTTGTTGCCATCATCAGGAGGGTGACATAGCTTTTGGTACTACGCCACACCGAGGATGGTGAAAATGAGGGTTTGTAAAGGCTTCTCCACCTTGTTATCGGGAAAAAAGAGAATTACTTTTTAGTAGTAAATTTCCCAGAGTGGAGGACTCCGGGGAGTGGACGTAGGTCAAGTGATCGAACCAGTATAAATCTTTTGGTGTGATTTTTTTATTTACTGTACTTTACTTATCCTTTGCATTTTATGTTTATTATAATTGCTTGGTGGAAAGTTTATTCTAGATCTTTTGTTATGTTATTAAAATTTCACTACTTACGTGCAATCATGTCTTAATCATTTGCTTCCGCATTAAGTTAAATTTTTATTTAAATTTTAAAAATAAAAAAAATTAGAACTCCTGTTTGGTATTGTTACTTTATTTCAAAAAATTTCAATTTACCCCCCTATTGGTACACCTCGTACATTCAGGAGATAGTTCCTCCTCCAACTATCCTGACGAGCAATAAATTTGCTTCCCTTCAAAATTCTGGCAACCTAACACTAATTCCCCTGAGACCGACAGCTCATCCTTATCAGAACCACCTTTAAATTCTATTTTTAAGAACGCCAATCCTCCCCTATCCAAAAACACTAGGGGAAAAGGATCCAAAAAGCCTCCCACCCCTACAACAAATCATAAATGATCAATCCCTCTATATCAACATGGAATATTAGAGGTTTTTGCTCATCTGATAAGGTTTCTTTTTGCAAAAATTTAATTCAATATCTTCGGTTGGATATGTGTTGTATTATGGAGAATATAATACAACTCTCTGCTCTTTCTAACACCAAAATTTTTAAAATTCACTTGGTGTTTGATATGGAAAATAGTTACATTAACTTCTATTGCTTCAATCTTGGGAGGATTTGGCTTAAATGGTCACTCGACAAGCTTTCATTCAAGCCTTCCTTCCTCTCTTTTCAAATGGTAGCTAGGATAGTCGTTTATGGCTCTCGTGCACCATTTCTACTTTCGGTTATTTATGCCTCTAATCATCATGAAAAAAGAAAAGCACTTTGGGATGATTTAAGATCCATCTCCCCTCCTAGGGGAACCCCTTGGATTGAAATGGGAGACTTTAATTGCTGTAGGTTTCCCTCATATAAGTTAGGTGGAAATGTTCTATAACAAAATCAGCTGCATGACTTTAATAGACTAATTTTTTACATTCCTCTTAATGATTTGGCATCTATTGGGCCTTCTTACACTTGCTACAATCAACGGACAGACAAACCTATTCACATCAGGTTGGATCATATGTTGGTCAATAAAGATTGGTTGGCTTCTTTCCCCAACTCCTATTGCATAATTAAAAATCTAGGTGGTTCTGATCATTGTCACATTGTGCTCTTGCCTGGAGATAAAACCTCCTCTCAGCACAGCTTCCTTTTTAAAAATTATTGGGTAAATTATGAGCAGTTTTGGAATTCTCTTCTTGCAATTTTTTCTGTTAAATCCAAAGGGCATCCTTTTATTGAACTTTGATCTAAGCTCAGACAACTCAAGATTGCTATTAGAGGGAATTGTTGGGATACCTCAAACTTGATGGCTGATCATATTAATACTCTCCAATGCATGCAAGAAGTATACCTTAGTAGCTTGAATATTGATTGCAACATTGTTGATACTTCTTTGGCTTTTAAAATCATCAACCATCATTTGGCAGCTGCATCTTCTATGTGGTTCTCTTGGATTAACCAGTGGCAAAATTAAATGGATATCTCATGGGGAGGATGATCTCAAAATCTTAGATTCAAGAATTCACTTGAGGATGAATTATAGGAAAATTACCATTTCATTAGCATTGTCTAACTCGGTGTCCTCTCTCCTTGAGGCTATTAAAGATTTCATCTCCTACTTTCAGGGCCTCTTTAATGCTTCCAAGCATCAGGATTTTGACATTAATCAGTTCCCCCTTGTAATGTTATCCCTTCTAAATTTATATACTCTCTTACTTCTCCTTTTTTAGAGGTTGAAATAAAAAAGCGGTTTTCTCTAGTGCTCCCAATTCTACTCCGGGACCTGATGTCTTCAATTTTGAGTTCTATAAATCAACTTGGGTGATTATTGGTCCCACTATTTGCAATCCTATGAATTATTTCTACAAGAAAGCTTATATCCCTCATTCGGCTAAGGTTATTACTAATTTTTGACCAATTTCTCTTTGCAACACCTGCTACAATATTATTGCTAAAATTCTGGCTGCAAGAATGAAACCCATTATGCCACATATCATTAAAGAAAATCAATCTAACTTCATTCATATGAGGATATCCATGGATAATGTTATACTAGCCAATGAAATTCTTTTTCATTCTAGGAACTCATCCAAATTAAAGCTTATGTGTGCCAAGCTTGATATTGAAAAAGTGTTTGATAGAGTTTCCAGGGAGTTTCTTATTATGAGGATGGTTCAGAAAGGTATCCCTACCTTGTTTGTCAATTGGATTGAAACTTGCATTAAAGATGTATGGCTCTCTTTATGCATTGATGGATCTCTTGATGGATTTTTTCCCTCCTCATCTAGGCTAAGGCAGGGTTGTCCCTTAAGTCATTTTTTTTGTATTGTCATAGATGAATTTTCCTATTTGTTGGATTGTACTTCTAACGATACTTTCTTTGAAGCTCTCTCTATTAGTGGTCGTAGGCTTTCCCACCTTATATATGCTGACGATCTTATAATTTTTGGGAAAGCAGAAATTAATAACTGTGATATTCTTGGCCAAATTCTTAGGAATTTTTCTATGGCTTCTGGTTTGGAAGTGAATTTTGAAAAGAGCTCCATAATTTTTCATCCTAACTATCATATTGCTCGTAACATGTGCTCTATCTTCAAAATACCTACTACCTCCACTTGCATTTCCTATCTTGGGGTTCCTTTATCTCCCTACAACCCTAAGCTTGCTAGCTTCTCTAAGCTGTTAGAAACTGTTACCTACAAACTCTCTAGTTGGAAATCTAAAGCTTTATTGTTTGCCAATAGTCTCCTGTTTCTTAGGTTCACTATTTGGAACACAATTGCTTACTGGATTCATGGATCAAATATATTGAAAATTATTATTAAGAAAATTGACAAGCTTTGCGCTAAATTTCCTTACTTTGGTCAGACTACCGGCCAAAAATTGCATTTAACCTCTTGGTGAAACACTTGCAAACCTATAGACGTGGGAGGCTTTAGATTACCTTCCTTGCACTCTATTCAGTTTAGCTTTAATTGCTCTCTGCTTGAGAGGATATACAATTATCATAGCCCTCTTGCTTTGTGTTTGTTCAACATGTATGTATCTCCTTGGAAGGAACCTGCTTCTAAAGCCTCTAAAATGTGGAAACACTACAGGAAAACCCCATATTACCGGTGGACGAAATCCGCCGGAATACATAGATATTCCAACTGAAATATACATTTCCGGCGCATGTTGCGGCGGAAATCCATACGCCGGTTTCGGTCGAGTCGATAAATTATTTCCGGCGTCAATTTTGCGTCGGAAATTTCTCCGGCGCAATTTTCGACGAACTACCGGCGAAAAAATGGATCGTTTTTTATGTTGAAAAATGTCTTGAATCCGGCGCCATAATCGCCGGTAATTAGCGTCGCATTATGCGCCGGCCATTACCGGCAGATAAGACGACACAAAGTGTGCGTAGAAACTCCACGAACTCGTTTGCGACGCAAATTGTACGCCGATACTTACCGGCGGATGGTGCGCCGGTACATGCGCCGGTAATTTCCGACATAACAAAGATGATGGTACATACGATACGATTCGTTGTATCATCGTTTCCGGCGAACTTTCGGTGCAAAATCCGTCGGAAACCTGGAGCATTGACAAAAAAAAAATTCCCTTCCCAGCCAACAATCAAATTTCCACACCTACAAACCTATACAAATATCAATTCTACAATATTTCAATTGTAACATTATAACATATCAACAATTTCACCATAGTTTCACAACAGTTTATAACATTAAAAGAAACAGTTCAGTACTAACAATCAACTAAAAACATCACATTAAAAGAAACTGTTCAATAAAACATGTTCATAGAAATAAACAAGTTCATATAAACTAAATTAAACTACTCTGACTCCGTGGACTCCTCCTCAAGTGGAGCTATGTCTTTTCCACTTAGCTGCTCCCTCATCTTGCACATTTCTTCCAACAACTGATTGTGTTGCTGAATACTTGTTTGAACTTGTGCTTGCAGCTGAGCTTGAACCTGTGCTTGCAGCTGAGCTTGCCAATCAGCTTGTGATTTCCGTACTTGTTCTAGCTCAGCTTGAAGGGCACTTATTTGTTGAGCTTGTAAGGACTCATGCGAACTGGATGCGAAGCTGGATGCAGTAGAGGATGTCATCCCCTCGTATGCCTGAGCTTGAGCACCTAAGCCATATACTCTACCATGCTGCATTCCTCCGACGGCCTACGACCAGATGCGATACTCAGAATACTCCACAGAGCCGCCTGAAGAGCCCTCACCTGATGCGGCATGAGTCTCTCAAAGCCGTGTATAATCCTCCTGTGAAAGTAGAATATAAATATATATAGTTAAACTAAAACTTAGAAAATATTAAACATATATAAAAATATACTTACATAGGCTTTTCTTGATCTCTCATCAATCCACTGTTGATCCTCCTGTCGCTTATGAGTGTGACTATGCAATTCAACAGGAGTTGGTTCTCTACCAAGCATCACTTTCTGTTTGAATTAAGAGAATTTTATTAATATAGAATAAAGAACAATTTTAAAAAAAAAATTAAAATTCATTACCAAACAACACCTGTGCTCAGTATGTGGAACAGAGCCGCCTGTATGAAGTGAACTTCCCAACCCACCAACATCAGAAGCTCTGTTCTGTCGATTCTGATCCCTCTTCCTACTGTACTCTTCGCTGCCCCAAGCTGCATTTAACTCAGCCCATATTATCTCTCCAATCCACAGTGGTCGCTTCCCATACTTTCTAATATCAGTGAACATGTCGCGCATCCGAGTAGACCCACGCTTCTCAAAATTCTTTATAATCCTGTCATTGTGTTGGGGCAGCCAACAAAACTCTTTATGCAATCAAATACATATGATATATAATATATAAGATTATTAGCTTAAGTAAGAAAGAATAAATCATTTAACATAAATTTTAAAACTCAAAAATACCTCAAACTCTCTGAACCACATCTCCCGGACTTCTTTCGGGACTTTCTTCCAAGAAACATAAGGAGCGTCAAACCTGCTCCGTATGATGTCCCGTATTTTATGTGTCGGTTGTTTTGATGGGTAGAACCTACAAAAATAAAGTTATATAAAATAAAATATTTATTAGTTTAAAAAAATAAAAGAGAATGTACGTACGTGTCACCCTCACGTGCTATCAACATTCTACCATCTGTATCCTGCTCTACTGCAGCTGCTGTCGAAGGTCCCGCTTCTGTCGAAGGTCCCACTGCTGTCGAAGGTCCAGCTGCTGTCGAAGGTCCAGCTGCTGTCGAAGGACCAGCTGTAGCGGGCTGATGGGGTGGTGGGGGATAGTATGGTGGAGCATATGGTGGAAATAGATAAGTAGGAGGGGCACCAGCATACGGTGGGGGTGTGTAGTATGGGTAGAAAGGAGTACTCTGCCCAGGATCTGGTGAAGGAAATTGGGGGTCTGGTGAGTAAAACTGTGTGCTACCGATTCCATGAGTAGGTAAAGGCTGTGTATCAGGCTGAGGCTGTGTAGTAGGAAGAGGCTGTGTAGTAGGCTGAGGTTATGTAGCAGGCTGAGGCTGTGTAGCAGGCTGAGGCTGTGTAGCAGGCTGAGCTGAGGTGGTCCCCTCAGTACTTACTGGCCTAGGTGGTCCAGCTGTACTGATCTTCTTAGTGCGCCTGTTAAAAATATTTTTTATCAATCCTCTACTAGGCTCCTCACCTGAAGCCATCTGTACATAAATTAAAAAAATATTAGAAATATGAGTTAGAACAAAAATTTAATAAAAAATAACGCGGTGCAGTAGCTAAAAAAATACAGTCAAGTAAAATGCAGGGGAGTAAAAAAAAAAGCAGTTGAGTAGCTAAAAAAAATGCAGTAAAGTAAAACGCAGGGAAGTAAAATAAAATGCAGTGCAGTAGCTAAAAAAATTTAAGTTACCTTATGTTGTTAACTCATCATTTGTTGATTCACTTGCATAAGATGATACACTCCCATTACTATCAGATTCATCATTACTTTCCACTATGGTTAGATCTACCTCCTCTAACTGCAACTCGCTCTCATTAATTTTGATTTGGTCATCTACATTGATTGGGAGATTTTTTAAATTAGACATAAACTCTTCTTGATGTGCTGATGGTATTGAGGTGGTTTTCTCAATTACTCCCCTTGGTTTTGTCTTCATAACTACCAGCCAATCTTGTTTGCCTCGTTTTCCGCTTGGATAGTTAGCATAATAGACTTGAGTTGCCTGACTAGCAATGATGAAAGGATCAAACTTTGCATATCTCCTAGGCCGCTTTACTTCTGTTATACCATAAATTGGATGAACTTTTGTGCCTCTATTTGGTACTGGATCAAACCATTCACAATTGAAGAAATACACAGTGTTCCTCTGACCGGGATATTCAACCTCTAATATTTCTTGTAATACCCCGTTGTATTCAGAATCATCCCCTGTATGGGTGTTCCCTCTTACACATACACTTGAATTTTCTGTCTTCCTTCCTTCACACCAATTTTTTGTCTGGAATTTATAACCATTGACCTCAAATATTTGATAACATTTTACTAATCTATTTGGTCCCCAAGCTAACTCAGATAATCTTGAATACTGCAAACTATCTTCAGTGTGTACCTTCAAATGTACAATATATTATTAATTGAAATAATTAACTCATTAAGTAAGAATAATTATTCAAAACATACCATATTTTTAAACCAAGCAGTGAATTCTTTTTCCACTATCTTCTGGACTTCTCCTTCTTCTGATGTACTAAGACCATCAATGAACCTCCTACAAATTTTTGTCTTGAGTTTAGAACAAAGTCTAAAAGAAAATCAAAAATAGAAACAACTTAACTCATACTTACTCGAGATATGGCTCCACTTCATCACAGTTAAGAAAGATGTAATGTGATAACTGCCATCTCCTTATCGGTCAAATAGCGCACAGTGCTAGCGCCTCACTAGGTCTAGTAACCAAGATATTTAAAACGTGTTACACTTATTAATGAATTGATCGCTCAAAGTCACAATCCCCTCACTAGGTCTAGTAACCACTAAAGCAAAAAGATATGGAGTAATGTTGATCTCCATAACCCAACTTTACCTTCAACTCCCTCTCTAGTCTTATCAACAAGAACAATATCATCAACAAAAAGCATGCACCAAGGTACATCCTCTAGCAAATATCTAGTGCTTACAACCATGACTAAAGCATAAAAAAATAGACTAATGTTGATCTCCATAATCCAAGTTTTCCTTCAACTCCCTCTCTAGTCTTATCAACAAGAACAATATCATCAACAAAAAGCATGCACCAAGGTACATCCTCTAGCAAATGTCTAGTGCTAACAACCATGACTAAAGCAAAAAGATATGGACTAATGTTGATTTCCATAATCAAAGTTTACCTTCAAATCCCGCTCTAGTCTTATCAACAAGAACAATATCATCAACAAAAAGCATGCACCAAACTACATCCTCTAGCAAATGTCTAGTGATAACAACCATGACTATAGCAAAAAGATATGAACTTAAGGCTAATCCTATATGTAATCCAGCCAAAATAGCAAAAAAAATTGAAAACAAAATCCTTCAAATCCCTCTCTAGTCTTATCAACAAGAACAATATCATCAATAAAAATCATGCACCAAACTACATCCTCTAGCAAATGTCTAGTGATAACAACCATGACTATAGCAAAAAGATATGGACTTAAGGCTAATCCTATATGTAATCCAACCGAAATAACAAAAAAATTGAAAACAAAAATCTTCGGTTATCTCCTCGGCGGCGTGCGACTAGGAAAGAGAGAGGCGGCGCGCGACTAGGAAGGAGGCTCGGCGAAGTCCGGTGATAGTCGACGGCGAAGTCCGGTGACTGTCGGCGATGTCTAACCACGGCGAGCGACGAATGGCGACGGAGGGCGATGGGCTAAGCAGTCGAAGTGAGAGAATGGAAGGAAACGAATGACGGCCAGAGGGGTTCGGGTTCGCGAAATAGGGCTTTTACCGGCGGACGTTCCGCCGGTAATGACACTAGTGACGTCGGTATCATTTCCAACGTCTAATTCGTCGGATATATTTCATTGAGTTTAAATACGCCGGCGCAATGTCCGCTGGTAACATACGCCAGAATAGTTCCGCCGTAACGTGCGACGGAAATGGTTCAGGCATCCCTATACCGTCGGATTTGCCGGTGGAACATGCGTCGGTGAATTTACGACATATTTTGCGCCGGAAAGGTTCACGCAAACTTTACGTCGAGCAAATCCGCCGGTAACTGCGCCGTTTATTACCGTCCAGAATTTTCCGCAGGAAAATCCGACGGTATTCGCGTGTTTTCCCGTAGTGAAATGTATCTGTAAGGATGCAAAACAGGCCAAAGAAAATTTTCATTTTAAAGTTTCTCCTAAATCTCTAATATCCCTTTACTGGGATCACTGGTTCAATGACAAACTTTTAATTGAGGTTATGGATTTACATCTCATCATCAATCTCTTCCCTTCTAATGCTAGAGTCACTATTATTCTCAATGATGATGAATGGGAACTACCTGCTGCCTTGCTAGACTCTGTCACTCGAGCCCTTTATGTTATCCTCGTGGGTTCAGAACCTAATGGCTCCTTGTTTTGGGGAAAAGGGAATAATAGCAAACATAGAGCTTTCCTGGACTTTTATTTTAAAAATGAAGCTAAGGTAAACTAGTATCACTTTGTCTGGCATAAATGTCATGCTCTTAGATTCTCAACTTTCTATTGGATGGCTTTAAATGGCGGTATCAAGACAGCTGATGTTCATATATCTAAGGGTCTTAATGTGGATGCATTATGCGCTTTATGCCATAACACGAACGAATCTGTTTCCCATTGGTTCTTTTAATGCGACTACTATTTCTCTTTCCTATCTAAGCTTATACCCAACTTGAGGTCATTGCTTTTGAGACTCAATATATTACAAAGTTTTTAGTATACTGAGGAGAATCAACATAAGAACAAGGAATTTTACTATATCCTTATTTGATGCTCTGTTTATCATATTTGAAGAGAACAGAATGATAGGATATTTGACAAGCTCTTTGTTTCATCTACTACCTTAGCTCTTAAAATTAAAGCTGCTTTCTTCTCTAAAGTTTTGAAATGGAAAAATGGTTATATGCTTTTGGATTTGCTATAATGTGGCTATTTCTCATGTCTGGTGTTGCTATTGCTGCTTTCTATGCTGGTATTTCAGTTGGTGGGCTCGTGGCTATCTCTCGGTTATGTCATTGCTGCAATGTTGGTTTTAAAGTTAGGTTTTTTCTGTTGGTGGGCTAGGATAATCCAATTGCTTTTTTCTCACTTTGGACGACAGTTTTTCTGCGGTTCTTATTCATCTGCAACCAGGTTGAGAGAGTTGCAATTCCTAAGCCCGGTGGTTAAATATTTCACTCTCGGATTGGGTTTATTTTTGGTGACTGCAATTAGCTTTTTGATGTTTTTGTGTTTCCATGTAACTCCTTTTTGATCTAGGGTTTTTCTGTTCCCCTATTTTTTGGTCTGTGCTCTTGCAAATTTTGCTTTTTATTTTGCCTTTGCCTTTCTTACATGTAACTATTTTGATTCAACGAAAACGGGCTAACCTCATAATTTTTCCAAAAAAAAAAGGTAAAATAATGATTAAAAAAATTATAATTACGATTTGAAAATTTAAAAAAAAAAAAATTCTCGAATGATGTCTGATTCCTAAAACAGATAAAATGGTGGATCATATTATTGGGGGCTCATTACTTCAACTAGTCCCCATATTCTTCGGAGGCATCTCTTAGTTTTTGAGATGGACCAAAAGTGGTACATAAGGCATACCCAATAAAGCTTACAAGCGAACCGGATATAGAGATGACCATTAGGGTTGTTGTTTCAATTTTTTCGATAATATCAAGATCACAAAGATCTTGATAATGTCATTTATTTATAACTACAATGGAATGGTATACAAACTCAACATATTTCAACCCATGATGAAAGAGGGCTTATGGCTATAAAAACTGTTGAGAGTAGTTCTAGATCTGGGCCAAGACGAACTGGCATAGGTTAGAATGTTTGCAAAATCATCAACATAAAATGTGACAGCATCGCATGCATTGAATTCAATAGGACTGAATTAAAAGTAAGGTTTAAAAATATTTTGTGCGTAAAAGTATACAAGGGATGTGAGTTTTTTAGGTGTTCTGCTAAAAAAATAAATGTAGGGTAATTTTTTGAAGTATTTGAATTTTTTGCTTTGTTCATTTTAAATGCATTTAAATTTGCTTGGTTTTGTTGAATTACACAACCATAAAAAATGTAAGCTTGGCTTGCTTGTGTCGTTGATGACTGCCACCACTAAAGACTACTATTGCCATAGGTTATTGGCCGCACTTGGCAGCCTCTACCATGGTCGACTGCAGTCAACCCTGCTGGCTACCCACTTCCCACTATCCATTGCCACGCCATTGTCGTTGTCGGCCGCCTGCTATTAGCCATGGCCACTTGCCGCAGCCAGCCCCAAGCAACGCGGCCCATGCCACCATCGTGTGCTTTCCTACCGATCACTGTTGATCGTTCTCTCACATACTATAGCTATCGATTGGTTGTCCCTGTCTGGTTCTATAATGAATTAATTTTTCTTCAAACTAAGCGTCAAAAAAGAAATCTTTATATTTATTATAATTAATCAAATAACTCAAAATATTTTAAATATTTTATGTTTAAATCGTTATTTTTTTTCAATCTTATTTCAGTACGTTTTTTTAATTTTACCAATTTGCAAATTTTTGTAGTGATTTCATGGTGAAGATTTAAAGTAATTATGTCCCAAAAAAGATTTAAAGTAATTTCATGATGGTTTAGTTGTACTTCCACCACCAACTCCACTCATACAATATAAAAATAAAATTGTACTTCCACCACCAACTCCGCCCATGCAAGATAAAATAAATGAACAGAACTTGTATCAAAAGAATACATTTAAAGAACCAGTTCCTAAGTGAAGCATTTAATCTCCATTATTTTAACTTAATTCTAAGAAGATAATTTAAAACCTAAACAATCTGTTTAGTATAAATCCCAAAAAACCAGAATGTAAATAGGATGATTGAATCTCCACAAACAAAGGCCTCCATAATAACCAAAAGGAACCAAGAACCGGCACCACTATATCTAACCAAGGTAACCAACCAGCAAACAAAAGATCCTACTCCGAATGAATGTTCTTTAAAAGTACTCTTTCCAAGAAAATCTTCATACATAGTTTTAACTATCCTATTATAAATTAAGCAAATTTTGAGTAATTATGAAGTTACTATTGTTAGACATTAGAAGAAACACTTATTCTTATAAGATACGTGCAATATTGACAAAATTTGGCAATTCAATTAACATGCTGAATTTATGTTTCTATCCTCATCAATTTTAAATAATTTTTAAATAAACATTAATTTAGTTTTTAAATACTTCGCCATATTTAAGAATAAGAATTTTTTTGGGACATGTAGGCCATTCAAGGTAAACTCGCACACACAATGCATACACAAATACTCGAACTCAAGACCTCTAGTTGGAAGCCTATGCTCTCAACCAACAGACTATGGTGAGTTGTGTTTTAAGAATAAGAATTGTATATTGGAGCTAACTATTGAAACTGCCATAACCAAAGAAATCACAAAAACTAAACCGATTTTAGAGAGTGAAAACCGAGTTTATAAATCTTGACAAAGAGATTATTTTCATGGTTTTATATTTGCTTAGTAGAAAAGTTGTTCTTGATCTTTTTAAGCAAATAGAGTAATGTTGACCTCCACACTATAACCAAAATGAAACAAACAAAACCAAATAAAATATGCTTAAAAATCATTACTTTCCTCTATCAAATCCATTACCCTGCCGAAGATTTGCCATTGCTATAGTCATATCTTTACAAATGACACCGCCGTCAATGGCCCATCCCGCGTGTGAAGATCTCCTCGATCTCTACTCTTTAACGTCGTTAAAAGCAAGTGAAATGAAACCTTCACTCTTCTTCGACTTCTTCCAGCATCTTAAACTCCCACAACCCCAATCCACCTTATCCTAACATCAAACCGATCACACTGTCTTTATCCTACTGGAATCGACGTCTAATTATAGTTAGCTCACGTCTAACCACATAGCCACAAATAACTAGCTAAATCCCGATTTCCTTCTATCTCGAGATGTCGAACCAACTCATAGGCCTCCGGCCTTCAATATACATAACATGTTAACCATAATCAATCTGGACTCCATCTATTCCTTATCAACCTAGCCCTACCCGAACTCACATATGGCCATACCCGAACTCTAGCTGACCCTTAGCTTCATACCTTCCATCTGATCTTTACCCAACCTTCTGATTCCTTTAATCCATACACACACACACGCACACACACACACACACACACACACACACACAGAGAGAGAGAGAGAGAGAGAGAGAGAGAGAGAGAGAGAGAGAGAGAGAGAGAGAGAGAGAGAGAGAGAGAGTTGCAGATTTGGGCTCAAGTCTTGTGAATTTGATGATAACAAATATTATTATTTTAATTTAATATGTTATATCCTAATAATTAATGTTCATTGCATATCTATTTTCTTTATTGATACAAACATTTTAGGTCCACAAGCTCACTCTCAAGCTAGCTCAAGATTGGATATACTACGACTGAGTCAAGTATATAATTTTAATTTAAATACATGTTCTACTTTTTCTTGAGTCAATTATAATATAATGGATCCTAAAGCTAAGTAGCCTTGCACACACACACTCAAGGGAGTGAGTAAAGGGAAATAGAGAAAATTAATTTTTTGACCAAATCGTATAGGACAATTTTGGATTGTCCTTAACAATTTATTTAGCTCTCAACCCTAATTACGATATATGGGTCATCTAAACCTGATTAATCAAATCATCCTAGACGATACTTCCATCGTTCTAGATGATATGCTTAAATAAGAAAAACCATATGCTAAACTCATTTAGGAAAGATTTTAAAACTCTCAAATTTGCACTAATTATACAGGACGATCTTGATTATCCTAGATGATTCATACCAATCATGCTTAAATTGATTAGAAATTAGGAGAGTAATTAAGGTTAGATTGATCGATCATATTATCCAGGATGATTACATAATTGTATTGGACGATCTGTAAGAAAAATCTTAGTTTTCTCCTAAATCTCCTAGATGTCCCGAACTATCTACTGGACGATAGTGTCTGATTTTTAACTAATCATACATGACAGTTGCAACGTCATTCTGGATGATCAGTTATATTTCTACATATCATCACGATTTATCTCTTGGATGTCCTAAACTATCTACTAGATGATAATGTCAGATTTTAAACTAATCCTACAGGATAATGTCCACATCATCATGGACGATAAACTTCGTGTTCTAATCGTAGAAGAAACCCAAATCATCCTGGCTGGAAGGGCTTATTTAAACTAATCATAGAGGAAAATTTGTCAATCATCCTAGACAATCTTAGATGGTAAGTTAAAAATTAGGGCATTATTTAAGGCCTTCTATTTAAGTTCTCTTAATTGCTTATGATATAATCTTTTGCTGTTATCCTGGCCTGAGAGAGCTTAGAGAAGGAGAAGGAGAGCTTGGGAAGGAGAGATAATCTTTAGAGGGGGAGTTTATGAGGTATTCATAAAGATTGCTCCAAGCAAGGGTTCAATTCATCTTCTCCAATTGTCATCCTTGGCTCCTTGGTTGCTCTAGGGAGGTCTTCATTAGCACTAGATCAAGGTTCTCTGCCTACTTCAGAAGGAAGAAAAAAGAGTTAGGGTTCTCTGCCTATTTCAGGAGGAACTAAAAAGAGTCTAGGTTCTATGTCTCATCGAGATTAGTGAAAAGATTTTGTAAGGGCTTCTTCACCTTATTGTCGGAGCAAAAGGGGAGACACTATAGTTTTAGTGCAATACCTGGAGGGGAGGCTTCAGGGAGAGGATGTAGGTCAGGTTGATCAAACCATTATAAAAATTTGATGTGTTATTTCTATTTTTATTCATGTACTAAATTTCTACATTATTTACTCTTGATTATTTGTTTGGTTGAAATATCATAATTATGTTTATGTGAAATTGTTATACTTCCACCTTAGGATAAAAGTAGTTTGTTTTCAAATATAAAAATTCTTAAAAAGATTTTCCTTGTTATTTAAGTTAAATTTTGTAAAACACTAATCCCCCCCCCCCGCTTGGTTAGCCTCGGGCTAAATCATAAGGGTTTAACAACCCTAATAAACTTTCAAGTGGTATCAAAGTAGGATTCAAAATATCAAGTTTTAGAAAACTTTGAATAAATATCCATGGCTAATTTTGGTAACCGAAACACGATGGAAGGGAATTCCATTACTCGACCACCCTTATTTGATAGTATACCGTTTGATTTTTGGAAAACTCTCATGTCTACTTTTTTGCAATCTAAAGATTATTGCATGTGGATGTTTATGAAAGAAGATTATTATACACCAACACGTAAAGTTAATGACATAAAAAATGAACTTTCTTTTTCTGAATGGTCTTTTGATGATAGAGATCTAGCACAACCTAATGTAAAATATTTAATCTACTTTTTATATGCATAAAAATCAGATGATTACATGCATGTTTCAATATGTATAACTTGTAAAGAAATTTAGGATAGATTATGCATTACTTATGAAGGCACAAGTGAAGTTAAGTAATATAGGTAAAATATTTTACTTCCTGACTACACATTTTTTGTATGAAACCTAGTGAGTGAATATCTAAAATGTATATTAGGTTTACACAAATACTCACCTCCCTACATGCCTTAGAAAGAGAGATAACAAGCTATAAGAAAGGATTTGAATGTTTATTCTATAGATAACTTACTTGGATCACTCATTGCTTGAGCAAGGAGTGAACCAAAGATAATTTGATGAAGAGGAGAAAAAAGAAGGACAAAACTATAGCCTTAAAGGTTGATGATTCTAATGCTGATATTTCATGTTTTGAGAATGACGATATTCCCTTAATTATAAGGCAATTCAAAAGCTTTTTGAGAAAGAAGCAAAAGCATTATCATAAATGGAACAAATATAAGAATAATAAGAATTCTATAAGTTCTTATGATGTGATTTTCTTAGAATGCTGGAAGCCGGGAAAAGTAGAATCTTATTTCCCTACACTTAAGGCTCACCCAAATACAGATAAGGGTATGGAGAAATCCAAGTTCAAAAAGGGAAAGTTAAGAACCCAAAAGGATTTTTGGGTAGATTCTACATTTGCTCCTCTGAAACTGAAGCTAAAGAGGAGATAATAAACTTGTATTTAATGGCATATGATCATCTTGGTCACTCAGGTAAAAAAGAGGTATATAAATTAACATAAGATCAATTTCTTAAACTTTTTGAAAAAATTCATTCATATTACAGAAGGCTTAAAAAATTACATGCTAGCTTGAAACTGTAATTTTTGAATTTACAAAAAGAGCATGAAGTTTTGATTAAAGATCATGCTACTCTGGATAGAAATCATATGACTTTGTTGGATAAATTTGTCTTGTTGAATGCAAATCATCTTGATTTAATAAATAAGCATGATTCCTTAAAAAGTTTACATATTGAGCTATAAAATGCATATAAGGACTTAGATACTCTTGCAAATAATTTAGAGAGTAGGGAGCATTCTTTGAAAATAAAAATTTCAATTCTTGAAAATGCAAATAAGTTTTTAGAAGCTAAATTAACTAGTTTCAAAGAAAATAAAGAACCACCCATAATGCTCAAGCTTCACAATTCATCAGATCAGCATGCATCTTTCAAACCTAAGAAAAGGCACTATAACCTGCGAAGATTAGTAAACCCTTTTCCTAGTGTTAGATATTTTTCTTGTGGCATATTAGGGCATGTCTCCCACACATGCATTGTTCACCATAAAATACATTTTTTTGTGGAGACCTAAAGTTCAAAATTTACAGCATAGCATGCATGCATTTCATTCTTCTTTCCATAAGATGGGAGCAAAACCTATTTGGCTTGCCAAATCTAACATCTGATGATTTTATAGTAGTGCTCTAAAAAAATTCCTCGTGAGAGCATGTGGTTCATGGATAGTGAATTCTCACACCATATGATTAGAGAAGCTAATCAATTAATTTTGTTGGAGGTTAAGAATAGAGGAAAGGTCACTCTTTGAGACAACACCACCAAGAAAGTTATGGGCGCAAGTATAATCAGAAACTCTAAGAACCTTTTGATTGAAAATATTTTACTTGTTGATGAATTAAAACATAATATGCTAAGCATAAGTTAGTTATGTGAGAAAGGCTATACAATTAAATTTCTAACTACTAGCTTCATTATAAGCTTAAATGGAAAAATTATACTACATGGGAAAAGATTGAATAATGTTTGCATGCAAGATTTAAATTCTATTAATTTTGATAACACCCTTTGCCTGAAAACTTCTGTTGATAAGTCGTGATTGTGGCATAGGTGGTTATGTCATGCTAGCATTAAAACACTTAGAAAAGTAACCAAAAAACACTTAATAAGAGGGATCCCCAAGCTTGAATTCACTAAGGACCACCTGTGTGATTCCTGTCAATTAGGGAAATAAGTTAAATCCTATTTTTATTTTATTAAGGTTATTAGTACCTCTAATCCTTTAGAAGTCCTTCACATGGATTTATTTGGACCCATTAGTACTACAAGCTTTGGGGGAAAGGTCTTTGGGTTCGTAATAATTAATGAGTACTCTAGATTCACTTGGACTATATTTTTATCACATAAAAGTGAGTCATTTAATAAATTTAAATCATTCTCCACTTGGATTCAGAAAAATCAAGGTTGTGATATCTTTACCATCCATAGTGATCTTAGAGGAGAGTTTGAAAATGAGAGATTTGAAACTTTCTATGAGGAATAAGGGATCTGTCATAACTTCTCAGCTCTTAGGATCACTCAAAAGAATGCGGTAGCTAAAAAAGAAGAACATAACCTTAATGGAAGCCGCTAGAGCCATGCTTATTGAGTATTCACTTCTAAAATATTTTTGGTTTGAAGAGATGAACACAACCCATTATGTGTTGAATAGGATAAATATTAGATCCAAACTAAATAAGATATCTGATGAGATCATTAAAGATAGGACAACCAACCTTTCTCACCTCCATGTCTTTGGTTGTAAGGTTTTCATTATAAATAATGAGCAATCACTAACGAAGTGTTTAATAAGAGGATATTGGTGGAGGAGGAGACTATTCATATAGTCTTTGATGAATCTGATTCTGAGAAGTCTAGGGTTGAGGAAGAAAATGAAGTAGGTGGGATTACCCAAGAAGTAGAAACTACAAATCTGAAGGAAAGGGTAGAACCCCAAAATACTTTGCCTAGAGAATGGAGATATTCTTTGAGTCATCCTAAAGAATTGATCTTTGGAGAACCTTCTGAAGTGTTAGAACTAGGTATGGACTTAGAAAAGATGTAAACCAATCTGCCTTCTGAAGGTGTTAGAACTAGGCTCCAACATCTACCAAGCCCTTTCTGATTAATTCTAAATCTTAGCCATATAAGAGGAACTAAACCAATTTATTAGGAATGATGTATGGGATCTAGTAGAAATATCTAAGGAACAGAGTGTAGTAATAACCAAATAGGTCTTTAAGAATAAAATAAATTATTATGGTGTTGTAATTAGGAATAAGGAAAGATTAGTGGCTAAATGGTACAACCAATTAGAAGGGATTAATTTTGAGAAAATTGTTTCCTTGTAGCTTGTTAAAAGCCATTAGAGTGCTACTAGCCTTTGCCTGTTATATGGGATTTAAGCTTTTCTAAATGGATGTCAATAGTGTCTTTTTAAATGGTGTAATAAAAGAAGATGTGTTCATAGAGAAACCCCAGGCTTTGAGAATTCCTAATTTTCAAATCATTTTTTTAAATAAAAAAAGAATTTGTATGGATTAAAACAAGCATCCAGGGCATGGTATGAGATGCTTAGTACATTCCTACTAGAAAAGGAGTTTATTAAGGGGAGTGTAGACACCACCCTTTTTCTGAGGAGAGTAAGAAATGAATTACTCATTATCCAGATCTATGTTGATGATATACTTTTTGAATCTTCTGATAAAAATTTATGTAATTATTTTTCTAAAATAATAAGTAAGAAATTTGGTGATGCACAAGATTGTGCGAATTATAGAGGTATTAATTTAATGTGACATACTTTAAAACTATGGGAGCGAGTTATGGAGCATAGGTTGCGGCGTGATACTAATGTTTCTCAAAATCAGTTTGGATTCATGCCGGGTAGGTCGACTATGGAAGCCATACATTTATTAAGAGGTTTGATGGAGAAATATAGAGAAAATAAGGAGGATCTACATATGATATTTATTGATTTAGAAAAAGCATATGATAAAGTTTCAAGAGAAGTGTTATGGAGAGTTCTTGAAAAGAAAGGAGTCAATAATGCTTACATTCAAATCATTAAAGATATGTATGCAGGAGCTATTACTTGTGTTCAAACACAAGGTGGATTGACCAAGTATTTCCCTATTTCGGTTGGGTTACATCAAGGATCAGCCTTAAGCCCATATCTTTTTGCTTTAGTCATGGATGTTCTCACTAGACATTTGCAAAAGGATGTACCTTGGTGTATGCTTTTTGCTGATGATATTCTTCTTGTTAATAAGACTAGAGAGGGAGTTGAAGGTAAACTTGAATTATGGAGGTCAACCTTAGAGTCTAAAGGTTTTCGCTTGAGTAGATATAAAACAGAATATATGAAGTGTAATTTTAGTAGTAATTGACCTAGTGAGGGGATTGTGACTTTGGATCAAGTCATTAATAAGAGTACATATTTTAGATATCTTGGATCTATTGTTCAGAGTGATGGTGAAATAGATGGGGATATTATCAGCAGAATTCAAGTTGGATGGTTGAAGTGGAGGAATGCATCGGGCTTGTTATGTGATAGAAATGTACCCCTCAAACATAAGGGAAAATTCTATAAGATGGTAGTGAGGCCTGCAATGCTTTATGGTGTTGAATGTTGGCCTTTAAAAGAGAAGCATAATACTAAGTTAAGTGTGGCAGAGATGAGGATGCTTAGGTGGATGAGTGGCTTTACCCTTAGAGATAGGATACAAAATGAGCATATACGTGAAAAGGTTGGAGTAGCTCCAGTAGAAGATAAGATTGAAAGTTCGTTAAGGGACGTTAAGCCCTATGAACTTAGTCCCAAGCCAACCAAGAGAGGGGGTGAATTGGTATTTTAAAAACTCTTTTCACAAAGAAAGAAAATTGCAAAAACCAAATCACACCACAGAAATAAATGAGGAATTTAAAAGCGCGGAAGCAAGAAAAAGAACATAGAAATTTATAGTGGTTCGGTCGACTCGACCTACGTCCACTCCTTGGAGGCACCCTCCAAGTATTGCACCACAAAACGTGACTCTCCTTTAGCCCCCACGGCTAGGCGGAGAAGCCCTCACAAGACCTCCTTTTTGCCACCCCGGCAAGGCAGAGAACCTACCTCCTTTTGCTTCCTCCTGAAGCTGGCAGAGAACCAAAACCAAAAGCAAACTCCTTACCTCTACCGACCCTTCCACGGACGAGAAACTCTAGACGAAGACGAAGCAGAGCGATCCTTGAAGCAACCCTTGTGAATCCCCTCACAAGATCCTCTCTCTCTTTCTCTCCTCAAGGTCTTCTCAGTTCAAGGCAGCAGCCAAATGTCTTGAAAAATGTTGAACAAGAGCTCTTAAATAGAAGAGCTTCAAAGGAGCTCATTAATTGCAAGTAGCCTACTTTATCGTCCAGGCCGATATGGACATCGGCCTGGCCGATCAGTACAAAACTTAGAGGATCGGCCAGAGCATCGCCCTGGATACACTCCTGGACGATTGAAATTTGGCTTGATTGTCCCGGCCGATCTCACGATCGTCCTGGCAGATCAGTTCAAATCAGAGGCAAATCGTCCTAAGCATCGCCCCGTTTTTGAGCTGGCCGATATTTATCGTCCTGAAGTAACTTAAGGTTTTTGACTAGATCGTCCTGGCTGATCCTGCGATCGTCCAGGACGATATGATCGTATCAATCATCCTTACTTACTCCCTTGATTTCCTGATCAATTAAGGCATAATTTGGTAATTTCGTCCAGGCCGATCCTTTGATCGTCCTGGCCGATAATTTAAAAATACAGTATACCTTAACTATCTATGGCGGCTACTTCTTTCTATTTTGTGCTTATCATCCTAGCCGATAAACGTATCGTCCAGGCCAATATGTTAATGATGGCTGCCTTAATTAAGAATCCTTACTTAGACTTTCTATTTTAAGCTGATCGTCCCGGACGATATAAATATCGGCCGGGCCGATGTGGGCAAAAACAGAAATTCTAAGCCCCTCAAGTGGGTGTGTGTGTATAGGGTTACTTAGCATCAGTCTCTTTGACCATTACAAGTAGACTCAAAAGGTGAAAATCAAAAGTACAGACTGGCTCAACCCTAAACCTACGCAATCCTGAACTTGGCTCCTTCTTGATCGTCCGATCTCCGATTCCTGAAAAGTTAGAAGCAACAAGTAGTCCAAGAGACATAGTATTTGTCAATCATCAAAACATAAGACATAAAAAATAGGTTTGCAACAATCTTCGCCTTTTTTATGATGACAAACACAAGTAGGAAAATATCCAAAAACATTCATTAGATTTTCAAAGTTACAAACAAATTTTCCTACCACACCTAAACAACTTTTCCTACCAAACCTACTCCCCCTTTTGTCATCAGATAAAGAGGGTCCAAAAACAAATAACGACTAAAAGCAAACAACAGGAAACAAACAACAGAAAATACAAACTAAAAGAACGAGGGATCCTGATCATCAGATGGAGGTGGAGGAGGTGGCTGCTGAAAGTAACTGGCAAGCGTGGTAAACTGAGCATTGAACCAGGCGATGTCCTGGTCATGCTGCAGCTGCTGGTGAGTAGATCGTCTGGGCTGATTAGGTGTATCGTCCAGGACGATGCACAATAATTGATCGTACCGGCCGAAGTTAAAACATTTAAAATGCTTACCACGTGTATCATCTAGGACGAACAGTGGATCGGCCCGACCAATTGTCCAATAATGGATCGTCCGGGGCCAAATTTAAAGATCAAAAACGTACTGACATGTGGATCGTCCAGGACGATCCAGTGTATCGGCCAGGACGATGCACATAACATGCATCGGCCAGACGAAATATTCCATCGGCCAGACGAAATATTCCATCGGCCAGGACTATCATCATGATTGCAACATAGTTTGATCATATCATCCAGGATGATATAGGATCGTCCAGGACGATGAGTTAGAGTAAGCACAGAAAAAGGTCAGCAGATGGATTTTGAAGATGATTTGTCATATCGTCCAGGATGATAAAAGTATCGGCCAGGACAATGTGACTAGGAATTGAAAACAAGGAAAAGATGGTGATGATCAAGACCCTAAAAAATAAATCAAAAGAAAAAATAGTCAACACACAGTAAAATAAAAACAAAAACACAACGAAAATCAAACAACGAATATTTTTTGGATTTTAAATTTTCTAATTTTTTTTTTGTTTTATATAGACATCATATGAGAATTCTTTTCAAAAATTTAAACTTTTAATTTTCCAAGAGATCAAGAAGTTTAACAAATCCTAATCAGAAGAAGGTAGAACATCTGATTCTGTTAACCCTAGATCGTACATCCTTCAGGGTACAAAATTCTTTTGGAAAAATAGAAATCTAACTCAGAATAACAAAATAGGATAAAAAGATCTATTCAAGACTTGTTTACAAAGAAAATATCTCATAATTAATAAACCAAAGTAATTTTTCTCAATCATGCAAATTGAAATCAAGTCTTTGAAAGCATCACATAATTAATGAGTTTTCTAAGTTTTAAGAGTTTTACCAAAGAGAGGATAGCTTGCATTTAGTGGGCTCATTTTATGCCTCTTGTCATTTTGATTGGCTCTTTTGAGCATCTTTTGAAACTTTGATACACTTTTGTGTATATAGCTTTCTTTTCAATTTGGCTTCATTGGCCTCTTTCCTTTTTAACTCTTGCAAGCTAGAAACTCATTAATATACCCTTAAAAAAAACTTAGTTGTGAGTACATCCTCCAAATATTAGAGAATATGAGCTCTCTCTCTAACATAGGGAAGATCAATCCACAACACAAAATCAAAATCATGTGATAAATGCAATGGAAAGATTTCAAAAGCTTGAAAGATATCTAAAAAACTTTGGCTATTATGCATAAGATAAATTAATGTAGCAAGATACGAAAAAGATCTTAAATAAAAAGCCATTAGTTAAACTGAGTTTAGACTTTTATTTAGAGAAGAAAATCATACCACTAACAAAAGTCAGAAGGAGGGAAAACATCAATAGTATTACTCCCTTTAACCAATTTAGAAAAACTAAACCCTATCTCCAAAACTCCAATATTTAAAAGCTTGAAAATATTCATCATATGGAAGGCCAAATTTAAAGAACAATGTGAAAACAAAACACATAAAAACAGACAAACAGAATGAAAACAACGCAAACTAGACTACCACCAAGTAAGCACAAAAACTAGCACAAAGAAACACAAAAATTAAACATTTCAAGCACGTGATAAAGCAGCGAGTTTAAGTAATTTTGAGCTGCAAGCCTCCTTATGTCCAGTTATCCTATGCTCCCACGAGGTCTTTGGTGAGAGAGCACACCTGCAAAATTCATCATCAGTCAGATTTAGGAACCCAAATAGATTTGGGATCCTTCTTAGGAAAAGTAGAATACAATGCAGGTATGGTATGCTGTGAATCATGCATCATAGGTCTCCACACCCAATGTGTACTACGGTAACGGTGCAAGTTTGTGAGATGTGTCCTAACATGCCACATGAGAAACATCTAACTCCAGGAAAAGAGTTTCTTAAATGGTTTGAGTTATAATGCCTCTTCCTAGGTTCTGGCTAAAGATCAAAAGTTGAAGTCATCCGATTTTTCTTATATGTATCAAAATCATTTTGAATCCTCAAGTTAGTTCTTTTTAATGCATCATTCTCAATTCTCAAATTTTTCTCAATCTCTTTAGATTTCTTAAGATCAACCTTAAGTGAGGTGTGTGAAGCTTTTAATGCATTATGTTCATCAACTAATTCCAAATGATTTTTGTTCAACTCATCAAATTCATCAAGAAGAGCCATGTGATTTGAATCAATCGTTTCATGATCTTTGAGAAAAACTTCATGCTCTTTTTGTAGATTTGAATGTTCTAATTTTAGACTAGCATGAGTCTTCTTAAGTTTTTTGTATGATGCATGAATTTTTTCACAAATTTCAAACAATTCATCATAGGTTGGTTTACATACCTCTTCCTCATCACTTAGATTTTCTCCCATGAAACACAAGTTTATAGTCTCTTCCTCTGGTTCAATCTCAGAGGAATCAGTACCAGATTCTGCCTAGAAACCTCTTTGGATTTTCTTCTTGTCCTTCCTTGACTTGGCTTTCTCCTCACCTTTTTCCTTTTCTTTGCTTGAATGATCTTGAAGTGTAGGGCAATCGGCTCTCACTTGTCCACATTTCCTGCATTCAAAACAAACAACATCAGAAGATACTTTAATATGTTTATGATCCTTACCTTTTCCCCAACTTTGATGATGCTTTTGTTTCTTCCTTAGAAAGCTTTTGAATTGCCTTGTGATGAAGGCAATTTCATCGCTTTCAGACCCGAAAGATTCAGAATCCGATTTGTGTGCCTTCAATGCAATTATTTTCTCCTTTTTCTTTTCGCCTGCATCAACATTTCTTTGATTCACCCCTTGCTCGTAAGCAATGAGTGAGCCAAGTAAGTTATCAATAGAATAGGTATTTAAATCTTTAGATTCAGTGATTGTAGTGATATTAGCATCATAAGACGAAGGCAAGCATCTCAAGATCTTGTTAACTTTTTCATAATTTGAAAGTTCCTTTCCTAGTGCATGCAATGAAGTGACTATCTGAGTAAATCTAGTGTACATGTCAGAAATTGATTCATGAGGTTTCATACGAAAAAGTTCGTAGTCATGCAAGAGAAGGTTCAAACGGGATTGTTTAACTTCATTAGTACCTTCATAAGTGATGCACAATTTATTTCAAATTTCTTTACCAGTTTTGCAAGTTGAAACATGCATGTAATCCTCAGATTTCAAAGCACAAAAAAAAAACAGTTCAAACATTTTGCATTTAATTGAGCTAAATCACGTTCATCAAAAGTCCATTCAGTAAAAGCAACTTCAGTTTTCACACCATTAATTTCACGAGAAGGTGGAGAATAACCTTCTTGAATAAGCATCCACATGCGATAATCAGTAGATTGTAAAAACGTTGACATGCGAGTTTTCCAAAAATCAAAAGGTAGGTTATCAAACAGGGGAGGTCGGGTAATAGAATACCCTTCCGTAGTGTTACGATTCCCAATGTTAGCCATGGATAAAATTCAAAAAGTTTTCAAACTTTAATTTTTGAATCCTGCTCTGATACCACTTGAAAGTTCGTTAAGGGATGTTAAGCCCTATGAACTTAGTCCCAAGACAACCGAGAGGGGGGTGAATTGGTATTTTAAAAACTCTTTTCACAAAGAAAGAAAATTGCATAAACCAAATCACACCACAGAAATAAATGCGGAATTTAAAAGCGCGGAAGCAAGAAAAAGAACACATAAATTTATAGTGGTTCGGTCGACTCGACCTACGTCCACTCCTTGGAGGCACCCTCCAAGTATTGCACTACAAAACGTGACTCTCCTTTAGCCCACACGGCTAGGTGGAGAAGCCCTCACAAAACCTCCTTTTTGCCACCCCGGCAAGGCAGAGAACCTACCTCCTTTTGCTTTCTCCTGAAGCTGGCAGAGAACCAAAACCAAAAGCAAACTCCTTACCTCTACTGACCCTTCCACGGACGAGAAACTCTAGACGAAGATGAAGAAGAGAGATCCTTGAAGCAACCCTTGTGAATCCCCTCACAAACTCCCCCTCACAAGATCCTCTCTCTCTCCTCTCTCTCTTTCTCTCCTCAAGGTCTTCTCAGGTCAAGACAGCAGCCAAAGGTCTTGAAAAATGTTGAACAAGAGCTCTTAAATAGAAGAGCTTCAAAGGAGCTCATTAATTGCAAGTAGCCGACTTTATCGTCCAGGCCGATATGGATATCAGCCTGGCCGATAAGTACAAAACTTAGAGGATCGGCCAGAGCATTGCTCTGGATACACTCTTGGACGATTGAAATTTGGCTTGATAGTCCTGGCCGATCTCACGATCGTCCTGGCCGATCAGTTCAAATCAGAGGCAAATCATCCTGAGCATTGCCCTGTTTTTGAGCTGGTCTATATTTATCGTCCTGAAGTAACTTAAGGTTTTTGACTAGATCGTCTTAGCCGATCCTGCGATCGTCCAGGATGATATGATCGTAACAATCATCCTTACTTACTCCCTTTATTTCCTAATCAATTAAGGCATAATTTGGTAATTTCGTCCAGGCCGATCCTTTGATCGTCCTGGCCAATAATTTAAAAATACAGTATACCTTAACTATCTATGGCGGCTACTTCTTTCTATTTTGAGCTTATCGCCCTGGCCGATACACGTATCGTCCTGTCCGATATGTTAATGATGGCTGCCTTAATTAAGAATCCTTACTTAGACTTTTTATTTTAAGCTGATCGTCCCGGACGATATAAATATTGGCCGGGCCGATGTGGGAAAAAATTGAAATTCTAAGCCCCTCAAGTGTGTGTATGTAGGGTTACTTAGCATCAGTCTCTTTGACCATTACAAGTAGACTCAAAAGGTGAAAATCAAAAGTACAGACTGACTCAACCCTAAACCTACGCAATCCTGAACTTGGCTCCTTCTTGATCATCCGATCTCCGATTCCTGAAAAGTTAGAAGCAACAAGTAGTCCAAGAGACATAGTGTTTGTCAATCATCAAAGCATAAGACATAAAAAAAATGTTTGTAACAAAGATTAGAGAAAGTCGCCTTAGATAGTTTGGTCACATAAAACGGTGGCCTTGTGATGATCCGGTTACGAGAGTAGAGGTATTAGATTTGACTTATGTTAAGAAAGGTAGGGGTAGACCTAAAAAGACTTGGTTAGAAAATATTAGGAATGACCTTTCTTTATTAGATTTAAACGAGAATTTGACTTTTATAGGACACAATGGAGAAAAAGGATTCATGTAGCCGACCCCACGTAGTGGGATAAAGGCTTGATGTTGTTGTTGTTGTTGTTGTAATAAGTAAGAAATTTGAGTTGAGTATGAAGGTTGAATTATCATAATTCTTGGGATTTAACATAAGACAAATGGATAATGGATTTTTTCTTAATCAATCAAAATATATTATGGACATCCTAAAAAAATATGAAATAGATGAAACCAAGCCAATAGACACTACCATGAGATCAAGTGTTCGATTAAATAAAGACTCAAATGGAAAATTAGTTGATCAAAAGAAATATAGAGGAATAATTAGATTGCTCCTTTACTTGATAGCTAGCAGACCTGATATAATATTTAATTGTTGCCTTTGTGCTAAATTTTAAGCTAATCTAAAAGGGTCCCACCTGATTGTAGTTAATATAATCCTTTGATATATCTTTGGACCAAAAACTTAGGAATTTGGTATCAAAGAATAACACTTCTTTTGCAATTATAATATATTATGATTCAGGCTTTTTAGGGCGTAGAGTGAATAGAAAGAGCACCTTTAGAATGTGTTAATTCATAATATAATCCTTAGTCTCCTAGTTGCACTTTTTACTATTGAAGCTGAATACATAGCCTTAAGAAGTTGTGGGGACTAAGTCCTTTGGTTAAAGCAACATATTCTAGATTTAGGATAACCTGTAAGCACAATGTTAATCCTATGTGATAATATTAATGTCATATGTATCTCTTAAAATCCTATCTAATATTTTAGAACCAAACATATTAACATAATGCATCATTTTATTAGGGACCATGTTACTAAAGGAGACATTGAGCTACACCATATAGCAACTGAAAACCAACTGACTGACATCTTTATTAAACCAGTGGCCTTTGAAACTTTCAGCATTTTAAGGACTATATTAGGAGTTATAGACATAAATGGATGAACTTGATGATTACTAAACTTGAATTTTGTATTTTTTATTTCTTTTCACTATGATGTTTTTACCTAAAAGAGTTTGATTTTCATTATTAATTTTGATTTTCTCTTCGTTTGTCTTACAATTTAAAAACAAAAAAAAATAAATATCAGATCATTGCTCATCCATTTACAAAATGAATGCTTTGTCTTATTTTATTTAAAAACATGTAATATATGCTTTGACTTCCCTAAATTAGTTAAAGGAGAAAACATTGTCGATTATTTTTTTTCCTCTAACTCCTAGCAGTGTAATTTTCTCTTTGAAGAAAAAACTATTTCAAATTACAAGTTAGACTTTGAAATTGTGATCTTTTCTATCTTCTTAGAGTAATATATATCATATAAATAATGTTCAAAGTTACTAAATCACTTTCAGGTTTTCTTGATCATGTTGTTGCAGTTATTATATGAATATGATTCTGATTTGTAGTTTATTCATTCTTATATTAGATCGTGAGTTTTTTTTCTCTTATATCTAGAATATATTCTCATAATTGAGAGTCTTTAAAGGTTTTGAAGGGAGCTAGCTCACAAAAATGACAAGAGGCATAAAATGAGCCCAAAAGAAAACTGAAAAAAATGTATAATAATCTCCAAATAACTAAAAGATCGCAAAGTGTATCAAAATCAAAAGATTCGTAAAGTGTTCCAAACAACTAACAAGAGGTATAAAATGAGACTATAACGACATAAGCTTCCTTCTCTTTCAAACTTTTATATCTTAGAATAATTAATTTGTCACTTGATATTTCAAACACTTGATTTTTGAAACCCATAATTTTGGCTAATTACAATGCTATATTATTCTATCAGATATTTTTTTCTGGAACAAAGTTGTAAATAGATCACCTTTCTTATCTTTTTTCTTTTATGAGTTAGATTGTTGTTTTTGAAAGATTTTTAATCTATAAGGAGTCCGAGCTAGGGTTAACAAGATCGGTTGTTCTACTATTTTTCAAATTTCAGTGTTGTCAATTCATTTCTTACTTTTTTAAAATCTAAACTTAAGGTAGTTTTGTCATTTATTAAATGACGGTTGTTAATAAAAAATACTTGTTTTTGGTATTTTTATTATTTTTATCATCATTTGTTGTATTTTTACTTATTCTAATTTTTTTCTGTTATACTCTATTTTTTTATTTCTAGTGTTTTCTAATTTCTACTTTTTGTGATGAAAAAAGGGGAGTATGTATGTTTGTAAAGCTTGTGTGCTTCTAAAAGTTATTTTTATTTAGTGCTTGTTATTATCTTCCTACTTAGTTGTTTTATTTATATTATTTTTTTTCTTTTACATTAAAAAATGTTTTTTTTTCACCTCCCCTATTTTTTAAAGAATTATCTTAGTAATGGGAAGTTTATGGAATAGCAAAACACCTTTAAGAGATTTTAATAACAATATTTGTCATCATAAAAAGGGGGGAGATTATTGCATATCTGGGCTCAAGTGTTGTGATTTTGATGATAAGAAATATTATTATTTTTATTTACTATTATTGACCTTATATTCTTTTAAACTTAGGGTCAAAGGGTTTGACTTGGTCAAATTGACCTAGACAAGCCCTAAGACCATCTCCCTTATACTTAGTGGGTCAAACCATGTATAGTGAGCCCATACCATGACCCTAGGTCAACCAAGTTAAAATTAAAACTATTCCACTAATTTGATTAATCTAAATGGACCCCAATCCATTAATATTTCAACTTTAATCAAAAGTTTCCCTATTGGCCTCCAACAAACTTGAACATAAAAACAACTTAAACTAACTACATGATCTAGGACCTATACAAAGCCACACAAGCCAACTACATATACTTAGAATTGTTAGGGCACCACTTCTAGTTCTAAATTAGGCCGGTGTTTTACTTTTTCTATTTCTATTTCTATGATATGTTTGTTTGTGGCACGTATGTTGATTTAATTGGTTTGCTTTAATTAGTTTTAATGATATTTATTTCATTATTGTGCTTTATATACTTGGTTGAGTATATAATTTGTGCGATAGATTACTCAAGGGTCAATGGTTCCTTTAATAATGATGTTATCTTTTGTAGGTGGCCATGCTCATGCAACACTAATAAATGAGACAAAAATCATCAAACATAAAAACTAATGTTGTTTTCTATAGATGCTCTAGAAATTGCTAAGCCCCCTCCATAAATCAAAAGATCTTGGCCAAGTGTGATTGTTAATGTGTGTTTTCTTCATATCTAAATTGCTTGGGATGTTTCTTTATTTAACTACTTAGGAATATCATGCAGGAGAGTCTAGATTTTTCCCTTTTCAATGTAATGTAATGTAATTTGTAATGTAATATCAAGTTATAAATGTCTTCAAAAATGAGGCACTTCAAACACTCGATACTCAAAGAGAAAAAGAAAAGCCCTTTATAGGGAATTTCTTAGTCATTTGGATACCCTTTTAGAGGAATATATGGAGGAAGACGATCCTTCAAAGATGATCCAAAGGAAAATGATTTGGAGGAGGATGATCCACTTGAAGACAAAGTCTTGAAGACAAAATGCCTTACTTTTATGGCATGCGTCATTCAATAGGATTAGAATCCAGGTTGTTGTCGGTGGGGCCTAACTACCATTACTTCTTTTGTAGAGTCTAAGTTATACTTATATAGCACTTATCATGGGTTGTGGACTTTCTATTACTTTGGGTTGATTTATATTGATATGTTTTCTTTATGTGTGGAGTTAAAATTGCATACTTTTTTTAGATTTCTTGTTTGCATGTGTTTGGCTTGATATAATTAGGTTCTTTAGGAATAAAAGATATCTTTTCTACTCAAAATTAAATTCTAAAATTTTATGAATTAAATAACATAAGAACTTAATGACTTAGGGAATAGCCAAAATTATCTAGGGTCGCATGCATATTATTGCATTTCTCTTCTCCTTTGCTATAAGACACTTGACCAAATGCAGGTAGAGTTTAGATAATCTAGCCTTTAATCAGCATGCATTTCATTAGAACCTTGGGAAGCCTAATCTTTCTAAAAAAATTATTTTTATAAGCCTTTAACAATTTCATACATACTTTATTTGAAACCTTTAATCAGCATGCATTTCATTAGAAACCAACTAAATAAAAACATTAATTGCTTTATCTCTAGGGGCATTCACCATACATAAGTCCAAGACAAATTAAGAAACTCTCTAGATCTCAGTCTTACTTCCAATAACTGAACTACCTACCCCTCTTTCATAAAAATTAGATAATATGAATTTTACAGGCTTAGGTGGTTAGTTGGCATTCCTTTTTAGGTAGGATATAAGCCTATAATGCATTAGTTAGGACACAGTCATTAGTGTTGGGTGTAGAACACTGAACCCATTTTAGATTTAGGATTTAAGACTACTACATTTGGTGTCTCGTAGTATGCCTTATCGATGGGTAAGTTCTCTTTTCTTCAGGGGCTATAAACCCTACATATCTATGTTGCATAGATGATGACACCTCCATCTTTTACCTCTATATGCTTTGAGTGCATGATTTTTTCTCCAGTCTCTTCTCAGTGTTAGTCCATTTGGATGTTAGCGTGAACCATGTGTGTTGAATAAGCCCACTTGAACCCTTTTTTCCCCTTTGAGTAGGAACTTCCTAGTCTCTGCCCTCTATACCAATCCCTTTAGAAAGCATAATGTCATATCCTTAATCAAGAGTATTCTCAGGTTCTAGCCTGAGATGTAATTAACCATAGGGGCTTGTGCTCGTGGGAAACAAAACTCCATAATAAATAAACCCCTCTCAAGCTGATGTATCAGGTGGGGAAAATCCCATGACATTGATACAGATATATATATTATTACCCATTAAGATGCGTTGGAGAGAGCCTCTATCATCAATGGTTAATCGTATATGCGATCTAATCTGCCCTCACATTGGCTTGCTTGCAAAGAGCGTGGAGGCATGCGACCATCTCATCCTTCGGGATGGTGTGGTTGTATACCCTCTGCACTCTGTCCCCCATACAGTAGTGTCCTTTTGAAGGTCCATAACTATGCTATCCCCTAATAATTAAAGTTCATTACAAATTTATGTTGTCTGTTAAATATTAACATTCTAGGTCCACAAGCTTACTCTCAAGCCGGCTCATGATCAGCTAGACTAGGACTAAGTCAAGCCTATAATTTTAATTTAAATGCATGTTCTATCTTTTCTTGAGTCAATTATAATATGATGGATCCTAAAGCTAAGTAACCTTTCACACACACACACACACTCAAGGGAGTGAGTAAAGGGAAATAGAGAAATTAATTTTTTTGTCTAAATCGTACAAGTCAATTTTGGATTGTCCTGGATTATCTATTCAGCTCTTAAAATTAATTAGGTCATCTAGGACATGTAAACATGATTAAACAAATCATCCTGAATGTTACTCCCATCATCCTAGATGATATGCTCCAATCATAAAACTAGCTGCCAAACTCATTTAGTCAAGATTTTAAAACTCTCAAATTTGCACTAATCATATAGAACCATCCTAATCATCCTAGATAATTAGTATTAATTATGCCTAAATTAATCAAGTTATTAGTAGAGTAATTAAGGTTAGATTAATTAATCAATTATACAGGATGATCACACCTAAGCTTTCTCTTAAATCTTTTAGACATCTCAAACTATTTATTGGACAATAATGTCTAATTTTGAACTAATCATATAGGACGATCACAACACTATCCTAGAAGATTAATTATATTTCTACATATTATCTTGATTTATCTCCTGGATGTCCCAAACTATCTACTGGATGATAATGTCTGATTTTGAACTAATGGTATAAGATGATGGCCACATCATCCTGGACAATCAGAACAAACTTTGTGTTCTAATTCGATAGGATACCCAGATCATCCTAGCTAGAAGGGAAGATTTAAACTAATCATACATGATGATTTGTCAATCTTCCTGGATGATCTTTGACAATAAGTTAAAAATTAGGGCATTTTTAAGGCCATCTATTTAAGCTCTCTTAATTACTAATTATACAATCTTTTTCTATTGTCCTGACCTGAGAGAACTTAGAGAAGTAGAACGAGAGCTTGGGGGGGGGAGAGAGAGAGAGAGAGAGAGAGAGAGAGAATCTTATGATGGGGAGTTTGTTAGGTATTTATAAAGGTTGCTCTGAGTAAGGATTCAAGTTATCTTCTCCAATCACCATCCTTGGCTCTTTGGTGGCTCTAGGGAGGTCTGCCTTAGGAGAAAGCAAAAGGAGATAGGAATCCCTGCCTGATTGAGAGGAAGTAAAAGGAGTCTAGGTTTTCTACCTCATCATGGTCGGAGAAAAGATTTTGTAAGGGCTTCTCTACTTTTCTTTAGGAGAAAAAGGATAAACACTATAGTTTTAGTGTAATACCTGGAGGGAAGGCTCTAGAGAGTGGATGTAGGTTAAGTTGACTGAACCACTATAAAAATATAGTGTGTTCTTTCTATTTTTTGTTCCTGTACTTAATTTATGTATTATTTACTCTTGATTATTTATGTGTTTGAAATATCATAATTCTATTTCTGTGAAATTATTTTGCTTCCACCTTAGTATAAATGTAGTTTATTTTCAAATATAAAAAATCTCAAAAAGATTTTCTCTTTTTTTAAGTTAAAATTTTTAAAACACCAATTCACCCCCTATTAGATAGCCTCGGGCAAGTTCATAAGGGCTTAACAAACCTAACAAATTCTTAGAGAGAGAGAGAGTGAAAGCTTTCCCTTATCTTGCTCACGCAGCCCCTACCCGTCTCCTCTACCCTGCTCTGCCAAATCTCCCTCAGTCGATTCCTGCCCTATCCCCTTTTCAAATCAGACTGTTAATAATTTTTTTTATTATTTTTATAATTATGTTCATTATAATTTAATTATATATATATATATATATATATATATATATATATATATATATATATATATATATATATATATATATATATATATATATATATATATATATATATATATATATATATATATTGTGTGTGATGAAAGTTAAGAGAAAAGAAAGAAGTAAATGAAAAAAATAACAGAAAAGAGTGAAATTAAAAAAAGAAAAAAAAAAGAGAAGAAAAAAAAAAAGTAAAAAAGAAGAGGGGAGAGAGGGAACCTTCTTATTCATTTCACACAAAATCCCACTCTCGCTGTTTGCAGAGGATCAAAAATGCCCTATATGCACTTTCGTAGCATGGTGGGAGGAAACTCAGTGTGGCGCCTACGACAAGGCGAATAATCACCTAAATTCCCATTTTCGACGTTTGCGACAGACGAGAGAACCACCTATATGTGCTCTCGTAGCACAATATGAGGAAGCCCGGTGCAAGGCATACAGCGAGGTGGGTGAGCCCTATACACACGCTTGTAGCGTGGTGGGGAAAGTAACTTATGTTCTTCATACATGAACTTTTTAAGACTCCATACACGCTCTCGTAGTGTGGTGGTAATCGAAGATGTATGATCACAGTGTCACCCGGCACCAACCATAAATGCTCTTATAGCAGGGTGGGATGGTCCAATTTCCTATAGTTTCCTCTAAACTGGGGAGATGTTTGGAGGATATCAAAATTTCATCTGAAAATGCGCAAGAGTTGGAAAAATTAATAGGGGACTCATGGACTTGATTTGGACCAAATGACAAAGGACTAGGACTTAAATTTGAACATTAAATGAACTAATTTCAAACTTGAATAAATGAGTAAACGACTTAAATAAATTTGTATATAACTTGACTTGAACAATCAATATTGAACTATACTAGAACTTGAATAGAAAGTTAGTTGATTGAAACCATAGGAAACATGCCATAATCCACTAACGATGAATTGGATCTTAAAATGATAAATGCAAATATAATTTACAAAATAATGAATTCCTAATTAAATGCAAATGAATGAGTTTGGGAATTGCATTTGAATAAAAGACTTCCAATATGACTTGCTTGAAAATCATAACACGAAGGCTTCCTCAATGCTACAACTCATTCCTTTATTATGGCAAGTCAAGTGCAAGCACCAACAGGTAATAATCAACCTATAAGCGTATGCAAGGAGTTATTCTAGATGCGTTCAAAAGGATGATAATAAGTAAGTAGAGTTTTGCAAGAATATATGAAGAACTCGTAATGAAGGTGGATATTCACGTGTGTATGAAGCAAACAAGTAATGAATAAAATAACTTGCTCTCAAACACATGCATCGATTTCTTGCAAAAGATTTGAAAGTCAAGACCTGATAAATAATGCAAATTATCAAAAGACATGTAAATAATGCAGTATGTCTATGAATAACGAGCTATTACATGATATGTTTATAAGCAAGGCATGAAGGTGGTGATTTACATAGAGTGAGGATGAAATCAATGACGTGTAATAATACTATCCACCATCCTTCTAACATGTGCAAGAGGATTGTGAGGGATGAAATGGAACAACCTGATATAAGTGATATGCAACATTTGAAGAGTGCATACCAATTCAAGTTGAAGTATGGCCCTCCTACAGCCACCGTAAGTCGACATGCAAACAAATGTATTGAACCCTTACAATTGAGGGGGATTGGTATACAATGAGCACAATGACTTAATGTATATGATGAGACAGAAGATTACAATGTATGTAAAACATCACCTATAAACCAAGTTATCATACCGTATTGAATGTAGATACTTGCAAGAAATGGCAGAAATCCAAAGCATACATGATAATATCCCCTATGACAAATGCCAAAATATTCTACACTAAGTACACGATAGGTGTGATGGGTCCTCTATAAATGTAACAAATCTCCTTACAATAAATACTGATTGTCTTAGGGATGCATATGATAGCCCTACAAACACTGAAACATGTGCAAACACGTGTAGAAAGTTGCTACTTAAAATACATAAAGAGATCGATAACGAAGGTAGCAATTCATCAATCAGCATGTATAGAAGGTTTGGTGATAAATGTGGAAATCAATGCAGACAACATTGGAATATCCCTACAGTCAACATCAACTACCCAGTAAAGGAAAATGACAATCCCTTACAAATAACTATTAGATACATGTGAGTACACATGAACGACAATGATTTGCATCCAAATGAATATTATGCAATCTATATAAAAATGAGGATGACTGATGCATATATCAATCAAATAAACAAATGTATTGCCCTTTTATTATTTACAAAGACAATAAAGGACATGTCTTCAAACATGGATTTGCAAGATGATATGCCAAACTCTTGCAACCAACAAAAGGAGCAATTATTAGGTCCTTTCACTGGATGTAGAGGAAGGTTCGGTTTTATCCAAAAATAGGTAAAAAGTGCAAATACCGAGTTTTTTGAAAAACTCGGTATTTTTTCAAAAAACTCGGTATTTGCACTTTTTTAGGCAAGACCGAACCTTCCTCTAGGTCCTTGCACCGGACCAAATAAGAATCCTAGTAAAAGAGGCCAAAATATATAAAATAGTCTATATAGATGTGAATGGCAAATGTTATGCCCACGTTCTTGCAATAATAGTAGGGAGGCCATAGATGAATAATGCAGTTACCTATGTATGCTGAAAGTCAACATACAATGAGCAATGTACAGTAAATGCTGAATCTTCCCTATAACCAACCATATTTATACATACAACATATCATTTGTGAGTAAACTATAGAATATGTGTTATATATACAGAACCCCCACACACCTATAAATCATCACAACAAAATATGTAGAAAATGCAACAAATGCAAGTACCTATAAGCTAACATAGAAGACCTGTTGTATGCCTGATGTGGTGTTCACAAGCAAAATTCTAAAGCACTAAAAAAATACAAGCTCCCATAGGCTGCTATGGGAGATTTGTATACATGCTACTTGTTATCTGCAAGCAAATGTTGGATGATATACAGCTAGTGCAAGTGTCTACGGCCCCTTGTAGAAAACCTTACATACACACTAAATGTTGTCCACAAGAAGATGAAAGAAAATATTACAAATGCAAGAACCAATAGCAAAAAGTAGGAGATTTGTTAGTGTTTGAATAGTTGCTATTTGAATGAGTTATATTTATGCAACTTATGTAGTTTTGATGATTTCAAACATTATTGTTCAAATGTATAGTTATCTCCTAACAATTTCAGAAGATTTGCACTTGCTCTTGTGTGTACTAACATTTCAGGAAAATCAGACTCCAGACTACTTTTGAATTAATTTTGAAAGGGAGTGATTGTAATTGAGTGAATAAAATCTCACACACACACACACACAAATAAGGAGATCTTGAAATTCTATACTGATCGTACAGGACGATATTTATCGTACTGGACGATCTGTCAGTTATCTCCTATAGAACACTTGGAACGAATAGGAACTTGCTTTGAAAAAATTTTCTAAGTCCTATTCGTCCAGGACGAAATTTATCATCGTCCCAGGCGATGGGTTCTCTGGATAATTTTCGTCCAGACGAATTTTGACCATCGTACGAGGCGATGGGTTCACTGGAAAAATTTCGTACAGACGAAAATAAATATCGTACAGGACGATCAGCTCTCTGGAAATTTTTTTTCGTCCGAACGAAAACAAATCATCGTCCCAGGCGATGGGTTCACTGGAAAAAGTTCGTCCAGACGAAATAAATATTCGTCCAGGACGATCAGCTCTCTGGAAAATTTTCGTCCAGACGATCACATTTTCGTTCAAACGATAAACCGACTTAGAACAGTTTTCAGCAGTTTCTAGAACCGACCTTGCAATAACCGTTCGTACTGGACGAACCAAGTTCGTACAGGACGATCAGCTGTACGAAGTCAGTTCGTACACATATACAAATTGGGTCGTTTCAGATCGTTTAAGTAAAATCGTCCAGGACGATCCAGAATCGTACCGGACGATCCACTGCGTACAGAATTGAATATTTGCAGTTTTTGGGCGGTTTCACTTGTCTTTTATATAAATAGTCCAAATTAGACTGCCACCCAATCTTTTTGTCATTTGATCTTCGTGCCTATTGAGAGAATAGCCAAGGAGAGAGTGGAAGAGAGCATTCAAAGGAGGATTCCTACCACTGGAGCGAGAAGGCTTCACTTGGATTGCTAAGGTAAGAGTCTCTACTTGTGAAATTGGATTTCTTCACTCTTTTTCTTTCTTCCTTCTAGATTCTTGTGAGAAGATCATTCAAGAAGATCCGGTTCTCTGCCGACACTTGGAGAGTGTGAACAGCCGAAGGGTTCTCTGCCCACACTAGGAGAGTGTGAAAGGACGAAGGTTCTCTGCCTACACTTGGAGGAAAGGACGACGTTCTCTGCCGACACTTGGAGAGTGTGAACAGAAGGTTCTCTGCCCACACTAGGAGAGTGTGAAAGGACGAAGGTTCTCTGCCTACACTTGGAGGGTGTGAAAGGACGACGGTTCTCTGCCAACACTGGGTTTTGTGTAAAAGGACGGACGGTTCTCTGCCGCACCGGGGGAGTGGTGAAAAGAGTGTGTTGTAAGGGCTTCTCCGCCTTGCTGTGGGTGCAAAAGGAGAGTCACTATTGGTATTAGTGCAATACTCAGAGGGCGCCTCTGAGGAGTGGATGTAGGTCTGGTTATAGACCGAACCACTATAAATCTGGTGTCATTTACTTTACAGCTTTTACGTTTCCGCACTTTAAATTTCAGTTTTAACAACTCTGTGGTTGAAAAACATTTTTCTACTAACCTTAAAAGAAAATTTTATTTCGGTTCAACTTTAACATTAAGAGGGTTTAAAATTTTTAAAACTACCAATTCACCCCCCCTCTTGGTAGCCTTGGGACATTTACTTAGGCTTAACAACCTAATTACTGGACTCAACAAGTGGTATCAGAGCAGAGTTTCAAAATCATAAGTTTGAACTACTTTTTGATTAACGTAGATGGCTACATTTGGAAACCGAAACACACCTGAGGGTTACTCTATCACTAGACCTCCACTGTTTGACAATATTCCTTTTGATTTTTGGAAAACACGCATGTCTACTTTCTTACAGTCACTTGATTATCGCATGTGGATGCTAGTCCAGGAAGGTTACACAAAACCAACTAGATTAGTTGATGGAATTAGGGTAGATACACCCTTTGCAGATTGGACTATAGAAGAACGTGACTTAGCACAATTAAATGCGAAATGTTTAAATAGTTTCTTTTGTGCTTTAAAATCTGAAGACTACATGCGAGTTTCCACTTGTAAAAGCGGAAAAGACATATGGGATAGACTTTGTATTACTTATGAAGGGACAAATGAGGTTAAGCAATCAAGACTCAATATCTTGTTACATGACTACGAATTATTTCGCATGAAACCTAATGAATCTATATCTGACATGTACACAAGATTCACTCAAATTGTCACCTCTTTGCATGCACTTGGTAGGGAATTAACTAATGCTGAAATGGTTAATAAAATTCTTCGTTGTTTACCTACTGCATACGATGCTAAAATTACTGCAATTACAGAGTCAAAAGATCTGAACATTTATTCTATTGACAATCTTCTTGGTTCACTCATTGCTTACGAGCAAGGAGTAAGTCAAAGAAAGATTGATGCAGGTGAACCAAGAAAGGAAAAGAATCTTGCATTAAATGTGGAAGAGTCAGAAAGTGAACACTCACAACCTGAGGATGAAGACGATATAGCACTGATGACTAGACAATTCAGAAGCTTTTTAAAGAGGAAGCAGAAGAGACGCCAGCAATGGAATAGAGGTAAGTATAACAAAAATGGCAGGGTTTCTAATGAAGTGATTTGTTATGAATGCAGGAAACCAGGTCATATAAAAACTGATTGTCCAAAACTTAAAGCCACTCCTAGCAAGGAGAAGGTAGAGGAGAAACCAATGGTAAAGAAGGGCAAGAAGAAGTTTCAAAAGGCTTTTTGGGCGGACTCAGCTTCAGACTCATCTGAGACTGAAAACGAAGAAGAAGTCACCAACCTTTGCTTGATGGCAGATAAAGCTGAACAATCAGATCAAGAAGAGGTATGTGATTTAACCTATGATGAACTGTTTGAAGTTTCTGAACACATGCATGATGCATATAGGAAAACTAAAAAGATGCATTCTAGTTTAGTTTTAGAATTGGAAGAGCTTAATAAGGAACACGAAATCCTTAGGAAAGATCATGCTTTAATTGATAGCAACCACATGAAACTACTTGATGAATATGATGACTTGAATAAAAATTTTGAAAATTTAAAATCATCCTATGCTGAACTTGAAAAAGAATTTGAGAAATTTAAGGATGAATCTGAGCACAAGACATATAGAATCAATTATACAAATCGAATCTTGAAGGATATGAATTCATTTTACAAACTTACTATAAGAGCTCTCGAGGATAATAGGATCCCCCCTAAACTTGAAGATTTTACAAATCCTAAATATTATCATAAATTCATGAAATCCCTTAGAAGACAATCATATGAAAGAAAACATAGGAATATTTTTCCTAATGTTAAATGTAACAATTGTGGATTTTTGGGACATATATCTCACACCTGCACTTTAAAGATGAAACCTAATTTGGTGTGGAGAACTAAGATGCATAAACCTAGACATATCACACATGCATCTGATTATAAATTTCATAAAGGTGAACCCAAACTAGTTTGGGTTCCCAGGTCTAACATTTGAGAATTTTGCAGGAATACTCTCACACAAGACCTCGTGAGAGTATATGGTACCTGGACAGCGGATGTTCTAAGCACATGACTGGAGATACTGCTCAATTCATAACGCTGGAAACCAGGAGTGGAGGCAAGGTTACACTTGGAGATAATACCACAAAAAGAAGGTGGTTGGATCAGGTATGATTGGAAATTTGAAAAACTTTTTCATAGATAATGTTTTATTAGTTGAAGGCTTAAAACATAATTTGCTTAGCATAAGTCAGCTATGTGATAAGGGCTATAATGTAAAATTTTTACCTACTAGCTGCATAATTAGCCTAAATGGGAAAATTGTTTTAAATGGAAAAAGGGTGAACAATGTCTACATGCTAGATTTAAATTGTATTCAATCTCCTACTGCTTTTTGTTTGAAAACTGTTTCTGATGAATCATGGCTTTGGCATAGGAGACTTTGTCATTCTAGTATGAAAAATCTTAGAAAAATTACCCAAAAGAATTTGGTTAGAGGAATACCTAAACTAGACTTTAATAAGGACCACTTATGTGATGCATGTCAATTAGGAAAACAAGTGAAGTCCTCTTTTAAGTCCAATAAAGATCTTAGGACCAGTAAACCTTTAGAAATTCTTCACATGGATCTTTTTGGACCTGTAAGCACGGTTAGTCTAGGAGGAAAGGTATATGGATTTGTAATAGTAGATGATTTTTCAAGATTCACCTGGGTTAAATTTCTTTTTCATAAGAGTGAATCATTTGAGGAATTCAGAAATTTTTCAACTTGGATACAAAGAAAACTAGGATGTGAAATAATTTCTATACAAAGTGATCATGGAGGAGAATTTGAAAATGAAAGATTTGAAGATTTCTGTAAAGAAAAGGGGATTGATCACAATTTTTCTGCACCTAGAACTCCTCAACAAAATGGAGTAGTTGAAAGAAAGAACAGAACATTAATAGAAGCCGCCCGAGCAATGTTAGCAGAATACTCTCTTCTTCTAGATATTTTTGGGCTGAGGCAGTTAGCACTGCATGCTATGTTCTGAATAGGGTAAATGTGAGATCAAATTTGAATAAAACACCCTATGAATTGGTAAAAGGTAGAACACCAAATTTATCTCATTTACATGTATTTGGTTGCAAGGTGTTCATACATAATAATGGAAAATCTGCCTTAGGAAAATTTGATCCAAAATCAGATGAAGGAATTTTCGTTGGATATTCAAGTGTTGGAAAATCTTATAGAGTATTCAACAAAAGAACTTTAGTCATTGAAGAAACCACACATGTTGTTTTTGATGAAAATGAAAATATGGAAGAGCCAAAAGTTGTTGAAGAAGAAATTGAAGAAAACTCCCAAAAGATTGATAGATTAAATTTGGAAGAAAATGTGGAAGAAAATATAGAAAGAGAAGACCCTTTGCCTAGAGATTTGAGATTTTCTAAAAATCACCCAAAGGAATTAATTATAGGTGAACCAAGTGAGGGTGTTAGAACTAGGCGTGGATTAAACAAGGAAGTCAATCATTCAGCCTTTATTTCAACCATTGAACCCACTAACATTGATCAAGCACTTTCAGATGAATTTTGGATATTGGCCATGCAAGAAGAGTTAAATCAATTTGTAAGAAATAAAGTTTGGGAACTAACTACAAGGCCAAAAGATCAAAGTGTTGTAGGAACCAAGTGGGTGTTCAAAAATAAAATGAATGACTCAGGAGTAGTCATTAGAAATAAGGCTAGATTAGTAGCTAAGGGGTATAATCAAATTGAAGGAATTGATTTTGAGGAAACTTTTGCTCCTGTAGCTAGACTTGAAGCAATTAGGGTTTTACTAGCCTTTGCCTGTTTTAAAGGTTTTAAATTGTTTCAAATGGATGTTAAAAGTGCCTTTTTAAATGGAGTAATTGAAGAAGATGTTTTTGTAGAACAACCTCCAGGTTTTGAAAATTCTAAATTTCCAAATCATGTTTTCAAATTAAAAAAGGCATTATATATGGATTGAAACAGGCACCTAGAGCTTGGTATGAGAGGTTAAGCACCTTCCTACTTGAAAGATCTTTTGAAAAAGGAAGTGTGGATACAACTCTCTTTTTAAGAAAAATTGGAAAGGATATACTTATTGTTCAAATTTATGTGGATGACATCATCTTTGGATCTTCAAATAAACATCTTTGTGATGATTTTTCTAAAACAATGAGTAATGAATTCGAAATGAGTCTAATGGGAGATTTAAATTACTTTCTAGGATTTAGCATTAAGCAACTTGAGGAAGGTACTTTTCTTAGTCAAAACAAATATATTAAGGACATCCTCAAAAAATATGAAATGGACAATGCTAAACCTGTTAGTACACCAATGAGTTCTTCAGTTCAGTTGGATAAAGACCTTAAGGGAAAATCTGTTGATCAAAAGAAATTTAGAGGGATAATTGGATCTTTACTTTACTTGACAGCTAGCCGACCAGATATTATGTTTAGTGTTTGCCTATGTGCTAGATTTCAATCAGATCCAAAAGAATCACATTTGACAGCAGTAAAAAGGATTTTAAGATATCTACTAGGAACTCAAAACTTAGGAATTTGGTATCCAAAGTTTAGCTCTTCATTTGAAATTATTGGTTACTCAGATTCTGACTTTGCAGGCTGTAGAGTGGATAGGAAAAGCACTTCTGGAACATGTCAATTCATTGGAAATTCATTAGTTTCATGGTCTAGTAGAAAACAAAATTCAGTGGCACTATCTACTGCAGAAGCAGAATACATTGCATTAGGAAGTTGTGTGGCACAAGTACTTTGGTTAAAACAACAGTTGATTGACTTAGGATTAACTATAGGCACTATTCCAATTTATTGTGACAATACTAGTGCTATTTGTATTTCAAAAAATCCTATTCAACATTCTAGAACCAAACACATTGATATAAGGCATCATTTCATAAGGGATCATGTATCCAAAGGAGAAATTGAACTCATACATGTTTCAACTGAAAATCAACTTGCAGACATTTTTACAAAACCTTTAGCCTTTGATACCTTCAGTACTTTAAGAACAAGGCTTGGTGTTATTGATTTGAATGCTTAACCAAAATGTCTTTGCAACATTGATACTTGTTGTGTTTTGTTTTTGTGATTTTGTGAATTTTATGTGTTTTTGTTGTTCTTGTGTTGTATTTTTGTTGTGTTGTTGTGTTTGTTTCTCATTTTTTTTTATGTCTTGTTTTGTTAATGTTTTTGTTAGTGTTTTTTTTTTTAATGTTGTGTCTTGTACTTTATGTTGTGTTTAATTTTTGTGAAATGTAATCCTTTCATATAAATCAATGCATTTCGCACTTGTTTCAGTATTGATTTGTTATTGAAATGTGGTTAATTTTTATGAATTTCATTAGTATTATTTAATCTTCATCGTGCTTAAATTAGATCGTAATTTGAGATTATCTACATTAGAAAATCTAGTCTTTCTAAGTTTAAAAGTTGTTTATAACTTGTTGTAATTAGAATTTTTAAATTCATGTCTATTCATTTAGACTACATCAAAGTTAAAATTATTATTGCAATTTAGATGTTTACTTATTTTGTATTTCCTTGTTCAAATAATATTTATGTACTTAGAAATATTTGAAATTTTAGATTATTGATTTTGGAAAGAATTGGTCTAAATTACTCTTGAAAATTGTACAAAAAGTACAAAAATCAAAAGAAATGCGCAATGGTTCGCAAATATGAAAAAGAGGCACAAAAACAACTCAATATCAATAGATGCACAAAAATGTGCTCAAAAGTTTGAAAAAGATGCGCAAAGCGCCACATGTGGTAATTCTCTTCTTTCCAAATTCTTTCAATCTCTTAATTCAAATTGATCTTATGTTCATTTATATTCTTTTGAATTTTGAAATATAGAATTTTTTTTTTCTTCATCTCTCTTGTGTAATGATTTTCTATATTGAAATGTCTAAATTGAATCATGTCTTTGCTAAATTCTTCTTACTTACAATGTTATATCAGTTTTTAAATCTCCTGAATTTCTATGATTGACCTAATGTTTTTAGTTGAAAATTGCATACCTTATATCAATCACCATTTAGATTAAATATTCAAATGAATTTTCATACAATTACTTACATTTCTTGTCTATTTCTTCTTCACTTTTTGTTGCTGTCAAAAAGGGGGAGAAATTATTAGTTTGTGTATGTTTGTGTTTTGTGGTATGTTTTGTTTGCAAGTTTGTGTTGCAAGTTTGTGTTAAAATTTTTGAAAAAATAAAAATTTTGTTCGTTAAATATTGTTCTTTAATGCCTCCTTATTTTAATGTACTCATAAATTCAGGGGGAGTTTAGGAGATAAAAGATGTGTTTTAACTTGAAACCATACTAATAATAATTGTTTTGCCATCATCAAAAAGGGGGAGATTGTTTGAATAGTTGCTATTTGAATGAGTTATATTTATGCAACTTATGTAGTTTTGATGATTCCAAACATTATTGTTCAAATGTATAGTTATCTCCTAACAATTTCAGAAGATTTGCACTTGCTCTTGTGTGTACTAACATTTCAGGAAAATCAGACTCCAGACTACGAAAACTTCAATTCAAATTCAACATGAGATATTTTGTTTAATTGATGTTTTTTTTTTAATTAATTTTGAAAGGGAGTGATTGTAATTGAGTGAATAAAATCTCACACACACACACACACAAATAAGGAGATCTTGAAATTCTATACTGATCGTACAGGACGATATTTATCGTACTGGACGATCTGTCAGTTATCTCCTATAGAACACTTGGAACGAATAGGAACTTGCTTTGAAAAAATTTTTCTAAGTCCTATTCGTCCAGGACGAAATTTATCATCGTCCCAGGCGATGGGTTCTCTGGATAATTTTCGTCCAGACGAATTTTGACCATCGTACGAGGCGATGGGTTCACTGGAAAAATTTCGTACAGACGAAAATAAATATCGTACAGGACGATCAGCTCTCTGGAAATGTTTTTTCGTCCGAACGAAAACAAATCATCGTCCCAGGCGATGGGTTCACTGGAAAAAAGTTCGTCCAGACGAAATAAATATTCGTCCAGGACGATCAGCTCTCTGGAAAATTTTCGTCCAGACGATCACATTTTCGTTCAAACGATAAACCGACTTAGAACAGTTTTCAGCAGTTTCTAGAACCGACCTTGCAATAACCGTTCGTACTGGACGAACCAAGTTCGTACAGGACGATCAGCTGTACGAAGTCAGTTCGTACACATATACAAATTGGGTCGTTTCAGATCGTTTAAGTAAAATCGTCCAGGACGATCCAGAATCGTACCGGACGATCCACTGCGTACAGAATTGAATATTTGCAGTTTTTGGGCGGTTTCACTTGTCTTTTATATAAATAGTCCAAATTAGACTGCCACCCAATCTTTTTGTCATTTGATCTTCGTGCCTATTGAGAGAATAGCCAAGGAGAGAGTGGAAGAGAGCATTCAAAGGAGGATTCCTACCACTGGAGCGAGAAGGCTTCACTTGGATTGCTAAGGTAAGAGTCTCTACTTGTGAAATTGGATTTCTTCACTCTTTTTCTTTCTTCCTTCTAGATTCTTGTGAGAAGATCATTCAAGAAGATCCGGTTCTCTGCCGACACTTGGAGAGTGTGAACAGCCGAAGGGTTCTCTGCCCACACTAGGAGAGTGTGAAAGGACGAAGGGTTCTCTGCCCACACTAGGAGGGTGTGAAAGGACGAAGGGTTCTCTGCCCACACTAGGAGAGTGTGAAAAGGACGAAGGGTTCTCTGCCCACACTTGGAGAGTGTGAAAGGACGAAGGTTCTCTGCCACACTTGGAGGGTTTGAAAGGACGACGGTTCTCTGCCAACAAGGACGGACGGTTCTCTGCCGCACCGGGGAGTGGTGAAAAGAGTGTGTTGTAAGGGCTTCTCCGCCTTGCTGTGGGTGCAAAAGGAGAGTCACTATTGGTATTAGTGCAATACTCAGAGGGCGCCTCTGAGGAGTGGATGTAGGTCTGGTTATAGACCGAACCACTATAAAATCTGGTGTCATTTACTTTACAGCTTTTTACGTTTCCGCACTTTAAATTTCAGTTTTAACAACTCTGTGGTTGAAAAACATTTTTCTACTAACCTTAAAAGAAAATTTTAAATGGCGGTCTCCCGCACAACTGATCGACCTAAAAATATTACAAAAAATGTACTTTAACATTAAGAAACTTTTCCCTTTCTTGAGTCTATTGTAAATGATTTGGGTCCTGATGCTAAGTAACCTTACACACAAACACTTGGAGAAAATTTTTTAAATATTTTTAGAGTTCTCTATTTTTGGTCAAATCATTTGGGACGATCCACAAATCGGCCTGGACAATCAGTTAAAAATAGAAACCCTAATTAGGGCATCCTGGTTAAGGCACCTGCCATTAAGCTCATCATCCTGGATGATATTTATATAGGACGGGATGATAGGCTCAAATAAAAAAGAATCAGCCGCCAGATCTATTTAGGTATTGTTCCTTTTTGGACATCATCCAGGACATCGTCCTGGATGTTATAACACAATTATTCTTAAATTAATTTGGTAATTGAGGAAAGAAATTATGGTTTAATTGCTCGATCATATCATTATGGACGATCACAGGATCAGTCGGGATGATTAGTTCACAAACCTTAGTTATCTCTGGATGACCAAACATCAGCCAGCTACTATTCAGGGTGATGCTGTAGATGATTTTCACATATTTGAACTAATCGTCCAGGATGATCATGAGTTCGGCCTGGACGATCAAGCTATTTTTCATCATCCAGATATTCATTCAGTGCGATTGTCTGGATAATATTTAATGACTTGTACTAATCATACAGGATAATATCCTATCATCCTAGATGATATGAATAAAAATCTTCTAATCATCCCAGCTGATTGAGCTTAATTTGCATTGATCGTAGAGGATGATAAAGTAGGCTTGTTGTAATTAAGAGCTATTATGAAGCTCTTCTATATAAGACCTCTTGTTCTACCCAAGAGATCATCTTTTGCTGTTGTCTTGACCTGAGAGAGCCTAGAGGAGAGGGAGAGAAATGGAGAGAGAGAGAGGATCTTATAAAAAGGATTTTCTGAGGGGTTTTATAAAGGTTTCTCCAAGCAAGGATCCAAGTCATCTTCTTCGATCATCATCTGTTATTCTTAGAGGTTCGAAGAGATCTACTTTAGTAATCATTCAAGGTTCTATGCCTGCTTTAAAAGGAAGCAAAAGGAGTTGGGTTCTCTGCCTCACTGGTGTCGGTGGAAAGGAGGTTTTGTACAGGCTTCTCCACCTTACAGTGAGAGCAAAAGGAGAGTCACTTAGTTTAGTGCAATACTTGGAGGGCGCCTCTAAGGAGTGGATGTAGGTCGAGTTGACCTAACCACTATAAATTTCTATGTTCTTTACAACAATTTTTTCTACATTTAATTTCCACACGTTAAATTTCTTTGTGGTAAATTTTGGTTTGGTTGAGTTTTTGTTTTTGATTGAAAGATTTTTTAAAATACCAATTCACCCCCCCTCTTGGTTAGCTTATGCTAGTTTATAAGGGCTTAACATCCCTAATAAACTTTTAAGTGGTATTAGAGCGGGATTCATAAAATCGAGTTTTTGAAAACGTTTGAATTTTGATCCATGGCTAACTTCAATAATCATAATACTATGGTAGGGTATTCTATTATCCAACCACCTTTGTTTGATAATATTTCTTTTGATTTTTAGAAAACGCACATGTCTACTTTTTTATGATCGATTGAATATCGTATGTGGATGCTTATTAAGGATGGTTATACATCTCCTTGTCGTGAAATTAATGACATTAAAATTGAACTTTCTTTTACTGAATGGACTTTTGATGAAAGAGATTTAGCACAACTTAATACAAAATATTTGAATTATTTTTTATGTGCTTTTATATCTGAAGATTATATGCGTATTTCAACTTATATGACTGGTAAAGAAATTTGGGATAGATTGTGTATTACATATAAAGGAACCAATGAGGTTAAGCAATCTAGATTGAATATGTTATTGCTTGACTACGAAGTTCTTTATATGAAACCTTCTGAATCAATTTCTGACATGTATACTAGGTTTAGTCAAATTGTCACTTCATTGCATGCATTAGGAAGAGAACTAACTAATTATGAAAGAGTAAATAAAATTTTGAGATGCTTGCCATTTTCTTTTGATGCTAAGATCACTGCAATTACTGAATCTAAAGATTTAAATACTGATTCTTTTGATAATTTACTTGGATCACACTTTGCTTTCGAGCAAAGGGTAAATTAAAGAAATATTGATGTAGGTGAAAAAAGAAGGAGAAAACTGTGGCACTGAAGGCCAACAACACAGACACTGATTCTTCTGAGTCTAAAAGCGATGATGTTGCCTTAATCACAAGGAAACTCAAAAGTTTTATAAGGAAGAAGCACAAAAACCATTAGAAGTGGAATAAAGGTAAGGGTAGCAAAAATTTTAAGAATTCTAATGTTATGATCTGCTTTGAATGCAGGAAGCCATGATATGTTAAAGCTGATTGTTCGACACTTAAAGCTGACTCAAGCAAGGACAAGGGTGAGGAGAAACCCAAGTTCAAAAAGGACAAGAAGAGGTTCTAAAAGGCATTCTAGATGGATTTAGCATTGGACTCCTTTGAGACTGAAGCTTAAGAGGAAACTACAAACTTATGCTTGATGGCGGATATCATCTTGGTTAGTTTGACCAAGAAGAGGTATGTGAACTAACCTACGAATAATTACTTAAAGTTTCTAAACAAATTCATGCATCATATAGTAAACTTAAGAAATCACATGCTAGTTTGAAATTAGAGTTTTTAAATTTGCAAAAAGAGCATGAAATTTTACTTAAAGATCATTCTACAATCGATAGAAATCACATGTCATTACTTGATGAGTTTGATGCATTAAACAAAAAAGCATACTGAATTATCTGATACACATGATTCCTTAAAGTCATCTCATACTGAGTTAAAAAAAGAATTTAAGAAATTAGAAAATCTCAAAGCTTTTGAAAATAATAAACCAACATTGCATGCATCATATAACTTTAAAAGGAAGCATTACTACCTGAATAGATTAGTAAATCTATTTCCTGGTGTTATATGTTTTTATGTTGCATGTTATGACATATTTCACATAATTGCAATATTCACCATGGTACATATTGGGTGTGGATACCCAAATTGCATGATTCACAGTATAACATACATGGATTGCATTCTTCTTTCCAAAAGAAGGGACCCAAATATGCTTATGTTCCTAAATCTGACGTTTGATGATTTTGTAGGTTTTCTCTCACAAAAGGCCTAATGAGAGCATGTGGTACCTGGATAGCGGATGCTCAAGATACTTAACTAGAGATGCAAATCAATTCATTTTGCTGGAGGCTAGGGCTGGAGGCAAGGTTACTCTTGGAGACAACACCCCCAGAGGCGTAGGTATAATCAGAAACTCCAATAACCTTTTTATTGAAAATGTTTTGCTTGTAGATGGATTGAAACATAACTTACTTAGTGTTAGTCAGCTTTACGATAAAGGTTTTATCATAAAATTCTTGGCAAATACTTGTATTATAAGCATAAATAATAACACTATTTTGTAGGGAAAGTGGATAATAAATGTTTACATGCTTCACTTAAATAATATTTAATGTGTTATTTCATTTTGCTTAAAAATTACTGCTGATGATTCATGGTTATGGCACAGGAGATTATGTCATGCTAGTATGAAAACTCATAGAAGTGTGACCCATAAAGATCTAGTTAGAGGTATCCCCAATCTTAAATTCTCTAAAGACCACCATTGTGATGCATGCCAACTAGGGAAGCAAGTTCAATCCTCTTTTTACTCCATTAAGGATATTAGCACTTCTAGACCTTCAGAAGTCCTTCACATGGATTTGCTTGGACCCATTAGCACTGCCAGCTTAGGGGGAAATGTTTATGGATTTATGATTGTCGATGACTACTCGAGGTTTACTTGGATTAGATTTCTGTCACACAAGAATGAGTCTTTTGATGAGTTTTGATCCTTCTTCACTTGGATTCAGAAAAATCTAGGTTGTGAGATTTTGACCATCCATAGTCACCATGGGGAGTGACCATGGGGAGAGTTTGAAAATGAGAGATTTGGAGACTTCTATGAGGATAAGGGAATTTATCACAACTTCTTAGCTCCTAGGACACCTCAGTAGAATTGGATAGTTGAAAGAAAAAATTGAAGCTTAGTAGAAGCCGCTAGAGCCATGCTTGTTGAGTATTCACTTCCAAAATACTTTTAGGATGAAGCGCTAAGCACATCTTATTATGTATTAAATAGGGTGAATGTTAGAACCAAACTTGATAAGGCACCCTATGAGATCCTTTAGGGTAGGACACCCAACCTTTCCCACCTCCACATCTTTGGCTTTAAGATTTTCATTCTTAATAATGGGAAGTCACACTTAGAAAAATTTGACCCAAAATTTGATGAAGGAATGTTCTTAGGATATTCAATTATGGGGAAGTCCTTTAGGGTGTTTAATAAGAAGACTTTGGTGGTGGAGGAGACTACTCATGTAGTGTTTGATGAATCTGATCCTAAGAAGCCTGGAGTTGAGGATGAAGATGAAGTTGGATAGATTACCATAGGAGTTGAAAATTTAGCGAAGATGGTAGAACCCCAAAACATTGAAGGAGTAGGTGAGATTACCCAAGGAGTAGAAAATGCAAACTTGGAGTAAAGGGTTGAAGCTACACACACCTTGCCTAGAGATTGGAGATATTCTTTGAGTCATCCTAAAGAACTGATCATAGGAGACCCTTTTGAAGGTGTTAGGACTAGGCATGGACTTAGAAAGGAAGTGAACCACTCTGCCTTTATCTTAATGACTGAACCCACTAACATCAATCAAGCCCTTTCTGATGAGTTTTGGATCTTAGCCATACAAGAGGAATTAAACTAATATGTTAGGAATAATATTTAGGAGCTTTTAGAAAGATCAAAGGGACAAAGTGTAGTCTGAACCAAATGGATCTTTAAGAATAAAATGAATGATTCTAGTGTGGTGGTTAGGAATAAGGCAAGATTGGTTACTAAGGGGTATAACCAAATAAAAGGGATTAATTTTGAGGAGACCTTTGCCCCTGTAGCTAGATTGGAAGCTATTAGAGTGCTACTAGCCTTTTCCTAGTATAAAGGATTTAAGCTTTTCCAAATGGATATTAAGAGTTCCTTTTTAAATGGGATAATAAAAGAGGATGTGTTTTTAGAGCAACCCCCCAGGTTTTGAGAGTTCCAAATTTCCAAATTATATTTTCAAATTAAAAAAGGCCTTATATGGATTAAAGCAGGCACCAAGAGCTTGATATGAGAGGCTTAACACATTCTTACTAGAGAGGGAGTTTGTTAAGGGGAGCGCTGACACCACCATTTTCTAAGGAAAATAGGAGATGAATTACTCATTGCTCAAATCTATATTGATGATATACTTTTTGGATCTTCTAATAAAAGGCTATGTGATGATTTCTCTAAAATAATGAGTAGAAAATTTGAGATGAGTATGATAGGAGAGTTATCCTACTTTTTTTGGTTTTAACATAAACAACTAGATGATGGAACCTTTCTAAATCAATCAAAGTATATAAAGGACATCTTGAACAAATATTAAATGGATAAAGCTAAGAAAATTAATACTCCTATGACCTCCAGTGTTCAGTTGGACAAGGACCTAAATGGAAAATTAATTGATTAAAAGAAGTATAGAGGGATGATTGGATCTTTACTTTACTTGACTACTAGCCAACCTGATATAATGTTTAGCATTTTTCTCTGTGCTAGATTTCAAGTTGATCCTAAAGAATTCCACCTAACTGTAGTTAAGAGAATTCTTAGATATCTTTTAGGAATCCAAAACTTAGGAATCTGATATCCTAGGCACAACACTTCTTTTGAGATTATTGGATATTTTAATTCTGATTTTACATGATGTAAGGTGGATAGAAAGAGCACTTCTGGGACTTGCAAATTCATATGATAATATGTAGTCTCCTGGTTTAGTAGGAAGCAAAACTCTATTGCACTTTCCATTGCTGAAGCAGAGTATATCACTTTAGGTAGTTGTGTGGCCCAAGTCCTTTAGTTAAAGCAATAAGTTCTAGATTTAGGATTACCTGTAGGCATAATTTTAATCCTTTGTGACAACACTAGTGTCATCTGCATTTCTAAAAATCCTTTCTAACATTCAAGGACCAAGCACATAGACATAAGGCATCACTTTATTAGAGACCATGTGACCAAAGGAGACATTGAGTTACACCATGTGGCAACTAAGAATCAACTAGCTAACATCTTTACTAAACCACTGGCCTTTGACACTTTCAGCACTTTAAGAATCAGATTGAGTGTGATTGACATAAATGCATGAACTTGATTTCTAATCTTTTATCTATTGTTTGTTGTTTTCTTTTATATTTTTTTTTTCTTACATATTTTTTTATATTTTTCATCTATTTCATTTTTGTTGATTTAATTTTTTCTTTGTTGTTTTATTTTTTTCTTTTAATCACTGCTGAATTGATATTTTATGCCATATTTTTGTTTTTTTATAATTTGTAGTCAATGATTGACATATCTAAATCAGCTAAAGGGGAAAAACACCGTTGATTGTTTCATTCTCTCTGACTTTTTTTAGTGGTGTAATTTTCTATTCTAAACAAAAATTTATCTAACATTAATAACTGGACTTTGAAATTGAGATCTTTTTAATCTTGCTACGTAATCTATCTTAAATATATACAATGTTCAAAGTCTTTAATTTACATTTAGATTTTTATAATCTTGTCGTTGAATTTATCATATAATTTTTTATTCTATTTTGTGATTCATTCTTCCTTATATTAGAGAATGAGTTTTTCTTCTCTAATATCTGGAAGATATAATCACAACTAAGAATTGTTAAAAATTTTAAAAATGGGATCTAGTTTGAAAAAAATGAATGAAAAAAAGTGTCTAATGATGCCAAAATTAAAAGATGTGCAATGACGCCAAATTGTAATATAAACACACACACACACACACACACACACAAAGTGTATCAAAAATCAAAAGATGCGTAAAGAGCGTCAATCAAATTGACAAGAGGCACAAATCGAAAGCAAGCTTCTTCTATTTCAAAATTTTTAAATCTTAGAAGAATTCATGTGTCACGTAATATTTTTTAAAGGCTTGATTTCAGAATTCATGATTATAACTAATTATTTTACTATATTATTCTATAAAATATTTTTATAAAACTAAGTAGAAGGATGGTTTCCCCCTGAAACAAGTCCGAGTTAGGGCTAACAAGATCAGTTGTTCTACCGTTTCTTTAGATTTTGGCAACTTATTGAATCTTATAAATTTTTTTATTCAATCTCATGGAGAATTTATCATATTCAAGCTTTGATTAAGAAAAAAACTTTATTATACTTTTGTTATATCCTTTTCATATTATATTGCTTTTTAAGTTAATTTTCAAGTGTTTGGGTCTTATCTGATCATCTCCATCCACTTTTTATTTTGAAACTTTTTTTTTCACATCATCCCGGATGATATTCATATCGTCTTGGATGATCTGTTCAATTCACTCTTGAAATTTCATCTAATGGCTATTTTGACTCCTCTACTTCTGATCGTCTTGGACGATTTGATCATCTTCTATTTCAATTACTTGTGATAATCCTGGATGATCCTCCTTATCCTGGACGATCCTCCTCGTCTTGGACAATCTTCACAATTTTTGCTCAATTATTGGTGATCATTCTGGACGATACACTTGTTCGTCCTGTATGATCCACGTGACAAAGTTCAGCACTCAACTTTAATTCGGCCGATACGATCCATTATTGTGCATCATCCTAGACGATCCACCTAATTGGCCAGGATGATCTTCATTTTTAACGGTCGTCCGGCTTGACTCCTCAGGATGATCGCTTAGTTCTTATCATCCTAGATGATACTTGATCGTCTTGGATGACTTTGCTGCCTTTTTGACTAATCATCTTGAATGAAATTATTGCACGTGATTGACCTGGACAATTCTATGATTGTCCTGGACGATCGAATCATTTCTTTATAAATTGAGTCATTCAATCAATTTTTCTCATATAATTCCTCATTCAATCAATTCCTCTTCAACTCTATAATTGTCCGGTGGAAAGATTTCTCGCCATCCATCTCGGAGTTCCTCGAGGGCGAATATGGACCCTTGCTTCACTGAGGTGGATGATCAAGCTGCCTATCAAAGCTGCAAAATAGCCAGGATTATTGTATCCCGGACTGTCAACCTGTATATTCTTTCCTATCCTGTCCTAGATTTATTTGTGCACACTTCCTTGACCTTTCTTCTTACTCTCTCAATCCCTTTTAATTCAGAATTACTTTTTGAATTTTTTGATAGCCTTTGTATAAATTCCTCTTTCATTTCTCTCTAGTCATATGTGAATGAACATCCCGTCGAAATCACATATTGGGACTGTCAAGAGCTTTTACAACTTTCCACCATAGGGGGAAAACTTCACACCCTGTGTTCTGATCTTGACTACGACTGGGCTCCGACCAACCACTTTCTCAAAAATACTAATGCTCACTTTTACATAAGAGAGTCTAGTACTTTACTCAAAGATGCTAGGATAATCCAGCATATCCTTCGAATCTCAATTCTTCTAAAAGATGGTGATCGCATTCATATCACTCCTCTTCTTTCGGTCACCACTTTTTACATTTTGGCTTGTCGTGAATTCAATGCCATTGATATGCTTTTTTGTTACATTGAGCATCTGACTACTATTCAAGATCTAGGACATACGAGGAAGCTTAATCATGTCCTAGTCCTAGGACATATCATTACATATGTCTCAGAATCAAAATATAACCTCTAATATCCTACCTCACCAAATTTTTAGCCAGCCTTCTACTCAAACAACTCCTTCAACATTCTTCACAGTACTCATCTCCACCCATGGCACAAGAAAGCCAAGGGGGCTGAGGAGGAGGCAGCTCCTACACCTACTATGCTTCACCAACACTCTTAGCTGGATCAGCTGGTGGAGCGATTCGACCAGTGGGAGATTCTCTTTGAGACCTACATCGCTGCACAAGAGAAGCAACATGCAGAGGATGTTGCACGCTTCAAGGCTTATGTAGCTCACTAACAGCATCAGCACGACCAAGATATGGCCTAGCTTGGGGAGCAGTTTGCAATTCTTTCCAATTACTTTCAACCACATCCACCACCACCACCTCCTCCTTCGAATGATCAGGGGCCGTCTTTCTTTTAGTTTGCTTATTTTTGTGTGATGTTGTTTTACTTCTGTTTAGTAGTTTATTTTTTTTTCCTCCTTTTTTTGATGTCAAAAGGAGGAGTAGCTGTGCTAGTGTATACTATTCTAGCCTGTTCTAGTTTGTTATATTTTTGTGTTGGATAGTTAAACTATTTGAACTGTGTTTGTTTCTTTATCTATTTCATTAAAATTGCTTTGAACTGCTTGAATTATTTTTTTTATTTGTCATCATGAAAAAGCGGGAGATTATTACAAATCTACTTTCAGGGACTATAATTTTGATGACAACAAACACTTTTATTTCTCTATGACTACCTTACCTACTAACATTTTAGGTATAGAAGATCAAACTGCAATTTGATCAGCTCAAGATTGGGTTGATTAGTTCTAAGTTAGTTTGTAAACTTTTCCCTTTCTTGAGTCTATTATAAACGATATGGTTCATGATGCTAAGTAACCTTGTACACACACACTTGGGGAAAAATTCCTTACTATTTTTAAAGTTCTCTATTTTTTGTCACATCATCTGGGATGATCTACAAATTGGCCTGGGCGATCAATTAAAAACATAAACCCTAATTAGGGCATCCTGGTTAAGGCAGTTGTTATTAAGCTCATCATTCTAGACGATATTTATATTGGCCAGGATGATAGGCTCAAATTAGAAAGAATCAGCCGCCAAATCTATTTAGGTATTATTTATTTTTTAACATCATCCTGAACGATGTAACACAATTATGCCTAAATTAATCTGGTAATTAAAGAAAGAAATTAAGATTTGATTTCTCGATCATATTGTCTTAGACGATCTCAGGATCAGCCGGGATGATTTGTTCACAAACGTTAGTTGTTTCTAGACGACCAAACATCGGCTAGCTACTTTTCACGGCGATGCTCTGGATGATTATTATGGATTTGAACTAATCACCTGAGACGATCAAGCTATTTTTCTATTGTCCATATATCCATTCAGTGCGATTGTCTGGATAATATTTAACAACTTATACTAATTGTACATGACGATATCCTATCATCCTTGATGATATGAACAAAAACCTTCTGATCGTCCCAAATCATCCTGACTAATTAAGCTTAATTGCACTGATCATACAGGATAATATTTATATCATCCCTGACGATAAAGTTGGTTTGTTGTAATTAGAGAGAGAGAGAAAGAGAGAGAGAGCTTCCCGCTTATCTTCCTCATGCTGCCTCTGTCCATCTATTGTAATAACCTTATATATATATATATATATATATATATATATATATATATATATATATATATATATATATATATATATATATATATATATATGTGTGTGTGTGTGTGTGTGTGTGTGTGTGTGTGTGTGTGTGTGTGTGTGTGTGTGTGTGTGTGTGTGTGTGTGTGTGTGTGTGTGGAAAGCTTAAAAAAAAAAAGAAAGAAAGAAGTTAAAGAAATAAATGACAAAAAAAAAGAGAAATAAAAAAAAAAGAGGAGGGAAAAAAAGGATACTTTTTATTTATTTCACTTAAAATCATATTCTCGTCGTTTGTGGCGGCCCGAAAAATCTCCTAGGTGGGAGGAAACCTAGTCTGACGCTTACGATTAGGCGAGTAATAACCTAAAATCTTATTTTCAGCATTTGCAGTAAATCGGAGAACTACCTATACGCGCTCTCATAGAATGGTAGGAGGGATCCCGTTGAGACGCATATAGCATGGTTTGTAAACTCAATACATGCTCTTAAACCATAGTGGGGAAAGCCACTTGTGTTCTTCATACAGGTACTTTTGAAGGCCCCAAACATGCTCTCATAACATTGTGGGATTCGAAGATGTACGACCATGGTGTCACCCGACACCAACTATACACGCTCTTGTAGCTGGTGGGATGGCCCAATTTCTCATAGTTTCCCCTAAACTAGGGAGATGCCGAGAAGCTCCCAAAATCCCATCTGAAAATGCACAAGAATTGGACAAATTAATAGGGGACTTATGAACTTCATTTGGACCAAATGACAAAGGACTGGAACTTAAAATTGAAAATTAAATGAACTAATTTCAAACTTGAATAATTAAGCAAAAGTCTTAAATAAATCTGTGCATAACTTGACTTGAACAATCAATAGTGAACTACACCTGAACTTGAATAGAAAGTAAGCTTGATTCAGACCATATGGAACATGTCACAAGCCACTAAACAACGAACTAGATCTCAAAATGTTAAATGCAATTATAATTTACAAAATAATGAATTCCTAATTAAATGCAAATGAATGAGTTTTGGAATTGCATTTAAATAAAAGACTTCAAATATGACTTTCTTGAAAATCACAACTCGAAGGCTTTCTCAATACTACAACTCATTCATTCATTATGGCAATTCAAGTGCAAGTGCCAACAAGTAATAATCCACCTACAAGCATATGCAAGGAGTTCGTGCAGATGCGTTCAAATGGATGACAATAAGTAAGTAGAGTTTTGCAAGCATAGATCAAGAACTTTCAAGGAATGTGGACATTCATGAGTGTATGAAGCAGACAAGTAATGAATAAAATAACTTGCTTACAAACACTACTCACTCACAAGCAAATGCACCAATTTCTTATGAAAGATTGGAAAGTCAAGACATGATAAATAATACAAATTAACAAATGACTTGTAAAGAATGCAACATGTCTATGAATAATGAGTTGTTACATGATATGTTTATTAGCAAGGAATGAAGGTGGTGATTGACATAGAGCGAGGATGAAATCAAAGACTTGTCATAATACTATCCACCATCCTTCTAACATATTCAAGAGGATTGTGAGGGATGCAATGGCACAAGTAGATATAGGAGATATACAACAAATGTAATAACTTCTCTACTACATCAATGTATAAGAATATTTACAAAGAAGGAATGTTTGAAGAGTGCATACCAAGATCAGGTTGAAGTATGGCACTCCTACTAGCAACGCAAGTCAACATGCAAACAATTATATGGAACAGTTACAAGTGAGGGAGATTGGTATACAATGAGCACAATGACTTAATGTATATAATGATACAAAATATTACCTATAAGCCAAGACATCATACCGTATTGAGTGTATATACTTGCAAGAAATTATAGAAAATCCAAAGTATACATGAAAACATCCCCCAAGACAAATGCTAGAATATGCTACTCTAATTACACTAAAGGTGTGATGGGTCCTCTATAAATGTAACAAATCTCCTTACAACCAACACTGACTGTATTAGGAACGCATATGATTGCCCCAAGAACACCAAAACATGTGCAAACAAGTGTAGAGAATCATCGATAAATATACATAATTATATCAATAACGAAGGTAGAAATTCGTCTGTCAGTATGTATGGAAGGATTGGTGATAAATGTGGTAATTGATGCAATCAACATTGGAATATCTTTAAAAAAACATCAACTAGCTAGTAAAGGAAAATGACAATCTGTTAAAAACAACTATGGGATATATGTGAGTATGCATAAATGGCAGTGATATACATCCAAATGAATATCATGCAATCCTTATAAAGATAAGGATGACTGCTGTATATATCAATCATACAAACAAATGTATTGCACTCTTATTGTCTGCAAAGACAACAAAGGACTTGTCTTTAAACTTGAATTTGCAAGATAATATGCCAAACTCTTGGAGCCAACAACAGAGGCCAACATATAATAGATAATATATAGATTTGTGAATGGTAAATGTTATGCCCACATTGATGCAACGATGGTAGGAAAGTTGCAGATGAATAATGCGATTATCTATATATGCTAAAAGTCAACATACAACAAGCAATGTACAATAAATGTCGGATCCTCCCTACGACCAACCATATGTATACATACAATAGGCTATCTGTGAGTAAAAGACAAAATATCTACTATATTTATTGGACACGCACACACCTACAAATTGTTACAGCAAAATACATAGAGAATGCAGCCAATGCAAGTACCCAAAATCTACCATAGAAGATTCGTTGTATGCCTTGATGTGGTGTTCACAAGCAAAATGCTAAAGGACTACAACATATACAAGCTCCCATGGACTTCTCTAAGAGATCGTATACATGATACATGCTATGTACAAGCAAACATTAGATGATATACATCGAGTGTAAGTATTTACAGCCCCTTATAAAAACCTGACATACAAACTAAATGTTGTCCACAAGCAGAATAAAAAAAATACAACAAATGCAAGTACCCGCAGAAAAAAGAAGAAGATTCATTAGTTCATTACAATCCACTTGCAGAAAGAAATAAGTAGTGTACGCCAATCTATTTATATGAAATGGACAAAAGACCATAGTACGATGCCACGCCACTAGATCCACAACATTCATGCAAGGGGACAGAAAGCATGTACCAGAATCAAATTAGAATGCTACATTCATATGGCAGTCACCTGCATAATTGATCGGCCTCAAAATATTATAAAAATGACCCCTCAGATAAGCATTGTAATATGTAAACACATAGATACATAAAAAGGGAAAGTGCAATTATATACCTGCATGGGCCCCGACGAGTGTGTTGTAGGAACACACGTGATGTCAAGGAATGTTACACGGGTTAATAAATTTAAACTTGAACCTCCTAAGCAGATAAGTAAGAGTCGACAAGGTTCAACAAATAATTATAAAATACCCCCAAACACCTGCATAGGCCCCAACGAGCATGTTTTGGATACACACTTGACTTCTAGGGATGCAACGTGAGTAAATAAATAAGCCCAAGTTTGAGCCCGATCTTTCTACATGGATAGATATGAGTCGACATGGCTTAAACTATCAAATAGATACACGATCAGGGTGTCAAACAGAATATCTATTTTAAACGTTTATATAAGATATTCAAGGCCTATGAATAGAGAAATTCATCAACAAAAACATAAATCTTATGAATCCAATCCTCTATCAATAGTTAGACATAGTTGAAAAGGTTCAACCCATAAAATATAATGACCCCATAAATCCAATGATGGCCGTGTTGAACATATATCTTAACAGGAGGGGTTAACTCTACATTTTTTTTTAAATGCCATCTAGATGCCCATGAAATTCAAAATTCAAAAAATTCAAAATATTTAAAATTAAAATCAACCATCAATACTTAAAGAAAAAATCCATTTATTCTTCATAACAGTTTATCGAGGTTGACAAATTTGAAAAAAAAAACCAGCTACATAAAGCTAATGCATTGTTGAAAATATTATTAGGATTCATTCTCAAATAATCCCTATCAGCAAAGTTGTGGCACATGTCCTCTAGCCAACAGTCTTGCCGTGAAATGGGACCACAAGATAAACGATTATAACCCGGGGCCCTATGAACCAAGTAGTTTTTATGCTAAATAACACCACTAAATTATGGTTATGGCCAGAGCCAATGAGTTCCTTAGTGACGTCAAATCTTTGATATATTAATAAAGATGATATGATTGATAAGACACAAAGCCTTCTGTTAGCTAAGATGGATTCAAATTGTCCCCTCAGACAAACATCCATCTAGGTCTATAAGGTACCCTTCGGCGAAGCAACCAATGGTTGCCGACAAGGATCATTCTGTCAGGTTGGGTCGACTACCTCCTCTGACTAAGTAGACCAGGGACTACGATGGCCCGGGATGACGGAACCATGAGATCTTGATTGGGTCCATCATCCATTCCCCCACCATCCTCTTTAAGTACAAAATGGTGAGATTTTCAATTTTATATATCAAATTTCCAATTACAAATGCCCATGTTGCTACTATATGCCAGAGAATGTGCATCTCTATGTATTTGATTGACAACTAGCCTTAATCGAAAGTTCTCTCTCGTTATCAGGAGGGGTAATTAACTATAGGGTCTTGTGCCTATAAGAAACCAAAACTCATATCATAAAGTCCTCAAAAAATGTGGATGAAATCTCTAGGTAGTGTCGTATCTACAAATTCATTTGCCTTTGCAAAATTTACCCCCAAACTTAATCCATTAAAACTCCACTGAAAAAGCAGCAGGGGAGGCCGGGGCCGAATTTTCGGAGGCCACAAGTACATAATAAGTAGTTTTTCTTCTGTTTTTTTTCCCTAGAAAACAACATATTTTCCTCAAATTAAAAATTTTATAGAGTTTGAAATAAGTTATCTCAAATGACATAAATTACATAATATATCGAGAGTATATCGAGTGGCCAAAAGAGCATTGATGTGCCAATAATTTGAAAGTAGGTTATCTTTGAGTAGTGAGATGTTTTGTTTCTTTTAAGAATCTCTTTTTTGTTTTTAGCATTTTTTTAGCTTATAATGGAATTATGTTTCACGGGAAAGAAAATCAAAATCTGTACATTTCTTGTTCTGGCGATTCAGATGGTTTCTTTCAACTCGCATCCTGGAGTAATAGAACTTCTTTGAACATTTGGAAGGTTTGGATGAATCCCTGTGGCCTCCCAATTCCAGGATCTGGTGGAAAGACTTGTTCCTGGTCCATCATTGAAGTTGTTTGTGATACTCCTACTAGTTGTAGTGCTTGCTTGCGCTACCCTCGTGATATCTATGCTTGCATGAATGAGCTTCAGGTAAATTGTAATCAACCTACTTTGCAGAAATGATGAACCAGTCGATCTGCAAGCATTTAATGCAAATAAAGTTTTTAATGGGATTTTCAAAGTTATATTCATTGAAACATATAGCTTTTTAGTAGCGAGTGGCCATGCAAGTTTATGGCTTAACCACAAAAATGAAATGTCTTAGGACAAATTTATTGGCTTTGCCCTCCACAATATCAACATTGACAAGCTTTGTAAATGACCCAATGGAGTTCCTACAGTTGAGAAAATGAGCCATTTTTCTTCAATCATTCTTCCTCACGGTATTCCCCAACAGGAATGGAAGCCGAGGATAAAGCTCAGGAGCCTACGAACACTAGTGTTCACGATCCATGTAGTATTTAACTATTTATTCTTGGAGAAATATGATCTAGTGTCTGGTTAGGAACCTTGGTGCTCTGCTCTGATGGTTAAGAAGTCATCTGTTCTTCCCATGATCTTGCAAGTAAGATAAAAAATTAGTTACTTTTTATCACCTGTACAAGAAAGCTTGGATGTTTGAAAAAGTTTAAATCTTCAGAGTGGCTGTTTGATTTGATCTGTTGCTGATATGTTAACTTTCTTCAAAGTAGATTTTCTTGTTCTTGATTTCAGAAGGATAGCATTTTATTTTTTCTGGATATTGTATTTTGTTGTTTCTGTGATAATTGCAACTCTAAATCAAATCCAATATCTCCATCGAATACAGCTTGATTGCAGCTAGAAAATATAAGATGTCGAGCTAAGCTCAAGCTTGCTAAGAAGCCTTAAATGAGCAGAACTTCCCTATGTTCAGAGTTGCTAGTTGTTGACACTTATAATGTTATATGAACACTTGCAATTTGGCTGGAAATCCTAAATGCCAGATCTGTGTAGCAGCGTAAAATGCATTTGTATGTATTATTTATACTTTAGCAATATATCATCCGCTTCTTCCATTCATTATTATTCTTTCATAAAGATACACCAATGATTCTGCCAAGTTATGAATTTAATTAATGTAATGGAGACTTGAATACATGCCCTCAAAATTTCTATGCATTTTATATCTATATTTAGATAAATAATATTTTTAATATTTCAATCACATCCCAAGAGTAACATAGACATCAAAATATCACATATGCATTAAAATATATATATTTTGCTTCAAAAAAATAATAATAATAGGAGTAATATTTTTATATGAATTATTTTTAAAAATTTTATATAAATAAAAATAAAGATTTTAGTATTAGATATAAAAATATATAATAAATTTATGATATGTAGGTGAATAATGTTATAGTATGTATGTAAATTTCCTTTAATGTACACTAAAATATGCAGAGGCACAGCCATGAACACCAACAGGACTGAATCATCTAATCTCTAGCCATTTTGACTGACTTGACATTGATTCAATCATTCAGTTCAATCTTGAGTCTGAGGTAGGTTGGCTACAAAATGTTTGGCTTATTAATCAAGAAGCTTAATTTCCAGGAGCGCCATCCTAGCTAAAAAAATAATTCAGTTTCTTTGATCTTCAAGCAAATCCAAAGCCCTAATCAAAAGCACTTGCATAGTTTTACCTGCTCCTAAATGCAAGGCTTGCTATTTCTTGTTTCATTATGCATAACCGTCACAAACATACAGCAACAAGAGCTCAGTAGGTTTAGGTGCTTGATCCTGACAGTCCTCTCAAATATGCTAAAATGTTAAAAACTAATATGTTATGTGTGTGTGTGTGTGTGTGTGTGTGTGAGAGAGAGAGAGAGAGAGAGAGAGAGAGAGAGAGAGAGAGAGAGAGAGAGAGAGAGAGAGAGAGAGAGGAAAAACAAGAATAAAACAGGAACTAACAGGTTCTTGATTCTGAGCTTCTTCCCCAAATATGAAGTATTACAGGCAAATGTGAAGTATCTCTAGAAAGCCACGAAGAAGATCTAATACGAATCACTAGAGAAGAACAATAATCTTTAACTTAGAGAACTAACATGTGGACGGTCTAGACCAATCAAGCTTCCAACAATAAGTTTAGTAGTGAAATTGAGGAATTCTCCGGATTCAGTTCTGAAATTATGCATTAACTAGCACGTCCACGTTCTCTTCAGTATAAGACTCCATGTTTTAACCAACAAAATAAGATTTGCTGACCTTCGGATTCACTATAGCTGAACTAGAAATATAACATAATAATTTAAGCATTACATGTAAAAATATTTTCTGTTTTTGCATGTTAAAATAGAAATAAAGCTAAACTTGATAGAATCTCATGTTAAGAAAACATGATTGGCACAGCCAAAGAGCATTTCATAAAAATTTGATGTTATAATGCCTGTGACTGGCATAGATAATGCATAATGCACCTATGGTTGTCATGGATATTTTTTCCCTAAAATATATCATGTTGCATGCAAAACATGATTAACTTCCTAATGAAATTAAGGAGAACAGAAAAATCATAAAGGTAACAAAAGAAAGACCAGAATGACAAGCAAGAACCTTGTAACCAGAAATTTTAGGAACTCTGCTGTACCATTTCTAAAGATCATCCTCCATTCATTGGATTGATGAATTTATCTGATGTGAGAGAATTTATACAGTGAAAGATTGTCTATATTTTGATAATGATAAAATCAACGATTACTAGAAAGATTGTCTGGATTTTGATAATGATGAAATCATCCATTACTAGAAAACAGTTAGCACAACCCGACATGAAAGAAGAGATTTTATTATATGTAAATAAAAAAGAAATATAGCTACAAGATATCTAAATCATGATAAAATCTCTTGCAAAGAAAACATTGTTAGCTAGACCAAAGTAAATTTCATAGAAAGTTAATGTTAAAAGATATATGATTGTCATTGTGTTGAGATGCATTCTGCACCAATGACCATAATGAATAATAAATATATAATGCTTATTCTACAATAGATGATGATGATCCTTATCCCAATTATTTGGAATCCGCTTTCTCTTATTCCTACGATTTAGAGTCAGCATTCATTAATTAATTAATATGCAAAAAAAAAAAAAAATGTTACATGATTTTCTATTGAAACCAGAGAGGACAGAATTTCCATAAAATCACAGCAATACCACCATGCCGAAGAGCATTACCCTTATAATCCAGACATTTTAGGAACTTCGCTAAACTGCAAGAAAAGGTAATCTCCTCAAGGCCTTGCTCACTTTTGCTCACTTCATAAAACTACATTAATAGCTTAGCTTATATCTAGATTATAATGAAAATGTTCAGATAATATAGCTCACATGCACTATAAAACTGATAATATAGAGTACTTTAGCTTCACAGTAAAAGCATAAAGCGCTCATAAACTTGCTCTTCAAGGAAAAACTTTTCAATGCACTATCCCGATTAAATCTTATTCTTACAGAACACTTCAAAGCTTATTCATTGAAACTGATCAGTAACAGTAATGAACATATCCCCACTTCATAATTTTTTCTGACGTGGTCTCAGTTAAAATCAAATACAATGCATTCACTGTAAAGCTTCACAGCACTCAGAAATTAATGAACAACAGAAATGCAACAGCTAAAGCTACTTTTCTATGATAAAGTTCAGGCTTTACAACCTGCCAACACCATCATTAATTATCGTTTTTATAAAAAATAACATAAAAAACAAAAGCGCAGAAAAGCAAAAGAGTAATATCGTTCAATTTTCCAATTTGCAGCAAACACCTTTAGTGCTCATTTGGACATGTTTTAACAATTAATGATTTTGGTTTCACTCTTTTTAGTGTGAAAATGAAATTACACCATTTAAGGAGCTCTGTGAAGTTTAAAATCAACGTTGATTTCTAATTACGACCAACCAAATGATGGATCAAACAAATTACACCGATATCATAATGTTTTTTTTCTGACTTTTTTTTTTTTGCTAATTTCGAACAACCAAATGAATCATTACCCAGAACAAGCGAAACTCTTTTTTTTTTTAAGTCAAACTCCAAAGAACGAAATTTTAATGATGAGAATTGTTCAAAAAAAAAAAAAAAAAAACTCATAACTTTAAGACCAAAATTTACATTCAAATCACATGAACTTCAGTTTAACAATAACCATGCATGCAGGAAATTACAACTAGCTTTTGACATACACCAGGTAACTTGAAGCAGAGAAACCATGCTCAATCAAAGCCAAAGAGTTATACCTTAAATCTTAATGATCTTAGCTGCTCTGATCACCGGGTTAGCCTTAGATATCTCCTCTCTTCCTGCAGCCTTGTAATCAAAAGAGCAACTATGGGTATCAGAATATCGGTGTCGAGCGCAAAATAGATCGCCGCACCGGCACCGGAATCCAGTGAGACCAATCCTTTTCTGGCAAGTTGAGCACCGGTTGCCAAATTGAACTGGAGGATGAGGTTCTTCCTCTTTCTTTGGCTGGGAAGAAGCTTCGATGACATTTGTTATCGAAGTTTCAGGCGTCTCATCAGAGCTTTGAGCATGATGAGGAGGTTCCATTAATAAAAAGGAAGGTGGTTGCTGTGGTAGTAATTGGGAAGATGTTGATGAGGGAGAAGGGTTTGATGAAGGAGGAGAAGAGGAGGAAGAAGAAGATGATGATGAAGAAGAAGAAGGAGAAGAGGGCTTAAGTATCTCAGGCTCGTCTTTACCAAGGTTGCAGCTTTCTGGTGCCATTTGAGAGTTAAAGAGAAGCTTTAAGCCCAATCAAAAAAACCGTATTATACCATAGAAAATAATTAAAAAAAAAAACTCGCAAAAATAAGAACAGCACCTAGCTAAAACTTGCAACCAAGCTAAAAGAGGAAATAAAAAGGGAAAAGTCAAGGAAAAAAAGTTAATTACTCAATTCAGAGAATTTGGTAAAGCAATGCTAGCTTCTTCGAATCAAGACATCTAATCCATCGGGGAGAAGCAAAAACTATATATATAATTTTTTCGTAGAAGGAATCAGAAGAAATAAAATAAGAACTTTTTGATTTACTACAAAGACAGAACGATCTGACGATCGATCGAGTCGTTTCAGCCCCTCCAAGAGGAGAAATCGAGGCAAGAGAGTCGAAATACTGAGGAGAAAGGAAAGGGAAGGGAAAGGTGGAAGCTTAGGAGTTTGGTGCCAGGAAAAATAATGGAGGTTAGTGACAATGGTCATATATTTTATTTTTATATTTTTAAAACGCTCGCTCGCAACCACAATTTTTGGTTGGCATCATGGCGTGATGTTTGCACGCTCATTCCTGATCCCAACAAATGCAATTATAATGAAGAACTAATACTTCTTTTAAGTTCATACATAACAAATGCTGCTTCATTTATATTTTTAAAATTAATTAAACATATATATTTAAATACATTTCAATTTAAATTCTAGTCAACTAAACTGTTAATATAATAGCGAAAAAATTTCATATATATTGAATTTCTCATGGAATACTGTTTTTACACTTGTTTTTTTAAATAAATAATTCATATATGAATAAATTGTATAAAATCATAAGTGCATTGCACTTTTTTCATTAAAATTTAAAAATAAAAATACTTTTTTTAAAACTTTTATTTAAATTTGTCTTAAATGACATTAGGTTCTAGCTTTCAAGACATATAAAGATCACATTTTAATAGTAGATGGAGAGAAATAAAAATAGAGTGAGAAAGGGAAAGATTCTAAGTATTATATTATTAAAGTCAAGTGCTCTCAAATGGCTTTCTTATCTTTTAAAATAGCCAGATGATCCTTTATTTAGGATTACAGAGCTACAGAAAATATTATATATATATATATATATATATATATATATATATATATAAAGTTTTGCCCAAAAAATATGTAGGTAAGAAAATTTTTATTGCGTATACTTTGATCGAGAATACCATTAACCTTCCACATGTCTAAGTTTGATCAAATCTTTAACATATCCCGATATATATATATATATAATAAATAGGACAATTAATAGTTAATATCATAATAATATATATTAAATTAACAATTTTATCGATCTTTATATTTAAACTATATTAACTTATATCCATAAGAAAATGGTATGAATAAAATTATGTATGTCTAAATTTTAATTTTAATATTTAGTTAAATCCAATATATCGAACTAATTTTTTAAAAAATTTTGTATAAACATCTTATATTTAATGAATAAATTTAATATTAGGAGTAAAATATATTAAATATTGAATAAGATATTGAACGTCAAGAGTATATATATATATATATATATAATATATATATATATATATTCCATGCAAATTTTTTTCAGATATTTTTACATAATATTTATTATTAAGTATTAAAAATTGATGCGTCTCCTTCTTTATATGAATTTATTTAAGTAATATGGTCTTAATCTCTTAAATTTTGTTGCATGCTCAATTAATTCGCTATATACTTTCCAAAATATACTAGACAGGCAGAAGTGAGTGGCTCGATGTGTAATTGCATACAAGTTCAATGGTGCTTTAGCTGATTTGAGAGGATTTTGGTGGTCTTTTTTTTTTTTTAGGGATTATCCACGGAGGGGCCTACGCGTTAATAAAAAAACAGGATTACAACGTCTTTAAAGGGAATTCAAGCTCTCTACTGCTCCGAAGGGCTACAAAATTAAAAGGAAAAAAAACCTACGAGCTCGAAATCCCTACTAAGCAAAAGTACACAAAATCCTAGGTACATTCAACGGTGCACAAGGGCGAGCTCCCAAAAAAAACATGAAGGTACAAAAAAGATTATCCAGAAACTCAAACCAACAGCTTCGTTTTACAACACGATCACCTGCAAGGCAAAAGCTCGCAAAAACAAAGTAATAGACAAAAACACAGAAAATGCAGTAAAAATAGCAAAAATAGCAAAAATATTGGTTATCACAGTAATGAATATCACAAATACCACCAGGATTAATACCGATCTTCAAAAATTCATAATTAGTAAAAAGATCTTGCCGAGAGGAATTCCTGGGTTCTAGGAACCAAATAAGCAAACCCAGATCGTAATATAAGGAAGACAGTAACCAAGGAATAAAATCCAACCACCTGCAACAACATAACAGACAACCAAAATAATACACCAGGTCTAAGCAGCAGGAAGAGTTACCATGTAAAAATAACCTCACGGATTCTAGCATCCCGTGAAATGCTAGCAAACCAGGCATGTTACAGAAAAACCCCACCAAAACAATCGGACTCAAACGAACAGCACCCTCATCTATCCCAAAGAAATACTTAAGCATCCAAGAGCAAGAGCTCAGCAGCCCCTCCAGATAAAACAGAGCCCACATAGAAATAACAGTGTTCAACAACACAACCTCATCAACAAAATGAAACTTAAATAGGCAAAACCACCCGGGCACACTTAGCACACACAGGATTTTGGCAGTCCTTGTAAAAGGAATTAGGTAAAATAATTTTATTAAAACAAATTTTATTCTGATATATTTTATATAAAGAAAGAATTAATTTAACTATATATATTGCATACTTTTAATATCTTCATGGGTGTTTTGCCGGTAACTACTGGCTAATGATAAGGATACTTGCCCTTATGAAGGGTTTATTTAGGGAACTCCCCTATGACCTATAGGACTAGTTCGAAGGGACTAACAGGTTCAACTTGCTTGGGTCTAATATAGACTCCGCCTTGTAGGGCTATCAAAATCGGGTCACGGACCAGGTTTGGGTCCAACCTAGAATTGACCCGGGACTGTTTGACATGACCCGAACCCCACCCATTTTTGTAAACGAAATAATTTCTCAGACTCGAACATGACCTGCATATTTTGATCGGAAGCAAAACCATGGGAGTTTGCTCACTGTGAAGGTAACTTTCTCCCTTTCGTGCACGTTTACGATTTGCTTTTTTATCTTCTCTTTCCATTCGTTGCTATTCAACTTCATTCCGCATGAGGTGTGCAGATTGCATGAGTCGCTTCTTCCGTTCCTTCGTTGCAGTTCAGCTTCACTCCTTCGAGGAAATTATCGGAAGTTACAACATTTTGATCGGAAGCAACGATGAGAGATCACTTGCTATGAAGGTAACTTTCTCCCTTTCGTCAGTGTTGTTTGAATTCGTTATGCTTGTGGTGTGGAGATTGCATGAGTCACTTCTTCGGATCCTTCGTTATAATTCAACTTTGCTCCTTCGACGATGTTATCAGACATTACAACATTTTGATCGGAAGCAACTTCGAGAGCCTGCTCCCTATGAAGGTAAGTACTTTCTCCCTTTCCTCATTGTTATTCAGCTTCATTCTGTAGGAGTGTGGAGATTGCACGAGCCACTTCTTCGGCTCCTTCATTGCAGTTCCACTTCGCTCCTTCAACGATGAGGCGTCTAGGGTTTTCTTTTTATATTCTCTTTCTCGTCGTTGCTGTTCAACTTCGCTCCACAGACGACGTTCCCTTCCAATTGGATTAGAAGTTACAACATTTTGATTTGAGACAATGAAGTTTGCTCGTTGTGAATCATTGCCAAATCCCATAAATACGCTAATCTACATGATACCAGGTTAAAACGGGTGTCATTTTTGGGTTTCTAGGTCAACCCGAACCAGACCTGGAAATCGTAACGGGTCGAAAATTAGGACCGGATGAAATTTTTGAGTCGGGTTTTTGGGTCGTGGCAAGTTTTGACAACCCACTACAAGAAAATAGGTAATTAGTGACCAACAAAATTGGTCGCTAAAAATGTTAATTTGGACGCTAAAGCAAATAGCGACCAAAAATATTTGGGCCGTTGATTTGTTGCAGTAGCCTCGTCGCTCAGGCTTTTAGCGTCCCAAAAAATTTTTAGGTTGCTAAATTAGCGACCACTAATTAGTATTGGTCGCTAAAATTGTTCATATTAGTGACCATTTTTTTGGACACTAATAAATATTTATTTGGATGCTATTTAGTAATTTTAATAATTAATTTTATTTATTACATTTTCCCTTTAGTGACCAAAATAAAAATTAGCCGCAAAATGATCAACCTAATAAATCACATGCCTTGGCTATAACAATTCCATGAAGTTTTGACATATATTTTTAGATATAAAAGTTATGATATTTAGTAAAAAAAAATATTATCCAATTATTATGCCTTGGCTATAACAATTAAGATAAATCCATTACTCCTTTATATTGCAACTAGTTAGATAAATTTCATAATAAAGAAACAAAACATTTTATTAACTTGAGGTAACAATAATAAAAACATATATCACTAATTCGCACTACAAGAAAATGTGTCAATAACGACAAAAAAAATAGAGGCAAAAAGAAATTGGTCGCTAAAGATATCTTTTAGCGACCAAAAATAAGTAAGGCCTCTAAATAATAAGGAAATTTGATATTAGCCACAAAAAAAAAAAATTGGTTGCTATTTTTTTACCTAAAAGTCTAGATAATTTTTTTCACAAATATATACATTTCATTTTTGTAACTAATTATTCTTTTCAATTGTGTATAGTAATAATATTATTGAAATTCAAATTAATAAATAAAATGATAAGTTCAATTTAATAGAAATAATGAATTCAATTTAATATTTATATTTTTCTGATGATAAATCTAATAATTTATTGATGAAATAAATTACAATATATATTATATAAATTTTATTTATTTAAATAAAATTTTACAGCAAAACCTACTTTCACGATCGTCTCACGCACGCGAACTTCTCGTTTTCGCTATTACCATTTGCCCTCAAACTTGAATCGCCAACTGTAATCGACTCCACCTTTAGCGGCCACGACCTCTCTCATTCGGGTGTTGATATGAGTTTCTTCACTCACAATTCTTCGGACAATCCCGTAAACTTGTCTCCCTCGATTTTTCCTTCTCAAGTTATCCCTATTACCCTTCTTCTTCTTTTCATTTCAAAATTTTATGATCTTCTTTATATTATGCTTGCCTTTCATTTTTATGATATCATTCAACGTTGTTGATTGTTATAGTTGTTTTAAGAGGTTAGGGTTGATTTTCAATGGTTGAGTAATAAAGATCTAATGGTTGCTTCTGTGTTGATTTTTACTCTCTTCTCACTATTTTGCATTTAGTATTTTTTTTTCTTTTTTACTCAGTCCCTGCTAAAGTTTCTCAGAGGCCGGTGATAGCTTGCTAGGTGTTTGTATTTTAGGACTTACGAGAATATTTTACCTCTGCATATTTATGTTTTTCTATCTCATATCTTTTCCCAACTCTGTTAACTCTTTATTTTCTTATCTTTTCTAGACGTGAGTAGTCTTTCTTACTGAAATTCCCTCATGGGTCCTCCTGACAGCCATGAATCCTTTATGTTATTGGACTGTTGGAGTATTAAATATCATAGTTTTTTTTTTTGAATTAGCATTGTAGTTGAATTTTCCTTAAGCATAATTGTATTTAATAGTGAATTTTCTTCAATGATTTATCATCTTACTTATTTACATGATAGAAAATATTTTATTTAGTATTGTTAGGTAATCAACTTTCTTGACAAGATAATTGTCAGATGCTGATTAGTGGTTGTAATAGTAATAGAACTTTGGTTGGATCCTTTTGATATGATTCCCTAATGTGTTAAGTTAGACTGATATATTAATTTATGTTAATTTGTGTTGACTGAACCCACAAGTGCATTGTTTCCTTGTGGAACTCTATTTACTCAATTTTATTTCCAAGAATAAACAATGTGCTTATTTTGGCCTTTTCTTATTAGAAAATAATGTCTAATTATTTCATACTTTTTTGTGTAATGATATTTGTGGCTAAATAAGAGAAAAAATTGAGGGACAATGCATTGTTTAAGAGAAACTACACATACAATTTTTAGGTTTTACTTGCATAACGTGATTCTATAGGCTCACTCTTTTATTCAAATCATGGTGGAATATATGATCTAATTGTTGCAGACTAGAATATACGCGGCGATATTTTAATCATTCGTCTTAGCGTTATATGGATATCCAGCTCACACGTAGAGAACACAAGATTTTTTACGTGGAAAACCCTTGAAAGGGGAAAAACCATGGGGCCTAGCCCAGTTGAAAAGATTTCACTATAACTTGAGTTGGTTACAATGGGCTGACTCATCTTTGAGGACGATCAGATTACAAGCAGCAATTATATAATAGAAATCCGGGTGTCAAGAGATGATCTGACAGTGCTTCGGGCCCCAGAGGATGGTCTGACTAAAAGTCGGGCCTTAGATGAGGACCTGGCAGAGATGAGGGCCTCGGGTGGAGGTATGAAGAAGATGACGACATCTGACGGTAGTCTAACAAAGGTGAAGGCCTTAAGTGGTGGTCCGGCGGAACAATGATGTTAGACGATGGTTTGGCGGAGCATACGGCGTCAGGTGGTGGTCCGATGAAGCAACGGTGTTAAGCGGTGCCCCAGCGGAGCACAAGGCGTCAGATGGTGGTACGATGGAGAAATGGTGTTAGGCGGTGGTTCGGCAAAGCACAGGGTGTCAGGTGGTGGTCCGGAGGAGCGACGACGTTTGGTGGTAGTCTGGCGGATCACAGGGCGTCAGGCGGTGGTCCGGCAGAGCAATGGCGTTAGACAGTGGTTCGACGGAGCACAGGGTGTTAGGTGGTGGTTCGACGGAGTGACGATGTTCGGAGGTGGTTCGGCGGAGCACAGGGAGTCAGTTGGTGGTGCGGCGGAGCAACAACATTAGGCGGTGATTCGACGGAGCACAGGGCGTCAGGTGGTGGTTCAGTGGAGCAACGGTGTTAGGCGATGGTTTAACGGAGCACAGGGCATCAGATGGTGGTTCGGCGGAGCAACATCGTTGGGATGTGGTCCGGCAAAGCACAGGGCGTCAGGTGGTGGTCCGGTGGATCAACGGTGTTAACAGTGGTCCGACGGATGTCCGACGTTGGTGGAGCAATGGTGGTCCGGCGAAACTCCGGCGGTGGTCCGGCGAATATCCGGCGGTGGTAGAGGAGGCTAGGAAGCAAGAGCGATCTTCGATCTCTCTTTTTTCCTTAGGCTCAGGGGGGCCATTTTCAAGAGGAGAGGGAGCTCTATTTATAGATTTTGGGAATGACATGCCCCGTAAATAGATGGAGGATCAAGGGTAAGTTGGGAGTGGTTGGATGGACAGCCGATCTTGAATCCCTTGATCATGAACCATTTGATGGACATTTGAATGTGTTAGTGATGTTGAAATTCAGTGATCTTGGGCTCGTTGGATTTGGCTCGTCGAGCCGCTCGATTTGAGTGTAAGTTAGTTAAGTTTGGAAACCATTTGGTAATACAAATTGAGGTTTGAAACTTCCAATAGTGCTTCGGGTCCTTTATTTGGACTGATTTGGGCTCGGATTGGGTCAAATTTGGTGTCGTTGGATTTGTATTTCCGAGACGCTCAGTTTGAATATAAGTTTACTGAAATCGGAGATCGGATGATCCTGATTTTAATTCTAAAAGTTTCTAACTTGATTTTGCTTTGAGATTCATGCCCGATCAAGATTATTTTTGGACGATGTATCAGTTACCCCATATTTTCGGACGTCGAAGCTCCAGGAGTCCAAAAATATGCATTATAGTCGGTGGAAATTTTTTTGCATGTTTTGAAACTTGAATGTAGTCCGATCATGGGCGTAGAGGTCTCGAATCACTTTAAAAGTGCAAAAATTGAGTCTGGAAAATCGAAAAACGGTTCCGAAGACCCAAAAAATATTCGATTTGACCTTTCTAGGCCCGAAATTGGGACAAAATATATTCTGTAACTTATAATTTAAATAAAAAAAATATGTATAATTATATCAATTCTTCCTTAGTGGATGAGTAGTAAACCTTTTGTCATCCATGCCTAAGGTCTCGAATCCAGGGGAAGGCAAGGATTTTTTGTGGTGATGATGTGGCAGTGACATACAGGACGGATCGATGATGTGGCAGTGGCATGTAGGATGGATCGATGATGTGCCACCCATAACCTGTTGGGTCGTGGCTAACATGGCCACGTCACAGATCGTGGTTGACGTGGCACCCATGACCTGTTAGGTCATGACTGACGTAGCTACGACATGCAGGATCATGGGTGACATGGCCATGACACGCAGATTGTAGCTGATGTGTCACAAATGATCTGTTGGGTCATGGCTGAAGTAGCAGTGCCATGCAGGATGGATCGATGATGTGGTAATACCTCACATGACGAATGGTGACATGGCGTGTATATATAGGATGGATTGATGATGTGGAGCTGATGTGGTGCTGATGTGGCTGATGACATGGCACCCAATTTTTTTTTTAGGACTACAATGCCTCTAACTCCCCTATAAATAGACACCCCTGGGCCTTATTCCTTGCACCTTCTTCTACTCTTCTCTTATCTCATTAAAGGCCTTCCTCTACCCTTGGACGATTGGTATCCATTGTCCAACAGCAGGGCCCCTCTTTGCAAGAAAGAGTTTTCTTCCTCTCCCTTATGCGCTCTTGCTGTATGGGAGGCTTCCCCTCACCCTTAGATAATTGATATCCATTGTCCAACAGTAGGGCCCCTTTCTATACTGGAGTAATTTCAGGTGACCACTTTCCTTTGAGAGATTCCGATGTTAAGGAAAATCCTGCCGTTCTGCCTGACAGTGGGCAGAGGCCTGACAAAGGAGCGAGGGTAGATGATCTGGCATCCACCATCACTAGTGATTCTTTGATTATTCTTCACAAGAAGTTTCACTTCCCAAATGGCGTGGTGGCGGTGGCCCCTAAGAGGTCCTATCTGGCTTGCACTCCTCCTTCCGGGTACTTGACCATCTGTGAGACCCATTTGCGATCAGGGCTGCGCTTTCTGCCTCCTACTGAGCTGATCGAAATTCTGATGCATTGTGGGATGTATCTATCCCAATTTATGTATAGAGGCATGTCGATGATGATCAGGCTGATTGCATTATTCAGGGATCGAGGGGCCATTCTGACACCTGAGCGTCTTTCCCGGATGGGCCGATATACCAGCGACACACAGGGGCACATTACTTTCAGATACAAATAGTTGGACATGCATAGCCGGGATCCTATAAAGAGTTTGGCCAATATATTTTTCTTTGTGAAATTAGAAAATTAGAAGGTGAATTAAATGTTTAGGACCTATTAAATTGGCTACTCGTACTAGAAAATTAGAAGGTGAAATAAAGGTTAAAGTGGGGAACTCTTCCCCTCTTAACCATTAATGGATTCCTTAATTTTTTGGAATTGTAGAGGAGCTAGGAATAGAAAGGCTTCTCTATATTTAAAAGAGGTGGTGAGGGATTATGATGCGTTTTTTGTGGGTTTATTAGAAACAAAGTTGGAGTCCTTTGATAACAGAGATGTTATTTCCTTAATTGGCAATGGGTAGGATTTTCTACATGTCCCTTCCATTGGTCTATCAGGTGGTATTGTAGTTTTATGAAAAAAGAACATTGATTCCTTCAAGATGCTGGAATTATCTTCTCAGTTTATTATTGGTGAATTGGAAGTCCCTAATAAAGGGAAATGGAGAGTGGCAACCATTTATGGGAGCACAGATGCTTGCATAAGAAGGAATTTGTGGGAAAATTTGAGTAATTATTCCAAGACTAATGTTCCTTTGATTTTGGGAGGAGACTTCAACTGTTTACTCTCAAGAGATGATAAGAGGGGAGGAAGAAGGTTTTATCTCTCTTTGGGCTCTAAAGAGATGAAACAGTTCATAATTTGCAATGATCTTTATGAAGTTGGCTTTGTTGGACCAAGGATTACTTGGTGTAACAACAAAAATGGTGGTGATCACATCATGGAAAGGCTGGACAGATGTTTTGTTAATCATGCGGGTTTAAATTTATCTCAACATTTGTTGGTTAAGCATTTGCCTAGAGTGGCCTCAGACCACTATCCGATCATGATAAAGCTTTTTCAGAATTTTCCTGCAGCTAAGAGAAGTATGAAGTTCAAAGATATTTGGGCATCGTTTCCAGCTTCTGTTGCAGTTGTAAAGAAAGTCTGGAATTCAAATTATCAGGGAAATTCACCTCAAATTCTAAATGCTAAACTGCAGAGAACTCTCAGATCCTTGTACTTTTGTAGTAGAGAGAAGCATAAAAGTTTGACACAGCTAAAAGAAAAATTAAAGAAGGAAATTCTGGAGATTCAAAATAAAGAAGCAAAGGAAATCTTACTGCGGAAGAAATTTAGCTTCTCAAGTGCAAGATCAACGAAGTTGAATTCAACGTTGGCCCGTCTGAACATGTGGTGGCGTCAACGGGCAAAGGTGAAGTGGATTACTAAAGGTGACTATAATACAAGATTCTTTCAGTCTTATGCCAATGCTAGAAGAAATCAGAATTTTATCATGTGCATCAAGAATAAAGATGGAATTCTGGAGGAAGAGCGAGATAAAATTGACGAGACTTTGCTGGATTTCTTCAAACATAAATGGCACCAAAGGAAATGCTATTTGGATGGATGGCCAGAGGCTTGGAATTCAATTTTCTGAAGAAGACTTCAATCTTCTAAGTAAAGATTTTCTTTAAAAGAAGTGAAATTGGGGATTGAGCAAATAGGTGGCTTCACAGCTCCTGGAAGTTATGGAATAACTTACTCTTTTATCAAGAGTTACTGGAAGATTATGCAGTCTGATTTCTGGAGTGCTCTGCAGCATCTTTTTCTTACAGTTGACATGAATAAGTCCTGGAAGGAGACACTTATTCTACTAATCCCGAAAGTTAGCAACCCTTCTACTCCCTCAAACAATAGACCAATCAGCTTATGTGCCACAATTTACAAAATAGCAGCTAAAGTTTTGGTAAATAGGATGTCTTCCATCATTCCAAAACTCATTTCTAAGGAGCAAGTTGCGTTTATCTCAGGCAGATCCTTATATGATCATGCTCTCTTGGCTCAAGAAATTTTCCACAGGTTCAGGTACTCTAAATCTTGCAAAGGTTTAGTCTCTTTTAAAATAGATATGGAACAAGCTTCTGATTCCATGGATTGGCATACTTTGAATAAAGTTTTAAATATTTGTGCTTTTCCTACTTGCTTCTCTAATTTGGTTATGGAATGCGTTTGTGATCCTTCCTTCACTTTATTAATTAATGGCAATCAAACTACTCGGATTGAAGCTAGAAGCGGGTTTAAACAAGGTTATCCCTTGTCTCCATTCCTTTACATTCTATGTTCTCAATTATTGTCGAATGTTCTTAAGAGGACTAACGACATTGGTATTCAAGTTAGCTCCAATGGGCCTAAGATTTCTCATCTGCTTTATGCAGATGACATATTATTTTTTTCTGGAGCAAATAAGAAGAATGCTAAGGATATTAAATCTATTCTAAATAGATTCTATGGTTGGACGGGTCAATTGATCAATAAAGATAAATCTATTATCTTGTTTGGGAGGTCAGTAAAGAGAAGAAAGAAGAGAGCAATATCTCATATTATGGGATTTAAGGTAGTTAATGAATTTAACTACCTTGGAATAAAGATTGCATTGAGAAGATTGGTGAATTTGGATTTCCAATTCATCATTGATAAAGTGCTGAAGATGTTAAACACTTGGGGTAGGAAATATATCTCTTTGGTGGGTACAATCACTCTGGTTAAATTGGTACTGCTCTCTTACCCAACCTTCCATTATACTCTTTCTTTAATTCCAAAGAGTTTATTATATGAGATAGAGAAGCATTGTAGAAGTTTTTTATGGAATAAAAGTGATGGAGGATATGGTCTTCATTATGTGGATTGGAACACTATGTGTCAGCAGATCAATATGGGTGGTTGTGGCTTACCTTAATGTTAAAAAAAGATTAGTCCACTAAGAGCTAAATTAGCTTGGAAATACATTCAAAATAAAGATTCTTTGCTTCATAGTATTCTTTATCCGAAGTATGGTGACTTTTGGAACTATAATGGTGGTAGGAAAAATTACTCGCCAGCTTGGAAATTGATTTTGGATGGTTGGAAAGCTCTTAAACCCGTTGTCAGGTGGATCATTGCTACAGGTGATTCTATTGATATCTATGATGATATCTGGATAATGGATAAACAGATTAATAAGTGGTCAACTTTCATTGTTCTAAAAGAAATTGATGAAGACAATGCAACTGACAATAAGCTCTTCTCTGAAGGCAGTTGGAATACTCTTGAGCTGGAAAGAAGATGCGGTATTGACCTTGTGAAGTTTATTTGAAACATCAAAATCTATTCTGAACTGAGAGAGGATCGGATTAAGTTGGTTAAAAATGTTTCTGGAAAATTCATATCTGCCTTGGCTTTTTTGGCAATGGTAGACTCTACAAATGGTGGTGTTCTCTTTGATGAATAGCTAAAAATGTAAGAGTGCTCTCCAAATCTCTCCCTACTTCCTTCCCCTCAAGTGAATATAATGTGGTTGGGATGGACATTTTGATGATTTGAACCAAAATCTACAACACTCCATCGTACGATCCATATATATTCCCTTGATTATGAAATTTTTTTTAGCATTTTGAAGCCTTAATGATGTTGGAATTGAGTGAATTGGTTTATTTATTCGTGTTATCGAGCAGCTTAATTTCACTATAAGCATATCAAATTTAGAGTTCATAAAATCATTATTTTAATTTAAAAAATTTTCAATTCAAACATTTCCTTGAGATTTGTACAGATCAAATGAACTTTTTGGAGTCATATCATTTTTCCCCTCATTTTTTGAAATTGAACTTTATTATGTACAAAGCATATTATAAAATTTAAAATGTCCTTTTTTTTTTTTAAATTTAAAGATTTTTTTCTCATTTTGTTATTATTTTTTATCTTGTTTTCTTTTTAGGAAAAATTTTATCATTTTTTTAAGGAAACGTTCTCTATTATTTTTTTTAAATATTTTTATTTCCTTTTCTTCTTCTTATTTTTAAAGAGAAGTTCTATCTTTTTTTACTTAAGAATTATTTTAACAGTATTTTCTTAAGTGATTTATTTTTAAGAGAATTTTCTTTCATTCTTTTTTTTAGACATTTATATTTTTAAGAGATTTGTTTTTTTAAATTTTTGGAAGATTTTTTGTTTGCAAATTGTTTTACAATTTTTTGTTTTTCTACATATTATAGTTATGTAATCTTTTAATTAAAAATTTATAAATATCTTTGTTAAAGTTATGTAATTCTGTTCATTAAAGTCATTTAACATTGTTGATCATAGTCATGTAACTTTTTTCATTAAAGTCACATAACTCTCTCATTTAAAACAATTTAACTCTCTTCCCCTCTTTTCAAGTATAAACATGCTATTGTGGGAGGAGAGGTTTACACTACTTCTCTTCTCCAATCTTCTCTTAAGAGAGAAATTCCTCTATTTTGAATAGGCATTATTCTCTTTGAAGCTCAAGTGTCACTCTCTTTAGAGAACGAGTTGCTATTGTTTCTCTTCTCTTCTCTACTTCTTCTCTCAAGAGAGCCATTCCACTATCTTAAATAGATGGTATCCCTTGTCAAACTCTAGTTCCTTTCTCTTTAAAGAACAATACATTGCTCTTACCTCCTTCTATTCTTCACTTTTTTCCTCAAGAGGGCATTAAACTATCTTAAATAGATTATATTTGATTTCAAGCTCTAGTGACCCTCTCTATAGAGATCAAATTTCTTAAGCCCTCCATTATTTTCTTTAATTCTTTTCTTAAGAGAGGCATTCCACTATATTGAATAGGAGGTATTCCATTTCAAAGTCTTATGTACCTCTCTAGAGTGAGCGAGATGCTCTTGCCCCATCTCTTCTTCACATTTTCTCTCAAGAGAGGCATTCCACAGTCTTGTATAGGTGGTGTCCCTTTTAAAGGTTTGGTGCCTCTCTCTTTAGAGAATGAGATGCTCTTACAACCCCTCTCTTCTTCACTTCTTCTCTCAAGAGAGGCTTTTCACAAACTTGTATAAGTGGTATCACCTTTCAAGCTCCAATGCCCTATTTCAGGAGAATGAATTATTCTTCATGTAAAGTTATAAGTGATACTTAGGCTTTTTATCTTAAAAAGAAAGCTTTAATCTTTATCTTGAAAGAAAGTTGACTAACACTTTTTTAAGAAAATTCTCATCATATTTTGAAGCTCCAAAATTTCTCCCAATAGAGAGATAATCATTACAAAAATAAATTATTATAGTAATAGATATATTAATAATGTTGATAAAATTACTTTAATTCAAAGTGTTTTATCTTAAACTCCTTGCATTAATCTTTTACATAAAAAGATATTGTATGTTTGAATTTGATGTAGAATTTTAAAATTTATTATATTTACATCATGTAAATCCAATAATCTTTTATCTTTCTTTGAGATGTTTATATGAGTTAGACTAATGTTTGCTTTTAGTTTATACGAGATTTGTAAACTTGCTCCCGCGCCCCCCGCCCCTTAAAGAAAACCAATTCATTTATACATTTGTGAGGTATTTCCCCCCAATTATAGTAACCTAATTAGAAAAAAAAATTTCCTTCTACTTCTTTTAGCCTTATGAGATTTTTGAAAAATTGAAGAAACATATATATATTTTTAAGGTTTTAAGCCTTTTGAAAATTTTATGTACCTTTAACTGTTGAGGCATTAGTCTTTTAAGATTTTTAGTTTACCTATGCCTTATGAGGTTAATGTCTTATGATATTTTTAGATATCTTTTAAGACTTTTGGCTTTTGATATTTTATATACCTGTGTTCCTTCAAATGGAGTGTGTGATGATAGATAAGAGTATACTATTTTAATTTATGTTTGTTTGGATATAACCACAATGAAATTGCAAGTGCACATGTCGATCAAGTAATAAAGTGTTTGAAAGAGTGTCGATTCCATGAGAAAATACTATGTTACATATAAATGTTTCTAGTACCATTTACTCAAGCAACATAATTTATCATACACAGTAAAATCAAGGATAATTTTTGTCTAATGGGACATGCAAAAAATAGGGAAGACACAATAGTTTATGAAGTGTTTTGTACTAATGATAATGAAATAACCTAAGCTCCCATAAGTATAGTAACTGTGAATCAGAGTATACACATCCCAATATCTCAATCAAGCTTGTAAGGATGTAAATAAAGTTTATGACATTCCTATAAGTATTATATCTCCATATATCCTAGAATACTAAACATTATATGTCTCGACGTGCAAGCATTCCATTTCAATTCTCTTATATGTACTAATATTTCTTCATTGAATAAATTTATCACACTAGATGTTAATTTTATATATGGCGACTGCTTAAATTAAAAGAAGAATGAGTGACATTGAAAATAATTATGCATATTTTAAATCACAAGAGTCAACATTAGGATTTACATAGGAATTCACATCATTAATCTAAAATTATAAGCTTAATCATCCATAAAATTAAAATTAAATAAATAATTTTTATTTATTGCTCAAGAAAGAAAGAGTAAGTAGAGAAGCTAAAGAAAATATCACCCAATATAAGAATCCTAAATAAAGCTTGTAGATTGTCCCTTCCTAAAGTGAATATGTAATAGCCCATATTTTTATCCAACCAAATAATGTTTTTATGGAGTCATTATAAGTTCAAATTACAAACCATCTTCACAATAACATAGATATTATAATGATTGAATAACACTAATTTTTTCATAATTTTTTGGACATTGTGCAAATCTTTAAGAAATTGAAACATATTAGTACAAGTGAGGATTTGTGATCATTAGGTTTCGGTTTGCAAACCGATTTTATCATAATTTTTTAAATAAAATTAACTATTTTATGAATATTTTTTATAATTTTTGAAGTCACAAGAAGATTTGTATTAATTATATGCAAAAAATTAATTAAATTATATAACTATATTAATATTAGATTATTATTTTATTCCAAACATCTTAAATCATTATATTAATTTTATTAATCCTATTTTACTTTATGGTTTTTGCTAAGAGAATGGGATAGGAAAATTGAAAGAAAAGTGAGAAGAGAAAAGAAAATTAAAGATTTCAAGGCTCTAGAGCAATTTTTGCCACTCATCCTATTGGTGCTCATCTCATTGTATGGAATTATTATCACAATTTTGATTTCGATAATTTGATGCTTTTGAGATTTTTTTGATCGAATTTATTTTTTTCTTCCCAAAAGGACGATGATTTTATATTGATAAACTTTTCACTACATAATGTTTTTATATATTATAGAGATTGAGATTAAGAAAGTTTTTAAAATTTATTTTAGATTTATTAATAGGTAATTTTTTTAAAAATAGAAATTTTTATCAATTTAAAAATTAATTTTAACATCTAAAAATAGTATTTTAGTTCAATTAAAACTTTAGAATATTTTTATATATGATCTCTTATAATTTAATTAATTTCTAAAAATATAAATTTCTACATAGTAGAATTTTATGTTACTTATAGTTAGGAAATTTTAGCTCTTTCTAAATTAAATAATACTTTATTTACTATAATGTATTAAAAATTAATATGTGCTGGTGGCTATGTAGTCGTTATTAATATTATAGTATCATGATAATAATATGTGTGTGAGGAAAAATATATAAAGACTTATTATTCACTAATGTTGGCTGGAGACTGATTGACTTATATATGATGGTGGGCTAATATGCTTTCCTTTAAGTATTATGGTTTGATGTTATCCTCTAGTGATTCATGTGATATAGATTGAGATTTATAAGAAGAGGATTACTATGCTGATTATAAAAAGTGGCATCTTTATTTATTGAGTTAAAAGTTTAAAGATACTAATACAATACTAGAAAAATTTTAATTAAGCCAGGATTTCTTACTTATTTAGTGTAACTTCTGAACTATATTTTATTAAGGCATTGATCGTAATATTATAAGAATTTATTTTTACAATATGGATTTACTATTATTATATTATTTTACTAGTATAACCACCAATTTTACTAATGACACTATACTTTTACTCTTATTGATACAAACATTGATAAATTTTGATACTACTAATTCACTGTTGAGATCGTTGCAACTTAGTTTTTTTATTGTTGATATTCTTGCAATATATATATATATATATATATATATATTATGATTACAAATATTATTGTTTTAATTATAATTTCTCCTAACATATTTTGGATGCATTGTTTTGTTATTTGTGTGTACTAATATTTCAGGAAAATCATGCACCAGATTGTTGAAAACTTCAAATCAGATTAGATTAGGGTTTATTGTAAATGAAGACTATATTTTTTATTTTATTGAGTCTGAGAGAGTTTGATTATAATTGTGTAACTGTGCACACACACACTGGGGGAGTATTTTAAATTTATAATTTTTAAATTGATCGTACTATACAAAGTCATTTCGTATGGGATGATTTATTTAGTTATTTTCCCCTACGAGCAGCCAAACAAACTACATGTAGAAAATTTTTTTAAGTACGGATCATATTATACGAAGCTTCCTTCATACAGACGACATCTAAGTTATGAATTGGATGGGTCCCATTTCATCCCGATGAATTCAAAGTTTTTCTGAACTGATCGTACTATATGATGTCGTGTTCGTACGTATGTCTTCCAGAGTATAAATTGGATGAGTTCCTTTTCATCCTGATGAATTTAAAGTTTTTTTGAACTGATCGTACTATATGATGTTGGGTTCGTACGAGCGCCATCAAGAGTATGAATTAGACGGGTCCCTTTTTATCACGATGAATTCAAAGCTTTTCTGAACTGATCCTACTGTACGATGTCGTGTTCATAAGTACACCATCTAGAGTATGAGTTTGATAGATCCCTTTTCATCCCGATAAACTTGAAAATTTTTTGAATTGATCATACTGTATGATATCCCATTCGTACAGATGTCATCCAGAGTATAAAAATGTGGGGTACCTTTTTATCCCAACAAAGATAAATAAATTTCTAACTGTTCATACAGTACAAACTTGATTCATACTAGACGATCATCATGTATGAAATCATTTCCTACAGATTCATAAAAGGTTCATACGCAAAAAATTTTGAACTATTCATACATACATGAATACGATCGTACACTCTCAAAATAGAAAATTTTAGTTTTCTGGATAGTTTTTCATATGTTTCATATAAATAGTCCTTTAAAACTGACGTAAAAAGTGTTATTCTTCGTGATTTTCAAGGGAAAGTGAAAGAGTGATTGTGGGAGAGTGTTTGATAGAAATTTTATGCAAGTGGTGTCTGAAGGATTCACATAGTTACTCAAAGGTAAGGATCTTTTTGTATTTTTGGTTATAAATCCTCTTTTCTTATTTCTAGTTGCTCATGAGAAGATCTTTAAAGAAGATCCAGTACTTTGCTAACATTTGGAGGGTGTGAAAGGATGACGGTACTCTACCAACACTTTGAGGGTATGAAAGGATGACGGTTCTGTCCCGACACTTAGAGAGTATTAACAGATGACAGTTCTCTGCCGACACTTGGAGGGTGTGAAAGGAAGATGGTCCTCAACCACACCAGGGATTGGTGGAAGAGAGGATTTGTAAAGGCTACTCCGCCTTATTGTGAGACCAAAATGAGAGTCACTTTAGTAATAGTGCAATACCTAAAGAGGGAGTCTTCATGGAGGGGATGCAAGTCGTATTTGACTGAACCACAATAAATCTTTATGTCATTTTTAATTTATATATTTTTTATTTTCTGTACTTTAGTATTTGTGGTTGATTTTTTTTTTAAAGTTAATCAAAGTTGGAAAATTGTTATAATTAGTTTTTTATTAAAAATCCAAGATAATTTTTAAATTACTAATTCTCCCCCCCCTCTTGATTAGCCTTGGGATAATTGCTTAGTTTTAATAACTTATATAGAATCAACAAGTGATATCAGAGCTTTATTTCAAAACTATAAGTTTATACTACTTTTTGAAAACCAAAATAGCTTCTTTTGGAAACCAAAACACCCCTGAAGGGTATTCGATCACTAGACCTCCATTTTTTGACAATATTCCTTTCAATATTTGGAAAAAACACGTCTATATTTCTTCAATCGCTAGATTATTGCATGTGGATTTTAGTTTAAGAAGGGTATACTTGGCCAACTAGACTTATAGATAACATTATAGTTGAAACACCCTTTACTGACTTGACTGTAAAAGAACATGACTTAGCATAACTAAATGCAAAATATTTAAATAGTTTCTTTTATACACTTAAGTCTAAAGATTACATGCGAGTTTCTACTTACAATAGTGGAAAGGACATTTGGGATAGGCTTTATATTACTCACGAATGGACTAATAAAGTAAATTAATCTAGATTGAATATCTTGTTACTTGATTATAAATTTTTTTGTATGAAACTCAATTAATTTATTTCTAATAAGTACACAAGATTCACTCGAATAGTCACTTATTAGCAAGCATTAAGTAGGGAACTAATGAATGCTAAAATGGTTAATATAATTCTTTATTATTTGCCTACTAATTATGATGCTAAAATAACTGCGATTATAGAGTCTAAGGACTTAAATATTTACTCTATTGATAATCTTTTTGTATCACTAATTGCTTACGAGCAAAGAGTGAGTCAAAGGAAAGTGAAAGAGTGATTGTGGGAGAGTGTTTGATAGAAATTTTATGCAAGTGGTGTCTGAAGGATTCACATAGTTACTCAAAGGTAAGGATCTTTTTGTATTTTTGGTTATAAATCCTCTTTTCTTATTTCTAGTTGCTCATGAGAAGATCTTTAAAGAAGATCCAGTACTTTACTAACATTTGGAGGGTGTGAAAGGATGACGGTACTCTACCAACACTTTGAGGGTATGAAAGGATGACGGTTCTGTCCCGACACTTAGAGAGTATTAACAGATGACAGTTCTCTGCCGACACTTGGAGGGTGTGAAAGGAAGATGGTCCTCAACCACACCAGGGATTGGTGGAAGAGAGGATTTGTAAAGGCTACTCCGCCTTATTGTGAGACCAAAATGAGAGTCACTTTAGTAATAGTGCAATACCTAAAGAGGGAGTCTTCATGGAGGGGATGCAAGTCGTATTTGACTGAACCACAATAAATCTTTATGTCATTTTTAATTTATATATTTTTTATTTTCTGTACTTTAGTATTTGTGGTTGATTTTTTTTTAAAAGTTAATCAAAGTTGGAAAATTGTTATAATTAGTTTTTTATTAAAAATCCAAGATAATTTTTAAATTACTAATTCTCCCCCCCTCTTGATTAGCCTTGGGATAATTGCTTAGTTTTAATAACTTATATAGAATCAACAAGTGATATCAGAGCTTTATTTCAAAACTATAAGTTTATACTACTTTTTGAAAACCAAAATAGCTTCTTTTGGAAACCAAAACACCCCTGAAGGGTATTCGATCACTAGACCTCAATTTTTTGACAATATTCCTTTCAATATTTGGAAAAAACACGTCTATATTTCTTCAATCGCTAGATTATTGCATGTGGATTTTAGTTTAAGAAGGGTATACTTGGCCAACTAGACTTATAGATAACATTATAGTTGAAACACCCTTTACTGACTTGACTGTAAAAGAACATGACTTAGCATAACTAAATGCAAAATATTTAAATAGTTTCTTTTATACACTTAAGTCTAAAGATTACATGCGAGTTTCTACTTACAATAGTGGAAAGGACATTTGGGATAGGCTTTATATTACTCACGAATGGACTAATAAAGTAAATTAATCTAGATTGAATATCTTGTTACTTGATTATAAATTTTTTTGTATGAAACTCAATTAATTTATTTCTAATAAGTACACAAGATTCACTCGAATAGTCACTTATTAGCAAGCATTAAGTAGGGAACTAATGAATGCTAAAATGGTTAATATAATTCTTTATTATTTGCCTACTAATTATGATGCTAAAATAACTGCGATTATAGATTCTAAGGACTTAAATATTTACTCTATTGATAATCTTTTTGTATCACTAATTGCTTACGAGCAAAGAGTGAGTCAAAGGAAGATTGATGTAGGAGAACAACAAAAGGAGAAGAATATAGCACTGAAATTGGATGCCTCAAAGAGTAATCAGTCACAACCTAAGGATGAGGATGACATTGCCTTGATGATAAGGTAGTTCAGGAGTTTTCTTAAAAGGAAGCAAAGGTGACGCCAGCAGTGGAACAAAGGTAGGTTCCACAAAAATATTAAGGTTTACAATGATGTGATTTGTTATGAATGTAAAAAACCTAGACACATAAAAATGGAATGCCCTAATCTCAAAGCCACTCATAGCAAGGAGAAGGTGGAGGAGAAAGTGAGTGTGAGAAAGGGCAAGAAGAAGTTTTAGAGAGCTTTTTTATTGGACTCAGCTTCGGATTCATTAGAAATATTAAAGGAAGAGAAAGTCACCAACCTGTGTTTAATGGCCGATAATCTTAATTAGTCAGATCATGAAAAAATATGTGACTTAACCTACAATGAATTGCATGAAGTTTCTTAATACAAACTGCATATAAAAAATTAATGAAAATGCATGCTAGATTGAACTTAGAGTTACAAGAATTATAAAAGGAGCATGAAACCCTTATGAAAGACCACATCCTAATTGATAATAACCACATGAACTTACTTAATGAATTCAATGATTTTAATAAGATAAATGAATTATTAAAATCATCCTATTCTGAATTGAAAAAAGATTTTATGAATTTTAAGGATGAATCTGAAAACAAAGAGCATTATCTAAAATATGATATTAATGTGTTAGAAGATGTAAACACATTTCTTAAGTTGAAAGTGAAAGCTCTAGAGGAAAATAGGAAACCCCCTACACTTGAAGATTTTATCAATCTTATTTTTAAGTCAAAAATTTTAAAACTTAGGAAGAGATAAATTTATTATTGGATATTAAAAAACCCTTTTCCTGGAGTTAAATATTTTACTTGAGGGATGATTAGATATATATCACACACTTATACTTTAGATATAAAAATTCTGTTAGTGTGGAGACCTAAGATGCATAAATCAAGTCATATCATATATATTTTTAGTTTTATTTTGCCAAAAGGAGAAAGGAAACTTGTTTGGGTTCCCAAGTTTGATTTTTAATTATTTTATAGGTACACTCTCATATAAGACCTTATGAGAGCATTTGATACATGGATAGTAGTTGCTCGAAGTATAAGATTGGAGATACTACATAATTCATATCGCTGGAAGCCAGGAATGGAGATAAGCTTACACCGGGAGATAATATTGCTAGGAAAGTGGTTGGCACATGTATGATCGAAAACTTGAATAATTTTTTAATAGAGAATATTTTATTATGTATTAGCCAGTTATGTGATAAAGGGTATAATATTAAATTTTCTCTCACTAGATGCATATTAAGCCTAAATAGAAATGATGTTTTGCATGGAACCAGGGTAAATAATGTTTATATACCAGATTTGAACAGTATTAAAACTCCTAATACATTTTATTTAAAATTATTTCTAATGAATCTTAGTTATGGCATAGGAGACTTTGTCAAGCTAGCATGAAAAACCTTAGGAAAATTATCCAAAATGAATTGGTTAGAGATATATCAAAACTAGACTTTATTAAGGATCACCTTTGTGATGCATGTCAATTAGGAAAATAGGTGAATTCCTCATTTCATTCTAATTAGGATCTTAGGACTAGCAAACCATTAGTGATTATTCATATGGATCTTTTTGGACCGATTAACACAGTAAGTCTAGGAGGGACGGTATACGGATTTGTCATAGTTGATAATTTCTCAAGATTCATATTGGTTAAAATTTTATTTCATAAGAGTGAATCATTTAAGGAATTTAGAGACTTTTTGACTTGGATTTAAAGAAAACTAGGTTGTGAAATTTTAACAATTCAAAGTGATCATTTAGGTGAATTTAAAAATGAAAGATTTGAGGTTTTTATAAAGAATGAGGAATTGATTATAACTTTTTTACACCTAGGCCCCCTCAGCAGAATGGGATAGTTGAAAGAAAGAATAGAATATTAATTGAAGCCGTTAGAGCCTTGTTGGCAGAATATACACTTCCTAAATATTTTTAGGCTAAAGCGATTAGTACTGCATGTTATGTTCTGAATAGGGTGAACATAAGGTCAAAATTGAATAAAATATCCTATGAGCTTCTTAAGGGGAGAACACCTAACTTGTTACATTTGCATGTTTTTAGATGTAAGGTGTTCATACATAATAATAGAAAATATTCTTTAGGAAAATTTGATCCAAAATTAAATGAAGGAATTTTTCTTGGATACTCTAGTGTTGGAAAATCATGTAGAGTATTAAAAAAAAAAAACTTTGGTAGTTGATAAGACCACACATATTTTTTTTTAATAAATCTGACATTTTGGAAGAGCCAAGTTTAGAATAGGATGATGTAGAAAATAACTCTCAAAGGATTGAGAAGATTAATTTGGATGAAAATTTTGAACAAGTAAACCCTTTACCTAGAGATTTGAAATTTTTCTAAAAACCACCCTAAGGAATTGATTCTAGGTGAACCGAGTGAGAGTGTTAGGACTAGGCATGGACTTAGCAAAGAAGTCAACCCTTCTACCTTTATTTTAATGATAGAACCCTTAAATATAAATCAAGCACTTTTGGATGAAATTTGGATTTTGGCCATACAAGAAGAATTAAATCAATTTGTAAGGAATGGTATTTGGGAATTGATAGTAAGGCCAAAGAATCAAAGTGTAGTTTAAACTAAGTGGGAATTTAAAAATAAAATGAATGACTCAGGATTTGGTTTTAGAAATAAGGCTAGATTGGTGGCTAAGGGGTATAATCAAATTGCAGAGATTTATTTTGAAGAGACTTTTGTCCCTGTAGCAAGACTTGGAGCAATTAGAATTTTGTTTACCTTTTCTTATTTTAGAGGATTTATATTTTATCAAATGGATGTTAAAAATACCTTTTTGAATAGGGTGATTTAAGAAGATGTTTATGTAGAACAACCTCTAGGTTTTGAAAATTCAAAATTTTCTAATCATATTTTTAAATTAAAAAAGGTATTATACAAATTAAAAAAGACAGCTAGGGCTTGGTATGAGAGGTTAAGTATTTTCCTATTGTATCTTTTAAAAAAAGAAGTGTGGACACTTCTCTCTTTTTAAAGAAATTTGGGGATGATATACTTATTGTTCAGATTTATGTTAATGATATCATTTTTGGATCTACTAACAAAAATCTTTGTGATTATTTTTCCAAAATAATGAGTAGTGAATTTGAGATGAGCTTAATGGGAGAACTTAGTTATTTTTTTAGTTTCAGCATTAAGAAAATTGAGGAGAGAATATTTCTTAATCACTCAAGGTATATTAAGGACATCTTCAAGAAGTATGAAATGGATAATGCTGAACTATTAAGTACACCTATAAGTTTCTCAGTTCAGTTAGATAAGGACTCATAAGAAAAATCTATTGATCAAGAAATTTAAAAGAATTATTGAATCTTTGCTTTATTTGACTACTGGCAGACTATATATTATAGTTAGGGTTTGTTTGTATGCTAGATTTCAAATAGATTCAAAAGAATCACATTTAACAGTAGTAAAAAGGATTTTGAGATATCTTTTGGAAACTCAAAACTTAAGGATTTAATATCCTAAGTACAACTTTTCATTTGAAATTATTAGATATTCAGATTCAAACTTTGAAGGTTGTAGGTTTGATCAAAAGAGTACATCTAAAACTTGTCAATTTATAGAAAATTCTTTAGTTTCTTTGTTCAATAGAATATAGAATTATGTAGCCTTATCAACTATTAAAGCTAAATATATTTCCTTAGGAAGTTGTGTAGTACAAGTTCTTTGGTTGAAATAATAGTTGATTGATTTAGGATTTATAATAGGCACAATTTCAATTTATTTTGATAACACTAGTGTCATTTATATTTCAAAAAATCCTATTCAACATTCTAGAACCAAACATATAGACATAAGACATCATTTCATTAGGGATCATGTATACAAAGAAGAAATTGAATTGAACCAAGTTTCAACAAAAAATCAACTTGCAAATATTTTTAAAAAACCACTAACCTTTGATACTTTTAACACAATAAGAATAAGATTAGGTGTGATTGATCTTATTTCTTAGATAAAATATTCTGCAAACTTAATATATTTTTATGTGTGTTTTGATTTTATTTTTTTTGTTATTTTTATTTTAGTTGTGAGTGTGTTTTTTTTTTGTTTTTTTTTTTGAGTGTTTTTCAGACATTTGTCACTTGTATAGGTTGATTGAAATTGAGATTTTTTTGGATTTTTTTTTAAGTGTTTTATTTTATACTGTATGAAATTATTTTTTTTTTTGATCATATGAATTCTATAGCATATCAATCGTTGTTTTGGAGTGAATGCGTAAAATTTTAATTTTTTAACATAGATCATATTGTATGATACTATCATCATCCCATACGATCTATATATATTTGTTTGTACACATACATATGGTTATCTAGGTAGAATCAGTTATTATAATTGATCATACGTACGAACCCAAATTTCATATATACAATCCACAAGTAATTTTTTTGTAGGGGATGAACTTAACCATCATTAAAATGATCTTAAATAACTGATCGTCCTAGATAAACACATATTCATCTCTACCATCATGTGGTCAAAAATTTTGTACAAAAGGATGCCTCATAAAGTGTGTGTTTATGAAAAGTCATTTCATTTTTAACTTTATCGTTCATCCATATAAAATTTTTTTCATCCCGTATGATCCCAAGATTGTACGTACAAATTCTTTTTCATACTGTATGAAGGGTCATTTTTACTTAAATAGGAGGGCTTTAGAATTCATTTTTATTCACTTTCAAACCCTCCTTGAAACCTTCTATAGGCACTAATTTAGGAATGAAAAGTTCTAGCAAGCATTCTAGAGTTACTAAGGGGTCATCATCCAGGGGTGGAGATGATAATTATTTGTCTAGAGAAAATGAGGATTGCTTCTATAGGTTTATAACTAAGAAAATCACTCCTTCAAGACTCCTTATTCAAGATGACATTCATTTTTCTATCATGACTCTCTTTGCCTTAACCCAATTCTTCTTCATTTTGACTTTAATCTATGCTTATCATTATGAAACTTTTCTCTATTTTCTTGTAAATATGAAGTTTAGCGAGGATGAGAGTAGGACATCATTTGTTAAAAAACAATGGGTAGATATCACTAAGGAAGATCTACGAACCAGAATCACTCAAGAGTGATGCTTCTTTCATTTAAGGACTCATGGGACTAGAGCACATATATTAACCTCTAAATCTCATTATGACTGGTTTGATATAAATAAAACTCTTAGAGGTGTAACTGAAGTTTGTCACTTGGCTAGAGTCTACACCTTGAATCAAAATGCCAGTGTCATCCAGCATGTCCTTAGGACTTTAATAATTCCTAAAGCTGGTGATCGCATAAACATTAGTCCTCTTCATTCCATAGTTACCTATTTAATAATGATTGGATAACCAATTAATGAGGCCCAACTCATTTTGGATTACATTCATAATCTTTCTGAAATTGGGTTTCCTTCTCATAAGAGAAAAAAAAAAATATTGCCCTAGGACATTTAGTGACTTATATTTTGGAAAAGAAGTACAATATAATTCATTTTGATACTCCCACTAAAATGCCTATCTTCTTCACCGATGCCACTTTTCAAATTGTTTTTGGGAGAAATAAGAGTTCAATTGAAGATACCAAGGGAGAAGGGAGAGCACCTGCACCTGCACAGAGACCTGACTTTCAGGAGTTGGTCCAACAATTTGATCGGTTAGAGAGTCATTTTGATCAATATTTTGATCATATTCATACTCATTTAAACCAGCAGGATGCACATCACCAATAAGATATGGGGTGGATTTGAGGTCAGTTTGACTCGGTAAACACTAATGTAGCTATGATGAATAATTATTTCTCAGTCTTCAACCAGCCTCCTCATCCAAATCAGGGTCATTCAAAGTCTTTGATGTACTTCTTTGTAGTTCCTTTTGCCAATCCATTCTTGATGATGTGATAATGTTAGTACTTATTTTTTTGTTTAGATTTGTAATGATGTTTGTGATGTTTAGAAGTTATGTTAAATGATATCAAATGCTTTAATGTATCTAATCTTTATTTGATATCAATAAAAATGTCATGTTTTATTTAGTTATTTTTTTCCTTGTTTGAAATGTGAGTTTTCCTATATAAAAATCCTATTTTAATTGATCTAAAAAATGTTATAAATTAACTTGCATTACAAAATTAATTTCATTATGAAATCTAATTTTTAAAAAATTTAAATTAACTTATAACTCGATCAAGTTAAGGATATCAATGTCATCTTCTTATTAAGCAAACATAATTTGAATATTATTATTACAATTTTGATGTCTTATTATTTTTTATTTCTTTTTCAATATAATTTTTTTTTGTAATCAAAGAAATTTGATTTTTTTAGATTATTGATTTTGGAAAACCAAATAAAAAAGGGTATATAAAAAAAAAAATCTACAATGTGTATTAAAATTGAAAGAATGCACATTAGTTCACAAATTGAAAAAAGGCACAAAATTAGTCCAAATAGAAAAAGATGCACAAAGTGTGCCTCAAATTTTTGAAAAGATGTGCAATATCGCCAATTGAATATGTTCTTTTTTTCTATCATTTAATCTTTAATTCAAAACAATCTAATGTTCAATTATGTTATATTTTAAAAATTGAAATTAACTAATTCATCATTTTTGTAATAATCCTCCATATCTAATTGTTTAGGATGCTTCATGAGCTTAATAAATTTTTCTTATCTAAGTTATTCTTTAATTTAAAATTTTTGAATATTTCTTTTTCATCTAATGGTAATTAACTTTATTATTGCAACTCTATTTCAATATCTTTCAAGATAAATTATTATGGTTTCTCATATGATATCTTTCATTTCAACCTTATTTTTCCCTTTTTGTTATTGTCAAAAGGGGGAGTAATATTATTTTGTGTTGTTTTATGTTTTTGTGTTTCATGTGTGTGTTCTTGGATTATGTTGTTTGTGTTTTTATTTTATTATTTGTGATTTATATGTTCAAAAAAATTTTAGAGTTCTCTTCATAGAATTTCCCTATATTCACATGTTTTATTCTTTAAGGGGGAGCTAAGGAGAAATTTAGGGTATACATTTTAATACAAATAATAATTATTTTTCCATCATAAAAAAGGGAGAGATTATTGAGATGGTTATAAACTTAGTTTTTCGATTGTTGATATTCTTACAACATATATGTTTTTCATGATTTTAAATATTATTAATTTAATTATAATTTTCCCAAACCTATTTTGGATGTATTATTTTGTTGTTTGTGTGTACTAAAATTTTAGCGAAATCATACTCCAGATTGTTAAAGACTTCAAATTGGATTTGATTATGGTTCATAATAAATGAAGTTTGTATTTTTCATTTTATTGAGTTTGAGAGAGTGTGATTTTAATTGAGTAACTGTACACACACACACTAAGAGAATATTTAAAATTTACAAATTTTAAATTGATTATACTATATGAAGTCATTTCATACAGGATGATTTGTTCAGAAATTTTTCTAAGTACTGATCGTACTATATGAAGCTTCCTTCATATAAATGGTTTCCAGAATATAAATTGGAAAAGTCCCTTTTCATCCGGATGAATTTAAAGTTTTTTGAAAATGATCATACTGTACGATGTCATGTTCGTACATACATCATCCAGAGTACGAATTGGATGGGTCCCTTTTCATCTCTACAAATTCAAAGTTTTTTTAAACTGATCATACTGTACGAAGTTGGGTTTCTACATACGCCATCCAGAGTACAAATTGGATGAGTCCCTTTTCATCCTAATGAATTCAAAGCTTTTTTGAACTGATCGTACTGTACGATGTCGTGTTCATACGTATGTCGTCTAGAGTACGAATTTGATGGGTCCCTTTTCATCCCAATGAACTTGAAAATTTTTTAAACTGATTGTACTGTATAATATCCCATTCATACAAACATTTTCCATAGTATGAAAATGTGGGGTGACATTTTATCTCGATGAAGATGAAAACTTTTCTAACTATTTATACAGTATGACAATCATTGTGTATGAAATTATTTTGTATGGATTCTCAAAAAGTTTATATTCAATAGTTTTTAAATTATTCGTATATACAAAAATATGATCATACTATATGATCATACATGCTCAAAATGGAAAATTTCAGTTTTCTGAATAATTTTTTGTGTCTTTCATATAAAAGGTCCTATAAAACTAATGTAAAAAGTGCTATTCTTTGTGATTTTTCAAGGGCAAGTGAAAGAGTAATTGTGGGAGAGTGTTTGAGAGAGATTACTTGCAAGTGAAGTATGAAGGGTTCATAAGGTTACTCAAAGGTATGGATCTCTTTGTATTTTTTATTATAACTTATCTTTTCTTCTTTCTAGTTGCTCGTGAGAAGATCTTTGAAGAAGTTTTGATACTCTACTAACACTTGGAGGGTGTGAAAGGAAGATGATAGGCCAACACTTGAAGGGTTTAGAAGGATGACGATTCTCTATGAATACTTGGAGAGTGTGAACAGACGATGGTTCTCTCCTAACACTTGGAGGGTGTGAAAGGTTGATGGTTCTCTGCCGCATCGGGGATTGGTGGAAGAGAAGATTTGTAAAGGCTTCTCCGCCTTGCTATGGAGGAAAAAGGAGAGTCGCTTTGTTAATAATGCAATACCTAAAGAGGGAGTCTTCACGGAGTAGATGAAGGTCGTGTTTGACCAAACCACTATAAATCTTTGTGTCTTTTTTAATTTTTGCATTTTTTATTTTCTACAATTTAGTATTTGTGGTTGAAATGTTTTTTTAAAAAGTTAATCAAAGTTGGAAAATTGATATAATTAGTTTTCTATTAAGTTTTTTGAAAATGATCATATTGTATGATGTCATGTTCGTACATACATCATCCAGAGTACGAATTGGATGGGTCCCTTTTCATCTCGACAAATTCAAAGTTTTTTTAAACTGATCATACTGTACGAAGTTGTGTTTGTACATACGCCATCCAGAGTACAAATTGGATGAGTCCCTTTTCATCCTAATGAATTCAAAGCTTTTTTGAACTGATCGTACTGTACGATGTCGTGTTCATACGTATGTCGTCTAGAGTACGAATTGGATGGGTCCCTTTTCATCCCGATGAACTTGAAAATTTTTTAAACTGATTGTACTGTATAATATCCCATTCATACAAACATTGTCCATAGTATGAAAATGTGGGGTGCCATTTTATCTCGATGAAGATGAAAACTTTTCTAATTGTTTATACAGTATGACAATCATTGTGTATGAAATTATTTTGAATAGATTCTCAAAAAGTTTATATTTAATAGTTTTTAAATTATTCGTATATACAAAAATATGATCATACTATATGATCATACATGCTCAAAATGTAAAATTTCAGTTTTCTGAATAATTTTTTGTGTCTTTCATATAAAAGGACCTATAAAACTAATGTAAAGAGTGCTATTCTTTGTGATTTTTCAAGGGCAAGTGAAAGAGGTATTGTGGGAGAGTGTTTGAGAGAGATTACTTGCAAGTGAAGTAAGAAGGGTTCATAAGGTTACTCAAAGGTATGGATCTCTTTGTATTTTTTATTATAACTTCTCTTTTCTTCTTTCTAGTTGCTCGTGAGAAGATCTTTGAAGAAGTTTTGATACTCTACTAACACTTGGAGGGTGTGAAAGGAAGATGATACTCATTCCAACACTTGAAGGGTGTAGAAGGATGACGATTCTCTATGAATACTTGGAGAGTGTGAACAGACGATGGTTCTCTCCTAACACTTGGAGGGTGTGAAAGGTTGACGGTTCTCTTCCGCATCGGGGATTGGTGGAAGAGAAGATTTGTAAAGGCTTCTCCGCCTTGCTATGGAAGAAAAAGGAGAGTTGCTTTGTTAATAATGCAATACCTAAAGAGGGAGTCTTTAGGGAGTAGATGAAGGTCTTGTTTGACCAAACCACTATAAATCTTTGTGTCTTTTTTAATTTTCGTATTTTTTATTTTCTACAGTTTGGTATTTGTGGTTGAAATGTTTTTTTAAAAAGTTAATCAAAGTTGGAAAATTGATATAATTAGTTTTCTATTAAAAAATCCAAGAGAATTTTTAAATTACGAATTCACCCCCCCCCCCCCCCCCCCTCTTGGTTAGCCTTGGGAAAATTGCTTAGGTTTAACAACTTATATGAAATCAAGATTCATTGTATTGATATTGAATATACTAAGCATGTGACATATTGGATAGCATATAAACATAGTTATAAAATTTTACTATATTGATATGAGTTTGATATTTCATTACTGATGCTTTGGTTTTTCCACTTTATATAATTGATTTATTGATTGATAGTATTGATACGATAACTGCTTTATTGATTTGACACCCTTACTGATTTATTGATTCCCAAAAATACTATTTTACTATTTATAAATTCTACTAATATTGTATGTAAGCTTTATTATTTTTGCATTAATTTATAGTCATGTGATTATTACTAACATGATTTAACTGCTAACATACATATTACTCCTTTACCAAGCTTTGAGTTCAGTTATAGGATTTTGTTACAGGCTAGAAACTTAAGCTCATTATATGTGATTAAATAATTTTAGGTCAGGTCAAGAGAGAAAGTGTGTGAGATTGACCAGGATCCTATAGGTTTAGTTTCTTATTAATTTAATTATTCTTTTATACTAAAAAAAGAGAGTTCCTGAGTAATGTATATATTTTTTTAGAAAATGAATATATATGTATATATTGGTATTTTATTCGATAGTTTTATTTTCAAGTGTTTATATTATTAAAAGAAATTAGATAGAAATGATTATAATATATTAAAAGATAAAAGACTAATTCTTTCAAATGAGATTCTCGAGCATGACAAAATCTCCCCTTACAACTTCGCTCTCCACACTCCTTTCCTTTCTAATTGATTGTTTGCTCACTATATTATTGACCAACCACACTAAATGATGTATCTCACTATTCACCAAACTTTCTCAGAGTTTTCTAAAACAAGATCTAATAACCTACTACACAAAATACAAAATATATATTTATACTTAATATATGAATAGACTCTGGCACCACATGGTTTGATAAGTAATGGGGTGTTAGCTAGGATGTGACTTGCTTAGTTGCAATATGCTTAAGTTTTCTTTAATAAAAAATTAATGAAAGCCCACTACAATACGTAAGTTTATGTACCGAATCATGTAATAAAGTGATAGAATAGACTGTTGATCCCACGAGTAAGTATTCTTGCTTAGTTGTAATTAAGTTATGAATGTTTACTCTAAATATAAAATTTGTCCTACTAAAACTTTAATACTTTCATATTTTGTCAGGGGAAGAAAAATGGCAAGGAGATTTTGATACTTATAAAAATATAATGTTTGGAACAAATAAATGTAAATAATATAATTTTTTTTTTCATAAGCATCCCTAGATCTTTATGGAGTGTGTAGGGGTGAAAAGATAGGTTTATGACTTAAAAAAAGGTTTATGGCGTTCCTATAATTATTTTATCACTATAAAACCTAGAATATTCAAATATCATATGTCTAATCATGTCAATATTCTATTTTAATGCTCTTAATTATTTCAGCTCTTCTCTGTTAAGGTTATACTTCATACTAGATATTAACTACACATATTGTTATTATATGCATTAAATAAAGAATGAGTGATATTGAAAACATTAATGTATCATTCAAGACACAATAGTCTACATTATTACTTACTATACTTTTTACATCATCAGCCCAAAATTAGAGAATTCGTTAGACATGAAAGATTCAACAAGCAAACTCATTTTCTTTTCATTCATTAAATTAAAAGATACAAGTGAGGTAATTAGAAAATTATCATCCGGAAGGATCAAATGATCCTTTCTACACTCCTTCCTCCTTTGACCACAAAGTTACTTACATAAATAGGCTAAGATATCCATGATAAACAAATCTTATAGTTTCTTAGACTCACTTAGATTTTACTCTAAAGGGGCACTAAAGAAATACACTTAAAATTAGAGAATTTTGCAAAGCAACAAAACTCTTTAAATAATAGAACTAAAAGAATATTTATAGTAAGTACAAGGATGGGTTCAACCATCACAATGCTCAACAATGTGGCATAATGGCGATATAAACTGAGCTAGCACCTTGAAGATGTAATATTTGCTTTGGCACTAACTAACCTAGAACATTTAATGATTGAAATGAAGTATCTTTTGCAAAGTTAGTGTGGCTCCTCACATTGGCAACTAATCTATAATTCCCTAGAATCAAATTTTAAAGAATTGTCTTTTTATCATTTTAAGAATATACCACATATTCTATAAATCATGAATATAAACAATAACTAGCATAAGCAACTAAAATCATATATATAAAGATATTTTAGCTCAAGTTATCTTCTTTGTCTCAAATTTAGATTATTTTGAGTGAATATATACTTTAGTCTCTGATAATAAGTAAAAATCTCACACCTAATACAATATAATTAATGCAACCAAATCTTCAAAGAAAATACAATAGAATCCAACTTTAGATCATTCGTAATCTAATAAGTCCTTTCATATGGCTTCAACTATCTTGAAGCATAAGCTATCACTCAACCACACCGCATCTAAACACACCTAAAACCTCTCAGTGAAGCATTATTAAATACCTAAAATCCATTTGTATCACAGGGAACAACCAAAACTAGAGTAGAAGTTAAGTAGTCCTTCAATCTCTAAAAACTAGCCTCGTACTATGATGTCCAGATAAAAGCTACTAAATTTTGAGTCAATATCATCAAAAGTATAAAAATCTAAGAAAAAACCCTTCATAAACTTCATGTAATATCTAGTCATACCCAAGAAATTGTTTCTAAAACACAGTAGTAGGCCTTAATCAATTAGTGACTGTCTAAAATTTTTAGGGATCAACAGAGATACCATCACCACTAATCACGTGTCCTATAATAGAAATAATCCTCAACCAGACTCATATTTGGTGAATTTTACATACAACTAGTATTACCTCAAAGTCATTAAGACACTCCTTAAATGTCTAGCATGATCTTCCTCAAAATCAGAATATACCAAAATGTCATCTATGAAAATGATCACAAACCGATCAAGATAATATTTGAATACTTTGTTCATCAGATCCATAAAGATAGCTGGTGCATTAATCACCCCAAATGACATCATCAAAAACTTATTGTGTCCGTACCAAGTACTTAAAGCTGTCTTCAACACATCAGCCTCTTTCACCTTCATCAGATAGTAACTTGATCGCAAATAAATATTTGAGAATATAAAAGATCCAGCAAGATGATTAAATAGATCATTAGATTGTCATAATGAATACTTATTCTTAATAGTGAATTTTCCCAACTCCTTATAGTCAATACACATACATATAATACCATCCTCTTTTTATAAATAGAATAGGCGCTCCCCTGGGTAAAATGCTATGAAGAATAAATCCCCTATCAACCAACTCTTGAAACTAAACATTCAACTCATGTTAGGTCCTTTGGTCTCATCCTATATGGAACTTTAGATATCAGGGTCATACTAAAAAATTTATCAATATAAAACTCTAAGTCTCTATCTGAAGGTAAATTAACTAACTCTTCAGGAATTATATCTAAAAAATCTTGTGCTACAAGAATATCAGAAAAAGAACAAACATCTATACTCTTATCTTGGACTGATGTCAGAAATACCATACAACCCTTCTTCCACAATCTATCTTCTTCCAATGTAGAGATAAAATAGGATAAATACCTCCAACTCTCTTGAATACACAACTTTCACTACCCATAAATAACATAACTCACTTTTTCAAGCAATCAATTTGAGCCTCATACTTACTCAACCAATTCATACCCATTATAACATCATTTAAGAAAATGGGTAATAAAATTAAACTGAATTTTTACTTCTTATCAAAAATCTCAATATCATAAAAATAAAATTTACTTGTTATTATACTATCTCCAGCCGACAAAATAATAAAAAGAGAAACAGGTAGTGCAATTGAAGCCAAATGTAGTGAATTAAACAAATGCTCAAAAATAAAGGAATGAATAGCTCCAGAATTGAGTAAAACATTATATGGATGCTTAAAAATATAAATAGTTCATGTCACAACATATGGAGAATCACAGGCCTCCTACTAAGTCAAACTATATACAACTGAACTTGAGCTGAAGCTACAAAACTACTAAGTTCTCTTTGACCACTACTAGATGGTCTCCTTACCATTAAAATTAAACCACCAACTCTACCATATGGTCCCTTAGAAAAATTATGGAGAGGAACTACCCACAATTTCCCTACTGATCTAATAAAGCTTTATGATTTTGACTCAGAATGTCAGCTAAATCATGCATATGGACACTCTGCTATCTGAAGTGCTATTTGACCACATCAAAAGAACTATCCACTCATCTTATAGAACTAACCAGAATGATATTGACTATAACTCTTACATATATGTTCCCCACTAATATAACCAAAACTGGCTACACTGTCACTACTGGAGATTGTTTTAGATACTGACTATCCACATCTCCTTGAATCTCTAAGTATAAATATGCTTTTTTTTCCAAAAAAGCCACTACAAAAAGTCTCACCACTAAATCTCTTCCTACTAGCAATCATCACTGCTGAGTAGCCATCATTTTAGACAAATCAAAAATGTGAAATAGCACAAGAGGCCGTCTTAGACTATCTCAAAGTTCTCTCAGAAACCTGTAGCACTTCTTTATAGGAGTGCTAACTAACTATGGAGCATATCTAACCAAAGTAGAGAACACTACCTCAAACTTCATAACTGTCTTGCTCCCCTATAAAAGTTTGTTAGGGATGTTAAGCCCTTATAAACTAGTTCCAAGGCTAACTAAGATGGGGGGTGAATTGATATTTTAAAAAATCTTTTGATCAAAATACAATCTTAAAACAAAAAGCAAGATTCACCACAGAAATCAAAGTGCAAAAAATAAATGCGGAAGTAATAATAAAGAACATAGAAATTTATAGTGGTTTGGTAAACACAACCTACATCCACTCCCTAGAGGCACCCTTTGAGTATTGCACTAAACTCAATGTCTCTCCTTTTTCCCCCACAACAAGGCGAAGAAGCCTATACAAACCACCTTTCCACTAACCGAGGTGAGGCAGAGAACCCAAATGTTTTTGCTTCCTCCAGAAGATGGCAGAGAACCCAACTCCTTTTGGTTCCTCTAGAAGTAGACAGAGAACCCAACTCCTTTTGCTTCCTCCTGAAGCAGACAGAGAACCTTAATCAGATGCTGAAGTTTACATCTCTAGATTCCCCAAGGAACTATGGATGATGACTGGAGAAGAAGACAACAGATCCTTGCTTGGAGCAACCTTTATGAACTCCCTTATAAATGCCCCCTCACAAGATCCTCTCTCTCTCTCCCTTGTTCTCCCTCTCCTCTTGGCTCTCTCAGGTTAGAACATCATTAAAATATGAGCTCTTGAGTAGAACAAGAGCTCTTAAATAGAGGAGTTTTGGAATAGCACTTATTTTATACAAATTGACTTTATCATCTAATATGATATGGATATCATCCTGGACAATCACCATAAATTTTGCTCGATCAACCCAGATGGTTTGAGACGATCAGAAGATCTTTTGTCGTATCATCCAGGCTGATATAATGTTATCCTATATGATCAGTATAAATCCTTGATTATCATCCAGACAATCTCTCTGAAAGAATGTATTGATGATGTAAAAAATAGCTTGATCGTCCAGGCCGATCTCATGATCATCCTGAATAATGAGTTCAAGTCTATGAAACTCATCCTGAGCATCGCCCTAAATAGAAGCTGGCTGATGTCAATCATCCAAGCAATTGTCCCAGATGATCCTGTGATCATCCAGGATAATGTGATCATGTAATCAAACCTTAATTACTTTCATTAATTACCATATTAACTTAGGCATAACTGTGCTGCATCATCCAGGATGATATCCAAAAATAAAAATACCTAAATGGATATGGCGGCTGATTCTTTCTAATTTGTGCCTATCATCCCGGCCGATATAAATATCATCAAGGATGATGTGCTTAATGATGGCTGCCTTAACTTGGATGCCCTAATTAGGGTTTCTATTTTTAACAGATTATCCAGGCCGATGTTTGGATTATCCCGGACAATGTGATCAAAACAAAAAAACTCTAAACAATAGAAAGAAAATTTTCCCCAATGTGTGTATGTGCAAGGTTACTCAGCATCAGGAACCATATCATTTATAATAGACTTAAGAAAGGGAAAAATTTATAAACTATCTCAGACCTAATCTACCCAATCTTGAGCTAGCTTGAGTTGCACTCGATCTTATGATCCTGAAAAGTTAGTAGGCAAGGCAGTCATAGAAATCATGAATATTTGCTATCATCAAAATTTTAATCCATAAAATCAAAATTTCAACACCCTAAACTAACCTTAGAAAAGTCTCTTACATTTTCTATTGAGTAGAAGGTGGTCTAATCTAGGCTCTAAACACCTCATAGAATTCCTCCCAATTAATCAAAGAGTTTAATATCCCTTAAAATTTCTCCCTATGCTGGCCTATCCACTAGTGCTCTACTTCACCATCTAATAAAAAAATTACTAATGGTACCTTCCTCTTAGGAGGACACTCCTTCCCATCAAATGTCTTTTCCATCCTCCTGAACCAGTACTTTATTGCTTTGGGCTTAACAGTACCCTCAAATCTTAGAGGGTTTAATCTCAAAAACATCAATAGATATCTTTCTTCCTCTCTAGATCTAATAATATGAAACTAGTTATGCTCACACATCATCTAGGCTATCAAAGTAGTAATCTATAAAACTATATAAGAATTAATTGTCATAGTAGTATTATATATAGGAACTACGTGACTAGCACTATGTCTATTTATTATTTATGGGTCTTGTGGATCCATGATCATACAGAATATACACCTAAATACAATTGTATATGAAACAAAAATAATGAACACTCAGATAGACTTGAAATTATCCCACTAGATTTACATATCAATTCCTATAGCTCTATTTTATGATCCAATTCTAAAACTAATGCTCTGATACCACAAAATCTTGTCACAACCCAACCTAACCATGATAGGTCCTATTGTGTTGAGATGTGATAGGAAAATCCTAATATTTAGTTTTGGAATTATTTCAAATTTTCTATCAATATTCATTGAAATAAACTATAGACTATATAGCTACTAAAATATTCAATTTCTAAAAATAAATTCATCCACCAAGTTCTTTCATTTTATTAAAATAAATATCTATACTATAGTACATTGCTACAAATAAGAGCTATAGAATTGAAAATTTAACTAGCCATGACTGTACAAAAGTCAAAATAACAAAATACATATAACCTTATATCTAATCCTAAATTGCTAGTGTAATACCTAGTTCCCTTTCCCAGATCCTGAAAATTAGAAGTAAAGCCACTGTAAGCTATAACATCTCAATAAGCCACACAAAAAAATCTAAATTTTAAAATATTCTTTTATCAAATATTTTGCAAAATATTTATAAGCAGTTAAATGAAATTTAAATAAATCACCAAATTGAGAATCACTAAACTATGAAATATAATAAATGCATAATAGTTATTCAATGATTTAAATAAAAATTCTAAATAAATAAATAAATTGAAATTCAAATCTTAGAGTAATTCAAATCAAATTTTTTAGACCTAGACATAATCTTAAAGGATTCTAGCCTCTTATGACTCCTTATAACTCCCAGCAATTTCATGATACAAATAAAATCTCAAAGAATTTTGGTCCTTTATGGCTCCTAACAATTATAATTTACTAACATATACACATATATCATCTCATTATAATAAAAAAGAGTAATTTAGTACATATCAAAATTTCATAGTATTGTATAATGGTAGACAACAAAAAATCCAACTAGACAAAAATAATTTTTTTTATAAAATTAGCAAATTATGATCGATTGGATAAAATGATGTTTTTAGACTTTTATTGTACAACACCACTATTTTTAATATACAGATAATTTTATATTAAATAAAAACCTCTTAAATTTTAAAACAATAGTGTAAAATTTCTAGAAAATATTCAAATTTTACAAAATCATAATTTCTATAACATATAAAAAGTTACGCAGTGAAAGTTTTACTGGTGTAAAGTTATCCCCATTTTTTGCTAATGGATATAAAATTTAAATAAAAAAATTCACTTAAATTTGTACATTTTTATAATAGAGATGGGCATAATGTGACTTATTTTGAGACGAATAAGTTTCCTTACTAGGCTGATAGACGAAAATGGTCGAAGTCGCCTAAAATCCAAATTTTCTCCTTTCTCTTTCATCTTTTTTTCTTATTTTCTTTTTCTTTTCTCCGCTCATTGTGAATTGATTTGCTTAGGGAAATAAGAATGGCTTTAAAAAATATTTCATTATGCTTTTAGATATTTTCTAATTTTTTTATTAAATAATCTATAATAATGAATTTTTAGTAGAAAATTCATAAAATGGATTCCAAAAATTATTGAAAAATATTCATAAATTAACTTATTTAATTTAGAAAATTATGGTGAAATTTGTTTGCAAAACACACACCTGGTTGTCCCAAAAACCTTACTTGTATCGACATGTATCAATTTCTTAAAAAATTTCAATAGTGCCCAAAATTATGAATAGATTAGGGAAGCTAAAACATATCATTATAAATGTTCTAGCTAAAATGATTTATGATTTTGACTTAAGATAACTCCTAAAATAAATATTGACTACCCTAGGTTAAAAATTCTTATAAGAAAATTTAGGGGTTTCATAATATTGATAGATACATTAATATCATTGACAGTATTGGATGCATTGATAATAAATAAACAAATGATGTATATGAACATATATGATAGATTCCTTTAGTGATATATGAATAATATTTACACTATAATTTTATTAACTTTTATATTTTTATATTAATAATTGATTTTTAGATTCATTATAATAATTCACTGCTTTTATTATTAATTATTTTGAGTTTTAATGATAATATTTGATCATGAGCTATATTGACTGTTAATGATTATATTAGATTAAGCATATCATATAAATTTTTAGCTCTTGTATGAAAACTTTAGTGAGCTTTAAATTAATATAGGGCTTTTGAGCTCATTATATGGATTTTTAATGATTTCAGGTCAGGAAAGGGATTAAGACTAGTTAGAATGAGGTTGGTAGACATCATAAAATTTTTATATATTTAATTTTGCAATTTCTTTTATTATTTTGTAATCAAAGCTTGTAATATATTAGTGATAGAGTGATCTCCTAGCTAGTGTAAATAATATTTTAGGTTAATAAATAGAAAAATATATTAATGTATATGATTAGAGTTGCTTTCACTAGTTATTATTTATATTGATGATTTATAGAAGCTTTAATATGTTCTTAAAATAATAAATAGACAATTATTTTAAATTTGATTTTAGGGTGTTATAAATTGATATCAGAGAGGTTCTTAAAAGAATTTGATTGTAACTAGAGATATAGAAATTGATTTATGAGTAAGGTAAAAGTTGGGTAATATATTTATTCATTTTTGCATTTAATTGATTGAGTTTGTTGAGTTTTAATTCATGATTTATTTTGATTCAATTTAAGTTTTGATTTTATGAATTTTTTTAATATTGATTTTATGCTCAAATCCTTATGGAAAATATTATGAATGACATTTTTCTAAGGTGGGTAGATTATAATAATCCAATTTTTTAAAATAACTTTTTTTAATTGAAAATTTTGAATTTCATATTTACGACTTCTAAAAAAAGTGAGATGTAAGAGAGAGAGAGAGAGAAGATTATTAAAGGCTTTTTCTTCTTTTAGTTTTGTTTAGAGATTTCTTTTATTTATTGTAACTAAAGTATCATTTTAGTTTTCAATGATTTTGATTATTATATTAATTTTTATGTAATGAACCGAACTGATTATTTCATACTGCATTTTGATTATGGCGTTTACATAAGCAAGAAATGCTGACAGTTAATTCTATTAAATGGGTTGATTGTTAAAACATAATACCCTGTGTAGGAGGATAGCCCTGATGGGCTTTCCGTTAAAGATGATTTATGGTGTTATCATAATTGTTATTTGTAGTAGATGACTAATTATGCCGACAGGTAGAGAGTGACAACTCTTTATTTATTTAATCAAATAACAAATAATAATAATAAATTAATTAAATATGATAATTAAATAATTGAATAAGTGATAATTGATATGACTGATGACCAACTAGGAATTAGTTGATGTAAAAGATGTTGAAAATACCACATTAAAACTGGATGAGCTGCCATGCTAAATCATATATAGATGTATGCATATATTGATAGCACTAATGATATTAATATAAACATAAATATCATTGATAATTTTTGATGCATTGATAATACATAAATGAATGATAAATATGAATAGATATGATATATTGCTTCAGTGATTAATGAATAGTTTTTTTACCTTTGTTTTATCGATTTATTAAATTTTATACCAATTATTAATTTTTAGATTCATTGTAATGATTCCCTACTTTTATTATTGAAGTTTTTTATTTTTATTAATAATATTTGGTCATTAACTACATTGATTTCTATTGATTATATAAGATGGAGCATATCATATTGATTATTTAGTTCTTGTATTGAAGTCTTTAGTGAGCTTTAGATTACTACTAGGTTTTTTAGCTTATTATGTGTCTTTTTAATGATTTTAGTCAAGGAAGGGGTCAAGACCAGTTAGAGTGAGGTTGATAGAGATTCTCATATTTTCTTTAGATTTTATTTTGTATTTTCTTTGTCTTTTGTAGTTAGGATCTTGTGATTGATTATTGATAGAATGATCTCCTAGCTAGTAAAAAAAATATTTGTGATGAATAAATAGTAAAATATCTTAATGTATATGGTTGGAGTTTCTTTCAATGGTTATTTTTTATATTAAAGTTTTATATAAGCTTTAGTATATTCTTAAAATGATAAATAGATAATTCTTTTAAATTTGATTTTGGGGCATTACAAAAGCCAACCCATTAATGGTTTTTAGTTGATCCATGTCCCCTAGTAAATAAAGTTTTAACATATGGCATTAACTTTTCAAATTTGGGAAGTCTTTTTATACTTAATTTCTAAAGCTCCATAAGGAAATACCTTTGTAGTAGTGAATCGTTAAGATCACCAAGACTCTAGAATCGATTAAAAATTCCTCTTATCTAGGGGTAAACTCCTTCTTAAGAATCTTACAATCATACCATTTTTTTAGTTCGTTCCTTAAAAATCTTAGCAATTTAATAAGATTCACTTCTAAACTCCTTTAACTCGTTCAACTGAGTTAACGTTTTTTTGTTTCCTTCCAAATGATTAAAATTAAGCACCTTAATTACCCAAAATACTTTATGTTCTAACTCTAAAGGAAAGAAAAAAGCTTTCCCAAAGACCAAGCAATAAGGATACATTCTAATTGGTATTTTAAAAGCAGTTCTATAGGCCTATAATGCATCATCCAACTTTATAGTCCATCTTTCCTATAAGAATTTACAATTTTTTTCTAAATTTATTTTTATCTCCCCATTACTAATTTTAGCTTGACCACTAGTTTGGAAATGATAAGCAATTGTAATCTTATACTTGACATCATATTTTTTTTATCAATGTTTACACTCTTTTATTATAAACATTACTTCCCCATTCACTGAATAAAACTGTAAGCGTTCTAAATCTACAAAAAAGTAAAAATTTAAGTACTATATCAGCATCAATTTTAGGGGTTTCCACTCCTTCAATCCATTTGGAAACATAATCAGTAGCAATTAAAATATACTTGTGTCACACCCAAGATTAAATTTGGCATAATTGCTTATTTCTAATACCTAAATAGTCAACTAGAGCTTCTATGAATTCATCAATATAAATCACTTTGGCTGAAGCATCTAAAATAATGTATATCATTATATTTCACTATTTTCATTCTCCTAAAATTATGTACAATATTAAGGAGATCAATAAAATCACTAATCTATCAATAGCACTTAACTATAAAATAATAGAAGAAATTAGAAAATATAAGAAAAAAAATCCTAGGATCTCTTACAACCTCACTCCACCTGGTCTTGATCACTTTTCTAATTTGAAATCATTAAAATTCACATAATGAGCTAAAAAGCCTAATAGTAACTCAAATTCATTTTTTTTAATCCAAAGCAGAATAGCTTTATTAATGAACCAAAGAGAAGTATTGCAACCTACAATCATCCGACTCCTTCTTTAACAGATTGATAAATGAAGGAGGGATATTATTAATGTCTAGAGTATCCCAACAAAAAGAACTTTCATTTATAAATTCATTAAAACTTTCAATGTAAGGCTTAAAAGATAAATATGCATGCCCAATTTAGTCAATATAATTAGTAGTATTCTCTATCATTTATAAGGCTCAAAATGATCAATAATAAGAGCAAGAGACCATTTCAGTGAAATATATAAATTAATAGTTAGTGCAAGAATCAATAAATCCATGAAACAATAATAATGAAATCATTAAGAAACCAATAATGGAATTATAATATATAAATGTCAATATGATCAATATTATCTATCTTATCTATTATCAATCACATGCTATCAATACATATATATGTACCAGTCATGATATATTTATCAAATCTATCTATGCATATTACAGTTCTATTTATCATTACAATCAATGCATAAATTATTTTATTAAATGATTTAAGAAGACAAGATGTTTAGCTTTAATGCAGTGTTTTCATCATCTTTTAATCCCAATTGCTTCACAGTTGGTTATCTGTCATATTAATCAAAATTATTATTTACCAATAAAATAATTATCATTATAAGTTGCTTTTATTAAATAAATAAAGAGTCATCACTCTCTGCTCCTCGATATAATCGGCCATCTGTTATAGGCTATAATTAGAATAACACCATAAACCATTTTTAAAGGAATGATTGGTTTCCAACCCACTTGCACAGAGTATTATATTTTAAGTCCTAACCCATATTAATTTATAGTCAATACATTCAGTCTTTCTTTCTTTTTATGAAATGTATTTTAATGTATGATATACAACCTAAAATGCCCAATTCAATAAAATATAGGAATATATATATATATATATATATATATATATATATATATATATATATATATATATATATATATATATATATATATATATATATATATATATGTTATAAAATCATAATATTCATTTTACTCTATGAAATTCAACAATATTACAGTGAAAATATTCATAAAATCTAAATAATCATATATAAAAGTTATAGGGTAAATGAATGGTAAATTAGGAGAAAATATATTTGTATGAATTTAGGAGAGAATAAATCTATCAAACTCAAAATCATTGAAAACTAAAATGGGATTTTGGTTACTTAAATGACTAGAAATATTCTACTAGAATTGAAGGAAAAAAATGCATTGAATGTTTTCTCTCTCCTCGCTCTCTTCTTGCTCTCCCTTCTCCTTCATTTTCTTCCTGACCAAGTAAAGAGTGGGGAATACAGTGGGGGTGAAATGCCTAAGATAAGTGGAAATATATAAATATACTTTTAAAGGCCTAGCTCCACAACACTCAGACTCAATTCCATAGAGCTGTATGCTAAATGTATAATTAATGTTGAACCGAGACTCAAACGCAATAGTGGCGATTGCTGGCGATGCTAAGTTTTATGCATAGTGCCACAACATTACAAGACACAACACTGTAGTGATCTAATTCAAATAGAAAAATCAAAATTTTCATATTTTTCTATTTTAAAATGCTTTTTATGTCTTTGAGTTATTAGAACTTGCATCCATGGGATTGCATAAAGGACCCATGAATTTAATTCCTTATAAATCAAATAATTTAACTTCCAAAATATAATTTTGGACATTTCATTTACTTTATTATTAATGCATACTCTTTGATATCGATCACTTTTTTTTAATATAAACATTAACATCTTTAAGTAAAGTAGGCCAATAGAATCCTAATTGAAGAATTTTAGAAGCAATTCTAAATCTTCTAAAATGCCCTCCATAATGTGAATCATAACAAAATAGATAGTTTATCTATAAAAAAATCAATGTCATGATATATTAAATTAGAAAAAAATAAACATCATACATCGCTAAAATGTTGTAGGAGCATTGCATTTAACAAGTGGCATTCTTCTAAAGGTAAATATCTTATTGGGACTAGTGAATGTTGTTTTATCCTGGTCCTCAAGTGCTATGGGAATCTGGTAGAATCCTAAGTATCAATAAGGGAAATAATAGAAGACTACCAAGCCAACCTATTTAATATATGGTAAAGCAATAGTAAGGTAAAATGTTATTTCCTAGTGGCTTTGTTCAACTTCCTATAGTTTATACAAATTTAATAACTAGTAACTATCTTAGTGGGAACAAGGATAGTTACTATCCTAGTGAGACTCAAACGCAATAGTGGCGATTGCTGGCGATGCTAAGTTTTATGCATAGTGCCACAACATTACAAGACACAACACTGTAGTGATCTAATTCAAATAGAAAAATCAAAATTTTCAAATTTTTCTATTTTAAAATGCTTTTTATGTCTTTGAGTTATTACAACTTGCATCCATGGGATTGCATAAAGGACCCATGAATTTAATTCCTTATAAATCAAATAATTTAACTTCCAAAATATAATTTTGGACATTTAATTTACTTTATTATTAATGCCTACTCTTTGATATCGATCACTTTTTTTAATATAAACATTAACATCTTTAAATAAAGTAGGCCAATAGAATCCTAATTGAAGAATTTATTTATAAATATTCTAAAATGCCCTCCGTAATGTGAATCATGACAAAATAGATAGTTTATCCATAAAAAAATCAATGTCATGATATATTAAATTAGAAAAAAATAAACATCATACATCGCTAAAATGTTGTAGGAGCATTGCATTTAACAAGTGGCATTCTTCTAAAGGTAAATATCTTATTGGGACTAGTGAATGTTGTTTTATCCTGGTCCTCAAGTGCTATAAGAATCTGGTAGAATCCTGAGTATCAATCAGGGAAATAATAGAAGACTACCATGACAACCTATTTAATATATGGTAAAGGAATAGTAAGGTAAAATGTTATTTCCTAGTGGCTTTGTTCAATTTCCTATAGTTTATACAAATTTAATAACTAGTAACTATCCTAGTGGGAACAAGTTCATTATGTTTTTTAGATAATACAGTGAATTCACCCTTCTTAAGGAGCACAATAAATAGGACTAACTCAATATTATCCATAAATGGGGTAAATGATCCATGCATCTGATAATTTAAATATTTCCTTTTTAACAACTTCTTCCATAGATGGATTCAATCTTCTCTATGGGTCAGCTTTTGTTAAGGAATTTACCTCTATAAGAACTCTATGCATACACAAAGATGGGCTAATATCTTTGATGCAACTATGGTCCATCCAAAAGCTTTCTTATGTTCACTTAGAACCCTAATCAACTTACCTTCTTGATCTCTTTTCAAACCAACAAAAATAGTGATAAGCAATGTTGAATTACTACCCTAAAAGTATAATTTTGATGGTCAAGAAGGGCTTTAAGCTCTTAAATATGGGCTTTCTCTTCAGATGGTTTTAATGTTTTACCCGAAGATGAGGTATCTAAGGTTTAATATTTCCCTCCATGCTTATCAAAATTTCCTCCAAAAATTATAATAGGTACTTCTAAACTCTAGAAATTTTCTTCTGAAGATTCATCCAAAGTCCTTTCAGTTATCACATCTATCTTCAAATTCTCAACAATAATCTCTTCCAAATCAACCCTGAAATAATCCTTATTTTTACCATTACGGAATTTCATTAAATTAAGCACATCTATAGTCACTTATTGATCATATAATCTCATAGTTAACTCCTCTTTATGAACCTCTATCATAGCCTTACCTATTACTAAGAAATGTCTCCCTAGGATAATGAGTATATCCATGTCCTCCTTTATATCTAAGAAAATTAAATCTAGAGGGAAGATACTCTTATCTACCTTAACATGAACATCTATTACAACCCCCTTATGATAAGTCAATTATCTATCAGCAAGATAAAAGGTGATAATGGTGGATTGAACATCTCTAAAATATAATATTAAAAAAATGGATAAAGGTATATAACTGATGTTGGATCCTAGATCACATAATGCTCTTCCCAAAAAAAATATCTCTTATAGTCATGGGAAAGATAAAACTACCAAGATCTTATAATTTTTTAGGGAACCTATTTTGAGCTATAGCACTACGTTTTTTAATTAAAGCCACAGGTTCAAATTTTCCTTTTCTTATTAAGGATGTCTTTCATGAATTTGACATAAGTGAGCATCTCCCCAAAGGCTTCTGAGAAGGATATTTTAATAGCTAGTTTCTTAAGTACTTCTAAGAACTAGATAATTGATTATCCAAATTTTGGTTGATCGGCCTCTTAGAAAATTGTGATGATGGTATCTCTATACCTTCCTGGTAGGTCTTTTATTTTGTTTAATTAATTCATGTTATTTTGTAAGTAGTTCAACTTAAACATGCTCTTTTACCATAATTTTTTTATACATTCGATATTCTTCCTTAAAAGTTTCTCCTAAATCTTTCCCACTTCTAAGTTGTATAGTATAGAAATTCTCTCTTAATTTTTTTATCTTTGATATTAGATTATTCATTATGGGATTTAGTATTAATTAAGCTAAGAAGTTTCCCTATTTAATTTTTTATATTTCTAAGGGTAGAAGCTTCACTCTACAATTGTGAATCACTAAATCCACCAAAGGTGTCTTCCTATCTCATAATTGATTGTTCTAATTAAAGCGTGGGGGATAAGAATGTATACGGTTCACTAAAGGTTGTTAAGGATTACTCTAATTTCCTCTAGGTTTTCATTGACTTGAATTCTATTAATTTTCACTATTATTATTATTCCAACTAAAATTAGAGTGTTTCATCCAACCTGGACTATTAGTATTAGAATAGGGATTGTTAGGTTTTCCAATCAAATTCACATTCTCAATCTCTTTAGTACTATACTAACTAACAATATTCAAATTATTTTTCTCCAAAAGCATAGATGATCATGATCAGAACTAACTCCAATGCTATCTAACTACTAAAATAAAAAACTACTTGAGTAGTCAAAATTGATAAAGTGTTCAACTCATACACACTAGCTACTCTCTTAGGATTCAACCTATTAGAACGCTACTAAAAAATATTTGTTATCATTTTATCTATCAAGGCATAAGCTTCCTCAAAAGATTTTAACATCAAAGAACCTCTGGCTGCCACATCAATTATTGATCTAAGGGATCTTGCAACCCCATTATAAAAGTATAAATCACCAACTAATAAGCAAAGGCATGATGAAGGCACTTTCTAATCATCTCCTTAAATATTTCTTAGGTCTCATAAATTGAATCTCCAATTAATTGGTAAAATGAAATTATATCACTCCCAAGCTGAGAAATTTTAGATGGTGGAAAATATTTTTCTAGGAACTTATGTAGGAACTCAATCCTAGTGGTTAAGGAGCTTAGGGATAAGAAATTCAACCATAACTTAGCTTTATCTATTAGAAAAAATGAAAATAAATGAAGTCTAATAACATCATTACTAACTCTATTATACTTAAATCTTACACAAAATTTTAAGAAAGTAAAACTAAAATTTTATATCTTTTAGATTATGATGAGTTTCATCTTAAAATTTTTAGCTTGGATAGTATGTCGATTGATTTTTTTATGAATTCCATCTAGTAAGAGATTAGCATACTCTATAAGAGGTCTAGGAAGGTAATGATCTATATTTGGTTCAAGGATTTCTAATGCTAAAGTCTTTTTCGATTATTTAAATTTTGTAAGGTCCTTTCTATTGCTAAGTTAAACAATAAGGGTTCTTACTGATTCTATAATGCATAAACTAATAAGAAATAAGAAGTGAAATATAATAAAATAAATTAAAAGTATTAAATGCAAATAACAAACAAATATAATTTTAAATTTTAATAAAAAAATAATGATAATAAAATAAGATATAAGTAGGATTAAATATTGCACCTTTTTGAACAATTCAGAAATAATTATAAAGCACACATTATTTCCTCGAAAACAATGCCAAAAGGTTTATGGGGTGTATAATGATAGCTAGGGGTATGTTGTGTTTAATTTATATTTACTTGGATATAACACCAATGAAAATGCAAGTTAATGTGCTGATCAACTAAAAATGTGTTTGGGAGTTTGTCAATACCTTGAGAAAATACTATGTTGCAAAAAAATGTTTAAAATACCATTTACTTAAGCTAATTAATTTATCCAACGTAACAAAATCAAGAGAAATTTATATGTCTAATGAGGAATATAAAAAATAGTGAAGATACTTGTAGTTTAAGTGTTTTGGACTAATGATAGTTGAATAACCTATGTTCTCCTAGGTAAAGTCTCCTATATTAATAATGAATTAGAGTAATATATCCCTAGATCACTATTGAGCATATAAGGATATATAAAAAGGTTTATGGACTTCCTATAATTATTCTATCTTCATAGATCCTACAATACTAAATATCCTATGTTTAGGAATGTAAGCATTTCATTTCAGTTCTCCTATTCATTTTCACATTTCTCCATCAAGGTAATGCATCACACTAGATATTAATTTCATATATGATCACTATATAAATTAAAACAAGAATAGGAGATATTAAAAATAATTACTCATACTTTAAATCACAAGTCTACATTAGGAATCACATAAGTATTCACATTGTTAATCCAAAACTATGAGTTTAGTCAAACAAAAAATTAAAATTGAACAACATAATTTTCATTTATAACTCAAGAAAGAAAGTACAGGGAAAGAACCTAAAAAAATATCACCTAGAATGAAGAACTCCAAATAGAGCCTACAAATGGACCCTTCCCAAAGTGAAAATCCTCTTAAAACTTTGCTCTCCACACTCATTTCCTCTCCAGTTGATTTTTTGCTCGCTACATTACCAGCCACTCTAAATAATGTATCCCACTATTTCCTAATCTTGCTATGAATTTCATTTTAAATAATCTCTATAAAAAACTACGACACAAAAGATAGAAAAATTATTTATACTTAATATACGAGTGAACTCAGTCGATATGATGCTCGATAAAGTGGTGCCATAGCGTTGCAATATAAACTAGCTCCTAGGCAAGGCTTAATGTTCTTTGCTGTAGTGTTAGGCTAACCCAATGTGACTGTTTGTTGACTAACATGATGCTTGGCTGATCCAGTGTATCATTTTCTTTTCCTTAAAGACTCTGCCATAATGCTACAAAAGTTGGGCCCTGCTATACTCACTTTTGTCATCTGGCTTTATGTCACTTTTAAGGTTGATGCTTCAGTGTTAAATTAATTATATTTTTTTTAGAGCCCAGTAATGGAATGTTCACTCTTGGCACTACGACATTGGCCTTTGTTCCTCCAGGCATAGAATTAAATGAAATTTTCATGAGGCTCCTATGCTGTGATGTCCTAATCCGACACTAGGGTATTGAAGAAGGTGCGACACTAATAGTTTTGGAGTTATAGAGTTGGTTTTAAAATTTATAATTTTACTCCTTTTCTTGAGAAATTCTTGCGCAACCTGAACTAAAATACATAATTATATGATAATTAATAGAATAGAAATGCTGCATAATTTTCACTTAACATCATTTGAGGCATTTTCCATTTAAACATTTTTCTGATAATCATGATTCTTCTAGGGGTTTTCCTTCTAAGGTTTTTGAATGAGTAAAGACCTAATAAATGACTTGCTCTCATGAACTCTTTCTAGTGAGGATTGTATCCACTACTAGCTTCTCATCAAGACTACCTTATGGGCAAGCCTTCCAAGGCAGTGAGTGGGAATCCTTCTATGCCGCTTATCTTCAAAAGATTTTTTTAGGGAGGACCCCATCTATTACTATCTTTCCTTTAAGGCTACCTCATGAGCATGCCTTACTTGGTTATGAGTGGAGATCTTATCTTCGACTTTCCCTCATGAGGTATTTTTAGTGAGAATTATATCCACTATTAGCCTCCCATTGAGGCTACCTTATGGGTATGCATTCTTGGGTTTTTATTAAATACAATATTTTTTATATAATAAATAAAGCTTCATTAATAATTTAAATTAAAACTCATTTTAAATATAAAAGAAGTTAAAAATTCAGAAGAATTTAGATTCTTTGAGTTATTTTATATATGATGATACTCCTAATCAATAATGCCAATAATTTATTTACCATGACTCTTCTGATCTACTCTATTCTGAGCCTGATGATCTATAAGTTGCTCTTATAAATGATGTAATGAATGTCCTTGGTGAATCAAACCTTCAATCTCATCCTTCAATTGATATTCTTTTTCACTTTAGTGTCCTTTAGAATTTTGAAAGTTATAGTATTGATTTGATCTCCACCGTTTGGATTCCTTAGAGGCTTTGGCCACTTTAGATGTTTTGAATTTTAAATCCCCATCAAAATATTAGCCCAAGTTGTATTTAAAGGCCTATAATTAGGTAACCCTTGATTACTTTAATGAGGATGATCTTTTGACTTCCCTAATCTTCTTCATTGTATAGGCTGAGAAAATTTTTATGAGTTTTTAGATTTGGTGGAGGACTACTCAAACTACTTTTGATGAACATTGTTTGTCTTATTAATAGTTATTTGGGCTTATACTTAATGAGTTATATCAAAGTATGAATGAAGTATCTCACATATTAGTGAGGAGTAGAATGGCCCATGGTTGAATCCACAAAGAAAATATATCTTTATAATTATAGATCTACTCCTAGAATTTGACATGCTTTAGAAGAAAATCTTTTAAAGTACCTTTTTCATGTTTCTCCCACATTTTGATGAATACTAAAAAGATTAAAAGGAGTCTTTGATAATTCCTAGATTGATAATGGATTGATATATGAAAAGCCTCGTAAGGTCAATAAAGTTATAGATATTGTTTTTGGAGAGCGACTAGAACTAAGTGTGAGCTTGACCCTTCATAGTATCATGAAAGAGGCTTTAGCATTCTGAAGTTTTTAGTTTACTTGGACCTTTTGAGGTTTATGACATTTTAGGCTTTTACCTTGTAAGGTTTTACGTACATGAGTTCCTTCTAATGCCTTTTCCTTTAAAGGTTTTTAATTAATTTTGAATCTTTTATGGTTTTTTGATGGGTGGAGACCCTATAAATCACTTGTGCTCATAGATTCTTTCTGGTGAGGATCGTATCCCCTACTAGCTTCTCTTTTAGGCTACCTTATGGGCATGCCTTATTAGGGTTGTTAGTGGAGACATTATCTACGACTTTCCCTCATGGGGTCTTTCTAAAGAGAATAATATCCACTACTAGCTTCCCATTTTGGCTTGCTTATAGGTGTTAATGCTTAAGGTTTTTATTAAATGAAATATTATTTATAAAATAAACTAATTTCATTAATAATTGAAAGAAAAACTTACTTTAAAGATGTAGATGTTAAAAATTATGAAGAGTGCAAATTCTTTGAGTAACTTTAATATGATGAAACTCCTAATCAATAATGCTAAAAATTTATTTGCACGACTCTTCTAATCTCTTGTATTCTGAGTATGACAATCTACAATTTGCTCTTACAAATAATGGCCTAAATGTCCTTGGTGTATATGATGTTCAATCTCTTCATACAATTGATAGTGTTATTCAATTAAGTATCCTTTAAAATGGTGAAAGTTATTGTATTGAGTTTGATCTTTGCCATGTAGATTTTTTAGAGGCTTTGGGCACTTGAGATGTTCAGAGTTTTGAGACTCAATCAAAATATTAGTGCTAGACATATTTAAAGGGTTAAAATTAGTTGCTTATGGATGAATTTATTGTGGTTGGTCTTTTAACTTCTCTAGTCTTCTTTGCATTGATTTTCTCTTCAAAAATTTTTTGTGCATATACTTTATGAATTAGATCAGTGTATGAATAAAGTGTCTCTCTCATTAATGTGTAGTAGAATAGCCCAAGGCTAAGACCTCCAAGAAAAATACATCATAGTAATTTTGGATATACTCCTAAAATTAGGCACGTTTTAAAAGAAAATCTTTACTGTACTTTTTTAGTATATCTCCCACATTTTGATGAATCACAAAAAGATTGAAGGAGTCTTAGATAAATTTTCAATTGACAATGAATTATTATATGAGAAGTATGGCAAGGTGGGGGAGGTTATGGATGATATTTCTGGAGAGCCAGTATAACTAATTTCATTCTTGACCCTTCAGAGTACCAGGAAAGACCTGACAAAGAAGTGACTCATAAGATTACTTTATGATGGTCCTATAATGATTAACTTGTTCATAAGGATTAGAGTATCCATTAAATGGATCAATAGAGGGCAGTTTGAATCCCATTGGAATAACATGCTAGAGAAGTTCATTTTATAGGAGTGATGACTATTGAAAGTTATGTTGAGGAATAAATTGATTCCCTTTCCTTAAAGAAAATTTCTTCTGAATAAGACATCGTAGCACATCTCTTATAACACCACGAGGGCATCCACAAAATGATGTTGATCTAAGTCCTCTATGAATGGTGCTTGGATTATGGTTTGGTTGATCAATGTGGGGAGGATATATTGAACAAGTTGTATTTGAGAGAATTTGATGAGCTTGTGGGAAAAATGTGCTCTTTGATTGATGTTATCCACAAAATGTTATTGATCTTATGGAGTAATAACTCCATCATACTATGATGGAACCCTTTGTTGTTCAGACTCCTCTAAAAGTTATAAGAATTGGCTTTGATGTTCCTCTATCCTACGCATATTGTCCTTTAAAGTGAGGCATGGGGGATTCACTGCCTTCATTTTATTATTCTTGATTGAGGATTTATTATTATACATTTAATAATTATATTAGGAATATTTCCTATAGACGGAACCAAACTATTATGTGCTAGAAAATTTGAGTTAGTAGAATGTGTATTTTATGTCTTATCGTTATACAAAAATTCAACATGTATAAATAAAAGTAATAAGACTAGATAATTTTTACATCAAAAATTCGGAAAGGGAAATAACTATGGGGCCTAGTCAAGTCAAAAAAATCTTCTACATATTAGATAATACAAGAATCCACCCTTCTTCATAAATGAGGAATAAAAATACTATTTGAAAATAAAATGTCCAATTTCTTTGTTTTAGGATTAAAAAGTATGGTGTCCACAAGTGGATGATTAAAACCATATAGCATGGCTTGATTTCTTATATGGGAATTATAGAAAGCAGGTGTACACAGATGGATGATTATACTCAATAACAAGGTTAAATCTTGTTAAAAGTTGGGATATGATGGCATTGATTGGTGGTGGTGGTAGTCGGCGAGAGTGGTGGTTGTTGGAAGTAATAGTTGGTGGTGGTCTATGATAACAACAACAACAACAACAACATCAAGCCTTTATCCCACTACGTGGGGTCGGCTACATGAATCCTTTTTCTCCATTGTGTTCTATTAAAAGTCAAATTCTCATTTAAAACTAATAAAGAAAGGTCATTCCTAATATTTTCTAACCAAGTCTTTTTAGGTCTACCCCTACCTTTCTTAACATAAGTCAAATCTAATACCTCTACTCTCCTAACCGGGTCATCGAAAGGCCGTCGTTTTATGTGACCAAACCATCTAAGGCGACTCTCTCTAATTTTATCTTCTACTGGAGCTACTCCAACCTTTTCACGTATATGCTCATTTCGTATCCTATCTCTAAGGGTAAAGCCACTCATCCACCCGGGCATTCTCATCTCTGCCACACTTAACTTAGTATTATGCTTCTCTTTTAATGGCCAACATTCGGCACCATAAAGCATTGCAGGCCTCACTACCATCTTATAGAATTTTCCTTTAAGTTTGAGGGGTACATTTCTATCACATAACAAGCCCGATGCATTCCTCCACTTCAACCATCCAACTTGAATTCTGCTGATAATATCCCCATCTATTTCACCATCACTTTGAACAATTGATCCAAGATATCTAAAACGTGTACTCTTATTAATGACTTGATCGCCCAAAGTCACAATCCCTTCAGTAGGTCTATTACTACTAAAATTACACTCCATATATTCCGTTTTAGATCTACTCAAGCGAAAACCTTTAGACTCTAAGGTTGACCTCCATAATTCAAGTTTACCTTCAACTCCCTCTCTAGTCTTATCAACAAGAAGAATATCATCAGCAAAAAGCATACACCAAGGTACATCCTCTTGCAAATGTCTAGTGAGAACATCCAAGACTAAAGCAAAAAGATATGGGCTTAAGGCTGATCCTTGATGTAACCCAACCGAAATAGGGAAATACTTGGTCAATCCACCTTGTGTTTGAACACAAGTAATAGCTCCTGCATACATATCTTTAATGATTTGAATATAAGCATTATTGACTCCTTTCTTTTCAAGAACTCTCCATAGCACTTCTCTTGGAACTTTATCATATGCTTTTTCTAAATCAATAAATATCATATGTAGATCCTCCTTATTTTCTCTATATTTCTCTATGATAGTATAGCTAAAAAATGCAAAAGAGCTATGTAATTCCTTCCCTCTTTCCTCTCTCTCATGTGGAGAATGTGATTCTGTTTATAAGCTTTTTCAGATGAGCATTTTGGTAATTTTAATCAAAATCCAAAACACTCAATCGTATGGTCCATATTGACTCCCTTGATCATGAAATATTTTTTTCAAAATTTAAGAACCTTAATAATGTTGGAATTGCTTGGTCTCGTTGGATTCGTCTCGTTGAGCCACTCAATTTGACTATACATATGTCAAATTTGGAGTTTAGATGCTCATTATTTTAATTGTAAAGTTCTAATTTAAAGATTACCTCGAGATTCATGCAGATGAAATGATGTTTTCTTGAGCCATATAAAAATTTATCTCAAAATAGATTTCTAATACTTTGAGACATATTTTAATTAAAAAATTAATAAAAATATTCCATTAAATATATTCCTAATTAAAGCTACCATTAAATACTATTTAAGGATATCATCAGTTGATCAAAATAAATCAAATTCTTAGGTAAGCCTAAAATAAATTAGAATTTATTTATAAAATTTGAACATGGTAAGAAGCTTAAAATTATAGTAATTTTAAAAAAAGATCATATTAAAAAATGAAAAAAAAAAATTCTAAAGATTTTTTGATAAAAAAATGATTAGGATGGGATTTAAAGTTTTTATATTTACTTAAAGATTTTTGTAATGCTAATTATTTATGTACTATCTTCATCTTAAATCTTAACCAAAAATTTTATGACTTATCTTAACTAAAATTTTGTCATGATATTCTAACAAAATTCATATCCCTATTAAATAGCTCAAAAAGGCAACTTTATCCTTTCGATTGAAAGTTGAGGGTTAAATGTCAATGCTAATGACTTAAAAATAGCACTTTATGCTAGAATTATATATATGCTTGTTTGATTGAGTGAAATTAGTAAAAAAAAAAAAGAAAATATTTCCACAGTAGTTATTATTTGAGAAAAAAATAATGCTTTTTTATCTATAAAAAACTATAATTATTTTAGTTTGTCTCACATGTGGTATGCTATATAAAGACAATGTATTAAAAAAAAGTATCATATAAGTTATAATATATAAATTTAATATTAAAAATATGTCAACTTAAATAATTGAAGAGCATTTAACTATTCAACATTCACCATCACAAAAATATAATATTTCTCAAATTAAAAACACTTTCGTATATTTTTATCTAATATGAAAAAAAAAAAATATTAATGTAAATGAAAATAATTACTATGCATGCATTCAGTGTACTTATGAAGTACTGAATATGATCATTCATTATATTTGGGTTTTTAAATATTATTTTCTTAAAAATGAGAAGAGATCCATTCATACATGAATATATCAATGACGACATTTAGTTCAACGATAGTTCGATTACAGAGTTGATGTGAGTCCATATTATGTGAGTGAGCGTATTGGTTGGGACTAATCGTCATCCTTACCACTAATGTCTAATAAAGGTGCAATGAATTCCATGAATCACTATATGGTAAATTTGAAAGATGACGGGGCAGGGAAAGAATGCACCAGCATTGCAAAAAATGCCTCTGTATAGTGGTAGAAGGGCACGCGGATGTGTCTACATACATATTGATAGGTTTTTCTATGAGAATGTAATTCCATTTAATATGACAGACTCTTCTTCTTACTATATCATGATTCGTTCTAAGGATGTCAATAAATGATCCAATTTAAAAAATGTGAATTCAGATTGACAAGCAAATATAATTTTGAATCTCTTTCTGAGCAGTAAAAAAAAGGACAAAAAGCATCACTAAATGAAACCTTTCGATGACCACTATAAACGACAGACATCAATGTATAATTGGATGTCGATTAGCAGCCAAAGCTGAGAACATTTTAGGCATGACCAACATATAATATAGTTAGCGTTATAGTACTTGTTTGCAGATTCGATAATTGTGGCCATCCACTTAAGATGCCAAGGACATCGCAATTGTTCTTGCTAAGGTCACCGGATAAATTTTAATTGCAGGGCACCGTCCCTTTTATTCGAGTAAAGAGGAGATTAATTAGGATGAGTTTTGTATGGGGAGTAAGAATTATGGAAATTTTATGAAGTGGAGCTGTTGACAAAATGGTGAAAATTTTCAGTCCAGCCGCTGCTATAGGTGTCTTTCTAGTGGTGTTATAGTTACAAAGTTCGGATCGCTTTTATGATTAAGTGAAATTTTGAAGTGCGAATTGATTCTTTAGTCCTATTTGCTAGAGTTATTAGAACTATTTGTCAAAATATAAATATTAGAATATACATCTAGTATTTATGATGACAAATTATAATATTTATTGTTATGGGGTAAAACTTTTATGATGATAAAGAGCGAGCATTATATCCTATTTTTACACGAAAGTCACAAACATAGATAAAAGAGAAGAACATATGAGTTCTTATAAATTTTAAGTGAAAAATTAAGAAAGTACAGACCCCAAGGCCTAGTCCAGTTCAAATAATTCACTATATACTTGAAATTATGGAGGTTCGCTCATCTCTATTAGTTTGAAATTATGGAGGTTCGCTCATCTCTATTAGTCCAGAAGATCGGATTAAAAAATTGAGAGCAATGTTGGGTCTCTTATAGTTGTAATGAATATTGTGGGAGAGGTGAGAGAGGGATGATGAAATGACCAAACAATGTTGGTCAAATGATGGTGACAGTAAAATAATGATTGGCTGAGAATTGTGGTCGGATGATGGTAGTTGGGTGACATGAAATGACTATAATAATTGAGCGGTGATGGTTGGGTGATGACGATTGGATGACAATAGTTTGATAAGGTCATGACTAGCGGTGGTCGTCAATGTCGAACATTAGGTTAAGCTTTAGAGTTTATCAAATCTCTAGGCTTCCTCCAATCTCAAAGGTCTCTTTTCTATGGAGAATGTCAGTTTATTTATAATATTTTGAAAGTGACATTTTGATAAATTCATCCAAAGTTATGTAACACTTCATTGATAGCCCATATTGAACCCTTTGATTATAGACCATTAATTCAGAATTTAAGTGCATTAAAAGTCTTAAACTTCAATGATATTGAGCTCGCTAGATTCAACTCGTTGAGCCACTCCTTTTGTTTATAACATGCAAGATTTGCAAATCGTTCAGTTCCTCAATTAATGTCCCAAAGTTTCTAACGGTGCTCCAAATGCTTGATTTGGTTCATTGACTAGGATTAGACCACGTTTGGCATTGTTGGGTAAAAATTGTCAAGATGTTCAAATTGACAATCATATCATTTATTATTATAATATAAGACTTTTTAAATAAATGATCCTGCTTAAATTTTTGTTTTAATTTTCTATTTTACCGTACATATTAGCAATGCTAGCGGATCATGTTTCCTTGATACAGGCGTTTTTGGGCTGAATAGTTTGTTTTTGGTTCTGTTTTTTTATTATTATATATTTTTTTTGAATTTTTTTATTTTGTGTTTGGCTTAAGCTCAACCTCTCTGAACATATAGCTCTGTTTCTGTCTTCCACTGTAATAAAGCTGAAGATTCAGCTATTTGAAAGGATTTGGAGTTGTTGTTTCTTGTATTGTTTTCCTCTCACAATAAAAATTAGAAATCATCTATTAACATATCACTTTCTTCCCTTCTCTCTTATTTGCATTAGCTGAAATCAAATTCTTTTCTTTTTTGCTGTCATTCTTCAAATCACATATTTCTTGGTTATATCAAAAAGTTTCAGTAAGTGATCTCAGAGCCGACTAAGAAAAAGGAATATAATGTCAATGCATAAATTCAACAATATCACTAATGCGAATGATTTTATCCTTTGATGGATCAAAATAAAAGCTTTGTTGGTTCATTTACTACTTAAGGATTTGCTACAGCGACAAATTGACCTAAAATAAGAGAGCTGTAATTGAAAGCACATAGTATAATTCTCCTCGTGCTTTGTGATGAAGTACTGAGGAATGTTGCTAAAAGAAAGAAAAAAAGAAAACAATCTAAAAGAAAGCCTAAGCCTTCTAAACAAAAACTCGTTAGACACAACAACAACAACATCAAGCCTTTGTCCCACTATGTGGGGTCAGCTACATGAATCCTTTTTCGTCATTTTGTCCGGTTAAAAGTCAAATTCTCATTTAAATCTAATAAAGAAAGATCATTTCTAATATTTCCTAACCAAGTATTTTTAGGTCTACCTCTACCTTTCTTAACATAAGTCAAATCTAATACCTCAACTTTTCTAACCGGGTCATCGGAAGGCCTCCTTTTAATGTGACCAAACCATATAAGGCGACTCTCTCTAATCTTATCTTCCTCTGGAGCTACTCCAACCTTTTCACATATATGCTCATTTTGTATCTTATCTCTAAGGGTCAAGCCACTCATCCACCAAAGCATCATCATCTCTACAACACTTAACTTATTATTATGCTTTTAATGGCCAACATTTGGCACCATAAAGCATTGCAGGTTTCACCATCATCTTATAGAATTTTCCCTTAAGTTTGAGGGTGACTTTTCTATCGCACAATAAGCCTGATGCATTCCTCCACTTCAACCATCCAACTTAAATTTTGCTGATAATATCCCCATCAATTTCACCATCACTCTGAACAATAGAACCAAGATATCTAAAATGTGTACTCTTATTAATAACTTGATCACCCAAAGTCACAATCTCCTCACTAGGTCTATTGCTACTAAAATTACATTCTATATATTCAGCTTTAGATGTACTCAAGTAAAAACCTTTAGACTCTAAAGTTGACCTCCATAATTCAAATTTACCTTCAACTCCCTCTCCAGTCTTATCAACAAGAAGAATGTCATCGGCAAAAAGCATACACCAAGGTGCATCCTCTTTCAAATGTCTTGTGAGAATATCCATGACTAAAACAAAAAGATATGGGTTGAAGGCTAATCCTTGATGTAATCCCACCGAAATAGGAAAATACTTGGTCAAACCACCTTTTGTTTGAACACAAGTAATAGCTCATGCATACATATCTTTAATGATTTGAATATAAGCATCATTAACTCCTTTCTTTTCAAGAACTCTCCATAGCACTTATCTTGAAACTTTATCATATGCTTTCTCTAAATCAATAAATATCATATGTAGATCCTTCTTATTCTCTTTATATTTCTCCATCAAACCTCTCAATAGATGTATGGCTTCCATAGTAGACCTACCTGACATGAATCCAATTGATTTTGAGAACCACTTTGTTAAAGAAGGAGAAAAATATATAAAAACCAATAACACTAGTAACACTAGTGATAAACAAAAGAAAAAACTAAAAGATAAAAGGAAAGACATTCCAGGTCCAAAAGCTCGACCTGCTCCAGCCCCAAAAGCTCAATAATCAGTAGATATACAGCTCCCATATCCAACCACCAAAGCAATAACCAACAAATCAAGGTTCCAACCAAACAAACTAAAAGAAGCATAAAACTTTCAGGAGATGCTAGCTAACCATTAAAAAAATCTAAATCCAGAAGCCAAACATATAGCCAATCCATCGAACACTCGACCAACAGAGCATACTACTGTTAGCAATCCTAGTTTAAGCATCCAACAATTGAAAAAACCATGCTGAGCACTTTATGATTTTTTCTTCTTTGTTTTACTGTGTTTAGCTTGTGTTGAGTAAAGATTTATACAATTTTAGTGCCTTAAAAGCCTTAAACTTGATTGATATTGAGCTCATTAGATTACACTCATTGAGCCACTCTATTTGTTTATATGCATGCAATATTTGTTAATCATTTAGTTCCTCAACTAATGTCCCAAAGTTTCTGCCCATGCTACAACTTCTTTGTAGGTTCTTTTACTTCTTAAGAATTTATTGTAGCAAAAAGTTGAGCTAAAACAAGAGAGATGCAATTGAAAGCACATAGTGCAATTTTCCTCTTGCTATGTGATTAAGTTCCAAGGGATGTTGCCGAAAGAAATAAATATTTGAGGTATGGCAAAAGTTTGAATCACTATTGTTGAAAAGATCCTTAGCCATTCGATTATTTGTTTAAAAATATTATTATATACTCTTCAAAAGAAAAAATAAAAGATCTTAGAAAATAATGCGGGCTCCAAAAATTCACGCCCTGGCCTCCCCGCCGACGCTTAGTTACTTTTTCTACTATCTGAGGGGAGTTTTAATGCTTTAAGTTCAAGGTGAAATTTTGGGAAGGCAGATTGGGTTTGAAGATAAGACATTAACCATAGATTTCATCCTTATTTTGTAAGGACTTTATGATATGAGTTCTAAATTCCTATACCCTATAGTTAATTACCCCTCACAGTCACGAGAGAGAACTTTTGATTAAGGCTAGTCATCATATGAATACATTGTATCAATAGATATGTGGTATCCAATGTATATTAGTAGCATGGGCTTTTAGTTTGAATGTTGGAAATTTGAGTTGAGATATTTTAGAAGTTTTGTATTTGAAATTAAAAATTTTACCATCTTGTACTTAAAGTGGATGGTGGGGAAAGTGATTATGAGCCTGATTAAGATCCCATGGTTCTGCCATCCCGGGCCATCGTAGTCCCTGGTCTACTTAGTTAGAGGAGGTAGTCAACCGATAGAAGGATCCTTGTAAGCAGCCATGCATTGTATTGTCCAGGGGTACCTTATAGACCTAGAATAGATATTTATGTAAGGGGAAAATTTTGAATCCACCTTAGTTGATTGAAGGCTTTTTTCCCTATCAATTATATCATATTGATTCTTATCTCGAAGATTTGATGTCATTAGGGAGCATATGGGCTTTAGCCATAATCATAATATAGTGGTTCAATTTTGTGACAAACCACCCGGTTCAGAGGGCCCTGGTCATAATCATTTACTAGCGAAGCTATTTGACAATGAAACTATAGTTTTGGTTCCATTCGATGATGAAACCATCAGTTAGAGAATACATTACTAGGAAGAGACATATTGAGAATGGATCCTAATTATATACTCAACTAGACAGTAGCTCTTTTTGAGCTAGAGTAGTTTTCAGATTTGTCCACCTCGATAAATTATTGTAGAGGGTGGATGAATTTTTATGCTTTAAGTGTTTAATGGTTTATTTTTATTTTATGTATTTATCGGTTTTGGAATTTTAGGACATTTATATTTTATGGGTGTTTGGGATGGAATTTAGAATGTTTTTAATTAACCCCTCTGGTTGAACTATTCATTCAACACAACCATCATCAGTGTGATAATGGGCAACTATTGTTTATTGATTAGACCTTGTAAACTCTTTCAACTTTTTGGCAGAGGATTTAGTTCGTAGGCTTTAAGTTTATTGATGAATTTCTTTTGTCATAGACCTTGAAGGCATTATATGAACGTATAAAATAGATATTTTGGTCGACACCTTGACCGAATATCTATTTGATAGTTCTAGCAGTGTCGACTTCTATCTATCTATATAGAAGGATCAGGCTCAAAATGGAGTTCATTTTTTGACCCACACAGTATCCCTAGACCTCACATATGTACCCATAACACTCCCTGGGGCCCATACTGGTATATGATTACACTTGCCCTTTCTTTATGCCTATGTGCATATATTTTATAGTGCATGTACGAGGACATTTTTATATATTTGATATTGATAAGTTATTCGGGTAACTGTCATTTTAATGCAGCATTCTATTTGGAAGTTTGTACACACCTTCTATCTTCTTGTATACATATTACAGATCTGGTGGTGTGGCGTTATACTGGTTATATGCTTATTTCATACAGATAGACTGTGACACAATATTTATTTTTTTTATACAGGCGGATTATAGTGCACTAACAAATCTACTGCTAGATATTAATAGAAAATTACCATTCACATGATGCTTTTGTTCATGGTCATTGCTTCAAATACTAATCTTTTAGCATTGGCCACATGCATTTATATTTACTGTTGTTATTATACATTTTGCTTGTAGATGATACATTGGATGTATAATAAGTCTCCTACAAGGGCTTGTAGGATTTTAATACTCGTACCCCTTCAATGAACTTGTTGCATATCAAATACCCTCTGCTTATAGGGGATAAGTATATTCATTGGCTGCTGAACTACTGCAGGTTCTATGAATATTGTAGCGATTGTTATATACTTATGTATTCGTCTATAGAGAATGTTATCAACTGTATGTAGTGTTCATTTGCAAGTCGATGTTTACTGTAGGGATATTGAAATGTTAGTTGCATGTTAACATGGATCACCAGGTGAGTTATATCCATAACTAATTCCTTCATACGTGTTGATAGATGAATGATTGTATTTGATTGTGTATTTCAATGATTGATTCATAAGAGTTTATGGGCTTTCTAGGTTATTCCTTGCTTGTAGGCAACATGCACTTGATTTACCAACCAATAACTTTTTTTTTTCTTATAAGGGATCTGTATATTTCACATGACATTAAGTTGTTATTAATTGCACAAATATACTTGTGTTTACTGCATAGTGTATTTATATGTTTGTAAGAAATATCACCCTTTGCATGTAGTCTTAGTGTACTCATAGTGTTGATATGGTTCCCTCAGATGTGTTCGCAGAATAGTTGTCATATTCATGACACTTCCTACGTTATTGCTTCTTGATAGGCTAGGGGAATTGACAAGTCCTCTTGAAGTTGTATCGTTGTTGATCACAACTTGAGGGCATTAGCCATATGCTAGTTATATTGATTATCTCTGGTATCATTTTCAAATCCTTGGCATATGAGTATAATAAGTGGGGGCTTCTTGATGTTTTGAATGAGTTAGAGAATATATCGATTATATTTTGATCATCTTCTTTATAGGTCGAGCATAATGCAAGTGAATTTTAAAAAATTATCATTCTTTCTAGGATAACATTAGGAATTCTATAATTTTTATCATCAGTGGAGATTCTTAAACCTTCTTCAAAATCCATTTAGCAATGGGCCCTAACTTGTTATGGTGCCCATCATGGTTCCTTTTTTTAACAAATATATGGTTGTTGAGGAACTACACACAATCATCATCCTCTAAGCATTCTAATGTTAATATCTTTCTTCTTATTTATTTCTTTTACAATCATCAGTACAACATAATCCCTCTGAATTATTAGTGAGATTCTATTTCCCATACACCCAAGAAACAAAGGGGCAAACACATTCCTCTACTTGTTTTATTTATCTTCTTCTCCTTCAAAATGTTACTTTGTATAGGTTAGAGTTTCTTAGACATTGTCTCAACCTCCAAATAAGGCATTTTCATTTGAAGGGGTTCAACATATCTGAAGTGACCCCTTTCTTGCATTAAAGTTACAAGAACTCACATTCTAAGATTGAACTTTTTTGTCTTTCTGTCTTCATGTATATTTTGCAAGAGATTTGTTTGTTCAAATAGTTCAAGTTGCACTCAGTTTGAGTTTCTTGTATTAAAATTTAGGTTATTTTTTATGGTTCCAGTCATGTTTAAATTTGCAAGTCTTTGTTATCTGATTCAAATCAAGCTTCAAAATATTTGAATCCAGTTCGAGTTCCAGTTTATGTATATTATAGTCTTGTTTAATTCAAGTTCTTAAATTTTTTCCCCTGCACTGTCAAAATTCAAGTTTGAGTTACCTTATATAAAATTAAAGCTTAGTTTCATTCAATTTTATTCATTATATCCAATTCAAGTTCAAGTCCAAGTCTCATGTTAGGGTAAACGTTGACAGGCTCCCGGCGTCTCCACTGTTAAGGAGAAAAATAAAGAGATAATCTTCCCCTCAACGCCACATAAGCGCTCCAGGTAGATGTTCGGTGACATCACGACTGTATTTTCTTCCATCCCCACTATGTTACATGAGTTCTTAAGGATCTGTGGCACCTCTTTAAAATAACACAGTTGTTTTCCCATGTATAGGTACTTAGTTTTTATCGTCCCAATGCTACATGAGCGCTTTGAGGCTTACTAACCTTATCATGAGAGTCGCACTAGCTTATCTCCCACCATGCAACATGAGCGTGTAGGGAGGTTTGCTAACTTAGACCAAGCATCAAGAGCGAGGTTTTAAGTCAGAAAATTATACCTTCGCAAGTGGACTGATGGTGGATTGAGGCGAAAGAAGGTTTTTTTCATTTTTTATTTTTAATAAATATTAGTTTTAATTAATTTAAACTAATCATAATTAATTATCACTATCCATATTAAAACATATTTAATTATAATAATATTTAATTATTTATATTTAATAAATAATTAATTTTTAAAAAATAATTAATTATAATTAATCTTAATTAATTATAACTAATTAAAAATTGTACTAATTAATTATAATTAAAATTAATTATAATGAGATTTGATTATAATTACTAATAATTAATGAAAATTAAAATATAATTATAAATAATTATAATTAATAAAAATTAAAATATAATTAATTATAATTTAATTTAATTAATTATGCATATAACTAATTAACTTTAATTAAAATAATTAACTATAATTTAAATTATTTAATTATGATTAAATTTATTTTATTATAATTAAAAGAAATTAACTTTGATTTAAAAAAATGAAGGATTTGATATAAAATTTTTGTTGAATCCCATCGGATATGGGTATTATATATGATTTGAGTAAATTTAATGCGAGATTAGAACATGATTTTGGCACCATTAAATCTCACATTGAGTTAAACCCTCTTTATTCCTCTATTGCTCTATAGATATACGTGATTTTGATGAGTAAGTGAATGGAAGGAGATGAGAGAGAAAATCTGTTCGGATTTTAAAATTTTGTTTCCGCGGCTTTCATGGCAGCTGACGTTCGTCGGCCAGCGACAACGACTGGCAGACAGACGAAGAGTTCACGTGTGATTCCGACTCCATTCATACCCACTAGATCGATCTTGCCTTCTTCTCCTCCAGCTTTTGGTGACGGCATTGCCAGCAAGCTGGACAGCAAGGTTCAATTTGGAAAACCATTGGTAATCAATGAGGGTGGCCTCTTAAATAAGAAGAAATCATTGGAGGTGGTTGGTAAAGGTAAAGATATAATTTTTGATAATTCTGGGATTTTCAAAATTTTGAATTCTCCAGACAGCTCTATTGCGATTGCTAAGAAATTTTCTGGAGAAACGTCTACATCCAATTCGATGAATTGCCTCAAACATTCAAGGAAGATTATTGAAGAAAACATCAAAGGTCACGAGATTATCTTTAATGAGGAATTGAAAACCAAGGAAGATTCTGTTGAGTCTAGTAATTAGGTTGTTAAGCCTAAGTAAATGTCCCACGGCTACCAAGAGGGGGGTGAATTGGTAGTTTTAAAAATTTTAAACCCTCTTAATAATAAAGTTGAACCGAAATAAAATTTTCTTTTAAAGTTTGTAGAAAAATGTTTTTCAACCACAGAGTTGTTAAAACTGAAATTTAAAATGCGGAAACGTAAAAGCAATAAAGTAAATGACACCAGATTTATAGTGGTTCGGTCTATAACCATACCTACATCCACTCCTCAGAGGCACCCTCTGAGTATTGCACTAATACCACAAAGTGACTCTCCTTTAGCACCCACAGCAAGGCGGAGAAGCCTGTACAAAACACTCTTTTCACCACTACCCGGTGCGGCAGAGAACCGTCGTCCTTTCACACTCTCCTAGTGTGGGCAGAGAACCCTACGGCTGTTCACACTCTCCAAGTGTAGGCAGAGAACCTTCTTCCTTTCACACTCTCCTAGTGTGGGCAGAGAACCCTACGGCTGTTCACACTCTCCAAGTGTAGGCAGAGAACCTTCTTCCTTTCACACTCTCCTAGTGTGGGCAGAGAACCCTCGTCTGTTCACACTCTCCAAGTGTCGGCAGAGAACCGGACCTTCTTGAATGATCTTCTCACAAGAATCTAGAAGGAAGAAGGAAAAAGAGTGTGAAGAAATCCAATTTCACAAGTAGAGACTCTTACCTTAGCAATCCAAGTGAAGCCTTCTCGCTCCAGTGGTAGGAATTCTCCTTTGAATGCTCTCTTCCACTCTCTCCTTGGCTATTCTCTCAAGAGGCACGAAGATCAAATGACAAAAAGATTGGGTGGCAGTCTAATTTGGACTATTTATAGAAAAGACAAGTGAAACCGCCCAAAAACTGCAAATTTTCAATTCTGTACGCAGTGGATCGTCCTGTACGATCCTGGATCGTCCTGGACGATTTTACTTAAACGATCTGAAACGACCCAATTTGTATATGTGTACGAACTGACTTCGTACAGCTGATCGTCCTGTACGAACTTGGTTCGTCCAGTACGAACGGTTATTACAAGGTCGGTTCTAGAAACTGCTGAAAACTGTTCTAAGTCGGTTTATCGTTTGAACGAAAATGTGATCGTCTGGACGAAAATTTTCCAGAGAGCCGATCGTCCTGGACGATTATTTATTTCGTCTGGACGAAAATTTTCCAGACAACCAATCGCCGCGGACGATAATTTGTTTTCGTCTGGACGAAAAAATTCCAGAGAACTGGTCGTCCTGTACGATATTTATTTTCGTCTGGACGAAAATTTTCCAGAGCACTAGTCGCCTCGTACGATGGTAAAATTCGTCTGGACGAAAAGTTTACAGTGAACCCATCGCCTGGGACGATAATAAATTTCGTCCTGGACGAATAGGACTTAGAAAATTTTTCAAAGCAAGTTCCTATTCGTTTCAAGTGCTCTATAGGAGATAACTGACAGATCGTCCAGTACGATAAATATCGTCCTGTACGATCAGTATAGAATTTCAAGATCTCCTTATTTGTGTGTGTGAGATTTTATTCACTCAATTACAATCACAATCACTCCCTTTCAAAATTAATTCAAAGAAAAGACAAACATCAATTAAACAAAATATCTCATGTTGAATTTGAATTGAACTTTTCGTAGTCTGGAGTCTGATTTTCCTGAAATGTTAGTACACACAAGAGCAAGTGCAAATCTTCTGAAATTGTTAGGAGATAACTATACATTTGAACAATAATGTTTGGAATCATCAAAACTACATAAGTTGCATAAATATAACTCATTCAAATAGCAACTATTCAAACAGATTCTATTCAGGAAACAAGGGAGAGAAGTGATCTGGAGAATGTTCGTATTTGTGAAAATGCAGAACTGAATGATTGTCCTGAGATTTCTGTTCAGGAGAATATTTCTCCTAATAAATCTATGCATTGGGCTCTTAATTCTTGGACTTAGAAGAATAATATTAATGTTACCAACCTTGATTTCAGGAATGAATTCAAAGGAGTAGATAATGTTGTAAAAATCCACTTGGCCAAGGAACAGGAAAACACAGGGAAACTTCAAAATTCATTAATTGTCAAACTTTTTGGCACCAATGTCCCATTCCACGTAATATGCTCAGAGCTGAGGAAGCAATGGGCACAGTTTGGAAAGTTCAATTTAACCATTCTTGGCTTAGGATGGATATTATGTGCATTTGAAGAAAAAGAAGCATTGGATTCTGTTTTAACAAGTGGTTCATGGTATGTTAAAAACAATATTATAGGCATGGATAAATGGTCTCCATCATTCTCCCCATTTTCTTTAAAAGGGCTTACATCCCCAGTTTGGATCAGATTGCCAAACCTTCCTCTTCACTGCTGGGATGAAATCAACATGTGCAGAATCGCCTCGATGGTTGGTAAACCATGTATGATAGATGGAAACTCATTCCAATGGAACAGGAGGAAATTAACCAGGGTTTGTGTTTGCATAAACCTGGACACAAAGCTTCCTTTAGGAGTTTGGGTTGAAGATTCTTCAGGAAAAGTTTATCAAAGAATTGAGTATGAAAAGATACCCAATTTCTGTTTTTGCTGCGGGAAAATTGGACATTTTATTGAACAATGTCCAGAAAAAATAGTGAAGGACTCTACTCCAGTTCAGGTTGAAAATGATGTTTCCAACAGGGTATCTTCTCTTAATAATGTCAATCTTCAAGGAGGTAACTCTAACTTAAATGATTATGGCCCGTGGATTCACGTCAGCTTTAGGAGGAATAAATTTAAAAAGCAAGTTCCAGCTTCCAAATTTAATTCCCAGATCAACTCCAGAACTATATCTGGACCTGTTGATAGAAGAACAAAGACCAACTTGGTATATAAAATTGTGGAGAAAGCACTAGCTATAGATCCTGAGGAGCAGAACATTGTAAAGAAGAGCTCAGTTGCTAATAAGGAGCAGTTAATTTCTGAAGATGAATATATTGCTGTCTCTCATCAGGAATTAAGAAAACAACAACCTGGGTATGTCAATTCCTATCCCAATTATTCCTATTGGTGTTAATAAATTTTCTCTCTTAAACAATTTTATTGAAGAGGGTGAAATTGTGGAACCGGTTTTTGAAAATGATAATGCTCCTATTGGTTGTGATTTTAACAATTCACTGAGCAAGGAGGATGGTGATTGTGATGATAATACCGAGCTTGTTAAAGCTCCTAGTTCTAGAAAGAAAGGCTCTAAGCAATTAAAAAGCTTAGGACCGATCAAGTTAAATCTAAGGAGTAGAAGGTTGGAAGGATCTCAAAATGAAAAAGTGGGGAATTCCTCCCCTCTTTTGAAATAATGTCTTCATTCGGATTCTGGAACTGCATGGGATCTAGGAAGAGGAGAGCTTCCTTGTATTTGAAGGAGATTGTTAAAGAAAATGGTATTTTGTTTATGGGTTTATTGGAGACTAAAGTAACTTTGTTCAATAGAAATGATGTGGATATATTAATTGGGACTGGTTGGGATTTTTTTCAAGTTCCCTCTACTGGAAAATCTGGTGGAATTTTATTTACTTGGAAGACTGATTTGGCATATTTCAATGTTTTTGAATCTTCAAACCAATTTGTTATTGGGGAGTAGATTTTAAAAACAAAGGAAGATGGAGGATAGCTACTATTTATGGTAGCTTAGATGCTTATAAAAAATGGATCCTATGGGAAAAATTAAAGCTTTATACTTCTAATGACATTGCTATGGTCATTGGAGGTGACTTTAATTGTATTCTAAACAAAGAAGACAAAAAAGGAGGAAGGATATTTGTTTATTCTATGGGTGCAAAAGAAATGGAGTCTTTTCTTATCTCTAATGATTTTCATGAAGTTAGGAGAATTGGGCCCAAATTTTCTTGGAGTAATAATAACTCTGGAGCTAATAGAATCCTTGAGAGGCTGGATAGGTGCTACTTCAACTCGCCGGCACTAAGCTCTCATCAACATATGGTTGTCAAGCACCTTGCAAGGATTGCATCGGACCATTGTCCAATCATCTTAAAAATTCAGAATTACAAATATAAGTCTTATAAAGTTTATAAATGTGAAGATGTTTGGGTCTCTAACTCAGCTTCATTTGCTGTAATCAAAAAATCCTGGAGGAAGAAATCTTAGGGGGATTTCGGACAGGTTCTCAACAAGAAATTGAGGAGGGCTGTGAAGGCTTTGTTCTACTAGTGCAAAGACAACACAAGACCTTAATGGAAGACAAAGAGTCTCTTAACAAAGAAATCTTAGAGCTACAAGATAAAGACTGCTCTGTTGGACTTTTGGAAGAAGAATGCTTATTACTTAAATCCGAGGTTATGGATCTTAACCCCAAATTAGCTTGTCTGGACACATGGTGGAGGCAGCGTGCTAAGGTGAAATTGGCTTTGGAAGGTGACACTAATTCCAAGTTCTTTCATGGTTATTAAGAACACAGGGAAATTCATTGCCCCTGGTTATGATGGTGTTACCTACTCATTCTTGAAGAGCTATTGGGAAATCTTCAAAGAAGATGTGTGGAAAGCCTTGAACCAATTTTTTTTTACTGGAAAGATGAATTCAAGTTGGAAAAAACTCTTATTATATTAATTCCAAAAGTTACAGATCCAATCTACCCTTCCAACTTTAGGCTGATCAGTTTGTGAAATGTGGTGTATAAAGTGGCTGCCAAAGTGCTTTTAAACAGGGTTTACACTGTTATTCATAAATTTATCTCCTTCGAACAAGCATCTTTTATTAAAGGGAGAGATTTAGCTGATCATATCATGATTGCACACGAAATCTTCCATAAATTCAGATTTTCTAAAAGCTATAACGGAATGGTTTCTTTCAGACTTGATCTAGAACAAGCATATGATTCTATGGGGTGGCCAACTTTGGAGAAAACTTTGATGTACTTTGGTTTTCCTTCTTTGATTTCTTCCCTAATTATGGAATGTGTTTCTAATGCTAAATTTGCTATCATTACTAATGGAAATTACTCCAATTGGATTGAGGCTCATTGTGGTTTTCGGCAAGGGTGCCCATTGTCACCTTATATGTTTATTATTTGTGCTCAATTATTATCTAATGCTCTTAATCAAAGAGGTGATAAGAATGGAATTAGGATTTCTCCTAATGGACCTAGGATCTCACATTTGTTATATGCGGATGATATTCTTTTATTTTCAAAAGCAAATGTGAAGGAGGTCAAAAATATTAGATGTATTATCAATGACTTTTGTGGTTGGACCGGTCAGAAAGTGAATACAAAAAAATCTTGTATTCTATTTGGGAAATAGGTGAATAGAAAAATGAAGAAGAAAATAAAAAAAAAGATTATGGGAATTCTTAGTGTTAAAGAATTTCAATATCTTGGAACAAAAATTTGCTTGAGGAGATTAGTTGCTCAAGACTTCAATTTCATCATTGAGAAAGCAATGAAAATGATTAATGTATGGGGAAGCAAATACATATCATTGGCCAGAAAATTCAACCTTGTCAAAACTGTTTTATGTTCTTATTCCATCTTTCATAGCACTCATTCCTTGATCCCTAAAGGCACTCTTGAGGAGATGGACAAGTTGTGTAGAAGCTTTATTTGGAACAAATCTTTGGATATTCATGGAATGCATTTTGTTAATTGGAAGACTCTTTGTTACCCAACTAAAAGTGGAGGGAGAGGTATACATTCTTGCCTTGACAAAATTGGGCCTTTGAGAGCTAAAATTGCTTTGAGATATACTCATGAAGAGAATTCTTTTTTACATAAAGCTTTATAACCAAAGTATGGTTCCTTATTTGGGAATCAATTCTCTAATAAGAAAGGGTCTTCAGCTTGGTCTATTATCAAAAATGGTGGAGAGTTCTTAAGGCCGATTGTTAGATGGAAAGTTGGTAATGGGAATTCCATCAACACTCTTAATGACATATGGATTTTAGATAAAATCTTAACAAATGGCCTACATTTGTCAATTCCCAAGATCTTGAAGGAGAGGTACTTGATAAATTTATTTCCAATGGTAGTTGGAATATAGATATGCTTAATGAAAACTTCGGTACAGAGCTGGTAAATCTGATTCAGCATACTAAAATAATGGGTGAAAATTCTATTGATGAATTGGAACTCTTATATAGCAGATCTGTAAAATCAATCTCTACATTGGCTTTTGAGAATTCTACTCAAATTCATCATACAGATACCTATTGGAAGTGAACTAAGAAAGCAAAGCTGACTCCTAAAATTGAAGTCTTCTCGTGGAGGGTTTTTAACAGAGCTTTACCTACTTTCCAGTTCCAATACTATAGAAGATTGCAAACGTTTTGTGAATGTCCAAGAGGTTGTAAAATGGTGGAAGACATTGAACATATTATAGTTAAATGCAGTAAACTGGGAGATGTTTTCTATCATTTAAATAAATGGGGTTTCGGCATTTCCAATTGCAATTCTTTTTCAGATTGTATTTCTTAGCTTTCGGTTCAAAATGGTTGTCTTATCAATTTATATTTTAATGCTATTTATTACAACTGGAAAGCTAGGAACAATTATGTTCACAATGGGACGAAAACAAGTGTTGTTTTCATTGCACTGGAAGCTATCTCCATGGCTGCAGTGTCCTATTCCAATTCAGTGGATATCTCAGGTAAATGGGGTGTCAACCAGCTTCATAAGCTGTTGGATGTTTATTGGCATCCCCCTCCACCCGGTTGGATCAAGTTTAATTTTGATGCATCCCTTCTTTAATCTTATAAAGGAGGCATTGGAGGAGTTTGTAGAGATTCCAAAGGAAGATTTTTGTATGCATTTGGATATCCCATTACTCATTGGGATATTTCAAAACTTGAAATGCTGGCTGCTACCTCTTTTCTTAATGTTCTTAAAGATGATTTGATGAATTATGATGGAATCATCATTGAAGGAGATAATGCAAATATAATCAAAGACTTGAAAGATTATATGGTTCACAAGAATGAAGATTTGAGGTATGTTCAAAGACTATAAGAATATCATCTTCAATTGTATAGATAGATATTGTAATAAGTTAGCGGATCTTTGTGCTAACTATGCTATTGTTTCTTCTTTTACTTGGGATGATTTAGTTCTTAATAAGGTTCCTCCTTCTTTTATTGCTTTTTTAAAGGAGTAATCTCATGGTTTCCTTTAAATTTTGCTTATAGCTTTTAATAAAATTTAAATGCACTAGTGCATTTTTCTTCAAAAAAGAAGAATGGAAGGAGATGGCTACCTTCACAACGAGCAGGCTCCAATCATTGCTTCTGATCGGAATGTCACAAATTTTGCTCCAAAAGGAAGGGAATGGACAAAGTTAACAACAACGAAGGCGTCGAAGAAGCACGTGATAAAGAGAAAGTTACCTTCACTGTAAGCAAACTCCTATCTTACTTCCAGTAAAAATCTCGTACACTCACATTAATTAATTAATTTAGCAAACATCATTAAATGGAAACTAAAAAAATTTGACGCAAAGAAGTAAAAAGTAAATTCTTATCTAGCTTAGACTAGAGTTAGTTATCTTATCAAATCATTTAAAGTGTGTGTTAATAGATGTATAGCTTGGATATGTCTTAGACTAGGCAGTTTTTTAAAGTTGACTAATGTTTGGGTTTGTTAGAGGTATAAAGGAGAAATTTAATTAGAGTTTAATTTTAATGTATTAAAACATAATATAGAATGTATTTTAATAGTTGATTGACTACTACCTTTGTTTCTCACGAGGGTCGTGAAGTTTATTTCACCTTCCTTCGTAGGCCTGGGTTACCTAGTAGTAACTATTGTTGATTAAGTTGATTTAATTGGTTAAGGATTATGGGTTGATAAATTTAAATCATTTGATTAATTATTAGTTTGAATGATTAAATTATAATTTTCTAGAATTTTAGGTGAATTATCTAATTTTGGAGTTATTTGATTTATTTAATTACATCAGTTAAGGAGCCAAAGGTTAACTTTAAATATTCAAGTGATTTACGGAGTTTTAATATTTTTCCAAAGCTAGACCTAAAGATGAGTAATTAGACTTTAAGTTTACTAAATTTGGAATTTTTTACATTAAGTTAACCATTTCTAAAGTTTTGACCTAAAATTAAATTATGGTTGACTAGAGAGTTGACTTTTTAACTTTGACATATTTTATGAGTTTCAAAATTTTTAGAAAATACTATATTTTAATTAGAGTTGAATGGATTTGATTTTTTTTTTTAATTGGATTTTCCTAGAATCATTCGTGATTTTTTAAATTTGAATATTTTTTAATTTTAAAAATTGTTTAATTAGAGGGGATTTTTAGATTTTGATCTAAATAAGTCTGAAATCTCTTGAAATGAACCCTAAATGCCAAAAATGACGTAAGAGGATGTTTACAAGTATTTAGGAAATTTTTATATTTTTTTATATTTTTAAAATTAATTAATTATTGATTTTTCTTAAATTAAATTAATTTTAAATTAAAGGTATGAACATATAGCTTCTAATTTTCTTAGATTAAGGGTTTAATTATGAGAAATTAGAGACCTTATATAAATTTTTAGAATTTTATATGAATTAATTTTAAATTAATTAAAGTTTAAGGTCAAATCTATGGGGTTATTTTGGGTTCCCTAGTTGGTGGACTAAATAGACCCAAATTCTAGTGAAACTTGGGCCATGAGTTCGCCTGATCTAATGGCCCAAGAACAGTTAATTTGAATGTATAATTAATCCCTAAAGTTGGTTAACCAAACCACCCAAGGGTTACCTTAGAATAATCATAACTCACTTCCTAGGGCATGGAAGAAGATGAAATAAATGGCTATAAACTCCCTATCCTAAGCAAAATTAATACACGAAATCACAAAAAAATTTCTTAATCAAAAACACAATCTTAAACCAAACTAGAATACACCACAAGAAAATCGAAGTGCAAAAATTAAATGTGGAAAAATAGTAATAAGGAATACACATAAATTTATAGTGGTTCGGTCAACTTGACCTATGTCCACTCCCTGGAGCCTCTCCTTCAGGTATTGTACGAAACGCAGTGACTCCCTTTTGCACCCACAGTAACCTAGAGATGCTTGTACAAACCTCCTTTCCACCAACTCCGGTGAGGCAGAGAACCCAACTCCTTTTGACATCATAAAAAAATAACATGGTAAAATCTAAACAGAAAAGAGTATAGTACAATGAAATAACATAAATTATGACCACTACTCCCCCTTTTGACATCACAAAAAGGAGGGAAAAAGGATAAATATAATGAAATTATTAAAAAGGATACAAACTACATCACAGAAAACTAACACATTAAAACAAACTAGAAGAAGGACGGCCCCTAATCATTAGAAGGAGATGGTGCTAGCGGTTAAAAGAAACTAGAAAGAGTAGCAAACTGCTCCCCAAACCAGGCCATGTCCTGGTCGTGCTGGAGCTGCTAGTGAGTCACGTATGTGTCAAAATTTGCTACATCCTCCACATGTTGCTGCTCTTGAGTAGCAACGTAGGACTCAAACTGTCTCTCACTAGTCAAACCGCTCCACCAGCTAATCCAGCTGTAAGTGCTGACAAAGCAAAGAAGGTTTAGGAACAGGTGCAGGAGCTGCTTCCTCCTTAGCTCCATCAGCTTCCTCGTGCTTCGGGTGGAGACGAGTACTGTGAAGAACATGAAAGGAGCTATTGGTGTAGAAGGTATGCTGAAAGTTTGGTGGGGTAGGATATTAAAGGTTGTATTTGGATTCCAAGATATAGGCTATGATGTGTTTGAGTGTAAGTTTAGGATTCCTTCTATGTTCTGGATCCCAAATGCTTGTGAAGTGCTCAATGTAGCATAAAATAAGATCAATAGCATTGAATTATTGATTGGCCATGATATAGAAAGTTGTGATCAAAATTAGTGGAGTAATGTGAACACGATCACCAGCTTTCAGAATAACTGAGGTATAAAGGACATATTGGATTGTCCTATCATCTTTAAGTAAGTTTTTAGACTCCCCAACATGATAGGAGACAAGAGTGTTTTTAAGAAAAATATTGGTCGGAGCCTAGTCATAATCGGGGTCATGAGACATGACGTGAAGCTTATCTCCAGTGGTGGATAATTGCAGGAGCTCGTGAAAATCATGATACGTGAATTCGAGAGGATGCTTATTGACATAAAACTGAAGTGTAGAGTAGGAAGAGTTGATTTGAAGGCTAGCAAAAAATTTGAAAATTAGTTCATAATTGAAAGGGACAACAAGGGTAAGGATGAAAGTGAGTGAAGTGTCCACAAAGAGGTTAAGAATAGGGTATGAAAGTGTATGTGGATTCATAGTCTGAGATAAAGTGATCTTGGTTATCTTGTATAGCAGATAAGTGGCTTGGTCGGCCACCTCAATGAAATGAGGGTTAACATTAGCCCTCGTGGAGCATCTAGCAGGTATACGGGATTGCTTGCCACCTGCCATAAACATGAAAAATAGAGAAAAAGTGAGATAAAAGGTGAATGGAGGAGTTTGGGTGAGAAAAATTATTTCAAAGCCTTAGTTTATAAAGAAATTGACCGATCATCTAGGATGATCATATGAAATTATTACATCCGGGATGATTGGTCAAAAAGGCGATAATATCGTCCAGGACAATCTGACATCATCCGGGATGAAAAGACACAAGTGATCATTAAAAAAATAGATCGTTCATGACGATTAAGTGGATCATCTTGGATGATCGATAATAATGAATCATATCGATCAAATTTAATATGTGTAATGACTGTTGCCACGTGGATCGTCTAGGACGGATTGGTGGACCGTCTAGGATGATCACCAATAATTGAGCATAAATATAAAATATCATTCAGGATGAGGAGGATCATCCAAGATTGGGAGGATCGTCTAGGACGATCACAAATAATTGAAGAAGAAGACGATCAGATTATCTAGGATTATAATGGATAGTCCATGATGATCATAAACAAAAGTCATATTAGTCATTAGATAGAATTTTAAGAGTGGATTGAATATATCGTCTAGGACGATATGAACAAATATTAAAATTCTGGAGATGGATGAAGATGATTAGATAAGGCTCAAAAACATAAAAACAACAGTAAAATATAAAAATAAAATTAAAAAAAAAACTATAAAACCCATAAAAGGAATGAAAATAAGGGTTTTTTTTAATCAATGCATGAATATGATAAATTTTACAAGTGATTGAATTTAAAATCTATAAGAATCAATGAGTTAATATCATCAAAATTTGAAAAAATGATAGAACAACCGATCCAATTTGCCCTAGCTCAGACTTCTCACAGGGCAAATCATCTTTTGAAAATAAAGATTTAACTCAGAAAAATCAATTAGATAAAAAAAAGAGATCCACTCAAAACTTGGTTCCAGAAAAATATATTATAGTATAATATATCGAAGTAATTAGTCATAACCATGAGTTTTGAGCACAAGCCTTTAAAAATATCAAGTGACACATGAATTCTTCTAAGATTTAATGTTTTGAAAGAAACGGAAGCTTACTTTTTGTGGGCTCATTTTATGCCTCTTTTCAATTGATTGGCTCACTTTGCACATCTTTTGATTTTTGATAAACTTTGTGTATCTTTTAATTTTTTTGGCGGTCATTATGCATCTTTTCAGTTTTTCTTCTTTTTGGTCTCATTTTATGCCCTTGTCATTCATTTTTTTTTCCTTGCAAGCTAGATCCTTTTCAAATCTTTTAAATAATCTCAGTTGTGAGAATATCTTCTAGATATTTGAGAAGAAAAACTCACTCTTTAATATAAGGAAGAGTAAACCACAAAGAAGAATTAAATTCATATGATAAATACAACGTCAATATTACGAAAGCTTGAAAGAGATTTAATGAATTTTAACATTTTTAATATAAGATAGATTACTATAACAAGATAAAAAAGATCTCAATCATAAAGTCCAGTTGTTAATTTGAGATAGACTTTTATTTAGAAAAAAAACTACACCGCTAAAAGAAGTTAGAGGAAGGGAAACAATCTACGGTGTTTCTCCCTTTAACTAAATTAGGGATGTCATTAATTGACTACAAATTTTTAAAAGTATAAATAAGGCACAAAATATCATTTCAACAGTGATCAAAAAGAAAAAAGAAAAATAGAAAAAATGATAGAAATGAAATTGTAAAAAGAACAATAAAAATAAATAAATAAAACTAACAAAAATAGAAAGAAAAGAGAACAACAAACAACATATTGAAAAATAAAATTCAAAAATTAGTAAGCATCAAGTTCACACATTTATTTCACAAAAAAAAAATTCTGATGAAGCCCTTATTACAAAGTTGACTGATATTGAGCAGGTTGTGTTTCAATCAATCTATAAGCAAAACATTTTAAATCAAAAGGTTCTTAGAGTTTTCGATTATACTTGCGCCCATCACTTTCTTCTTGGTGTTGTCACCAAGAGTGACCTTGCCTCCAGCCCTAGCCTCCAGTGAAATGAATTGGTTGGCATCTGCAGTCGTGTGTTGTGAGCCTCCACTGTTCAGGTACCACATGCTCTCATGAGGCCTCCTATGAGAGTAATCCTATAAAATCATCAAACATCATATTTAGGAACATAAATAAGTTTGGGTCCCTTGTTATGAAATAATAATGCAATGCATGTGTGTTATGCTGTGAATCATGCAAATTGGGTCTCCACACCCAATGTGTATTATTGTGAACAGTAAAAGTGCGTGAAATGTGTCCTAACATGCCACATAAAAAATATCTAACACTAGGAAAAGGGTTTACTAATATACACGGGTGGTGATGCTTCTTCTTAAATTTATGTGATGCATTCAATGTTGGTTTATCATTTTCAAATGCTTTGAGTTTTTTCTAATTTCTTAAACTCTTTTTCTAACTCAATATTAAATGACTTCATGGAATCATGTGCATCGATTAATTCAATATGCTTTTTATTTAATGTATCAAACACATCAAGTAAAGACATGTGATTTCTATCAAGTGTGGAGTTATCTTTAAAAATAACTTTAGGCTCTTTTTGTAAATTTAAAAACATTAATTTCAAACTAGCATGCGATTTCTTAAGTTTCCTATATGATGCATGAATTTTCTCATAAACTACAAGTAATTGATTGTAGGTTAGTTCACATACCTCTCCTTGGTCAGACTAACCAAGATGATCATCCACCATCATGCATAAGTTTTAGTCTCCTCTTCATCTTCATCTTAGAGGAGTCAGATGCAGAATGTGCCTAGAATGCCTTTTGGAACCGCTTCTTGTCCTTATCCTTTCTAAACTTGGGTTTCTCCTCACCCATCTCCTTTGGTGATTCTTAAGTGTAGGACAATCAGCTTTAACTTATCCCAGCTTTCTTCATTCAAAACAAATCATATCATTAAAACTTTTAAAATTTTTGCTACTCTTACCTTTATTCCACTTATGATGGTGCTTTTGCTTCTATCTTAAAAAGCTTTTGAATTACCTTATAATTAAGGCAACATCATCACTTTCAGACCTGAAAAAATTAGTGTCCATGCCATTGGCCTTCAGTGCCACTATTTTCTCCTTCTTTTTCTCACCTCCATCAAGTAGTCTTTGGTTCACCCCTTGCTCATAAGAAATGAGTGATCCAACTAAGTTATCAAAAGTATAATTATTCAATTCCTTAGATTACGTTATTGTAGTAATTTTAGTATCAAAGAAGAAGGAAAGCTTCTTAAAATTTTATTAACTTTTTCATAGTTATTTAGCTCATATCCTAAGGCATGTAGTGAGGTAATAATTTGAGTAAACCAAGTATACATGTCAGATATCAATTTAGTATGTTTCATATAAAAAAGTTTGTAGTTATGCAATAAAATATTCAACCTAGATTGCTTAACTTCATTTGTTCCTTCATAAGTAATACACAATCTATCCCAAATTTCTTTACCAGTGACACATATTGAAACACGAATGCAATCTTTTGATTTCAAAGAAAAAAAAAAAAAAAGTTAAAGCATTTTACATTTAGTTTTGCTAAATCCCAATCATCAAAAGTTCATTCAGTAAAAGGAAGTTAAATTTAATGCCATTAATTTCACGTGACGGAAGTAAATAACCTTCTTAACAAGCATCCATATACGATAGTCAATCGATTGTAAAAACGTAGACATAAAAATTTTCCAAAAATTAAAAGGAATATTGTCAAACCAAGATGGTCGGGTAATATAATAACCTTATGTAGTATTAAAATAACCGGAGTTATCCATGGATCGAAATTCAAAAGTTTTCAAAAGCTCAATTTTATGAATCCCGCTCTGATACCACTTGAAAGTTCATTAGGGATGTAAGCCCTTATGAACTAGCCCAAGGCTAACCAATAGGGGGGTTGAATTAGTGTTTTAAAATTTTCTTAATAAAAAATACAATCTTAAACCAAACTAAAATACACCACAAGAAAATTCAAGTGTGGAAATTAAACACTGAAAAATAGTAAGAAGGAACACACAAAAATTTATAGTTATTCGATCAACTTGGCCTACGTCATAGTGGGATAAAGGCTTGATGTTGTTGTTGTTGTTGTTGTTGATCAACTTGACCTACGTCCACTCCCCGGAGCCTCTCCTCTAGCTATTGAATTAAATTCAGTGACTCTCCTTTTGCTCTCATAGTAAGGTAGAGAAGCTTGTACAAACCTCCTTTCCACTAACTTCAGTGAGGCAGAGAACCCAACTCCTTTCGCTTCCTCCTAAAATAGGTAGAGAACCTAACTCCTTTCACTTCCTCCTGAAGAAGGTAGAGAATATGATCAATCGTTGAAGTAGACCTCTCTAGAACCTCCAAGGACCATGGGACATCAACTGGAGAAGATAACTCAGATACTTTCTTGGAGCAACCTTTCTGAAACCCCTCACAAACTCCCCCTCATAAGATCATCTCTCTCTCTCTCTCTCTCTCTCCCTTACTCTCCCTCTCCTCTTAGCTCCCTCGGGTCAAGATAGTATCAAAAGATATAATCTTGGGTAAACAATAGGTCTTATATAGAAGAGCTTCAAATTTACTCTTAATTGCAACAAACTGACATAATCGTCCAGGACGATCGATGAATCATCCTGTACGATTAGTTCAAATTATTGAGTATCGTCTAGAACATCATTCTGATTGCATATCTGGATGATGGAAAAGTAAACTGATAGTACATGATGATTTTACGATGGTCCAGACCAATTAGTTCAAAAAGACAAATATCGTCTATACATCATCCCGACTGCATGTCTGGATGATGGAAAAATAACTGATCATCCAGGATGATTTTGGATCATCTCGGATGATTAGTGCAAAATAATACACATCGTCCAAAACATCATTTTGGTCGTCTAGAAAGAAACTATGGTTTATTTAATGGATCGTTCAGGATGATATGATCGAGCAATCAAACCTTAATTACTTTCTTTAATTACCAAACTAATTTAGGCATAATTATACTGCATCATCCAGGATGATATCCTAGACAATCTTTTAAAATTAAAACATGCCTAAACAGATCTAGCAGCTGATTCTTTCTGATTTGAGCCTATCATCTAGGACGATGTTAATATCTTCCAGGACAATTTGCTTAATTATAGCTACCTTAACCTCGATACCCTAATTAGGGTTTCAATTTTTAACTGATCATCCATGACAATTTGGGATCATCACGAACGATATGATCAAAATTAAAAAAACTCTAAAACAATCATAATTTTCCCCCCAAGAGTGTGTGCGCAAGGTTACTTAGCACCAAAACCCATATTGTTACAATTGACTTAACAAAAGGTAAAATATACATGACGTATAATATAAGTTGACTCAATCCTAATATATCCAATCTTGAGCTGGTTTGATTTATAATTTGATCTTTTAGACCTGTAACGTTATTAGGCAAGAATATCATAGAAAAAATAGAAGTGTCAGAACTATTTGTTATCATCAAAATTATAATTCTTGAATCCAGATTCATAATAGGGAAGAGTTCTAAGGTCAAATTTAATAATGTGGAAAGTCTAGTGGCATGGGTTATAAATATTTAAAGGTTTTACAGCCTTTAAAAATCAATTCAATTTCTTGGGCTAGGGGCTTTAAATTGAGCTCAAATATAGTGGGTTGATCTTAGAGTCAATTCTACATAATATATAATTTTGATCATGATTCAGAGGTGAAATAATTGGATTTCAAGGTAATAGAAACCCAGAAAGGGTATCACAAACTAAACTCCTAACCTTTGGATTTGTTTGGAATCCTATATTCAAATTAGATTTTGAACTTACATGATTGGTTTTAAACTATTCACATCAATGATAATCAAGTAAATGGTTGTGATTGATTGGATATGATTTGAAGTTTTATTGAAAGTTGGTTGAAAGCAAGATAGGAGATTTAATAAAAAAGTGGAATTCAATTTAATTAGGATTTGATTGGATTTTGACAGTGACCTATATCATTTACAAGTGAAAATCTTCCAATCATTAGGTCACCAGAAAGAAACCCAGGTAAGCCCTAGTGAAATACAAAATTGAGGTCAACAAATGGACCCCCAATATATGCAGTAGAACTTCATATATTGGCGATGACCGAATGGAATGATGAAATATGCAACTTTAATTCTAAGGAGAGGAAGGGTCAAGCCTTAGGGAATCAAAGTTAAGTTGGATTTAAGGAAATGGCACAAATGGAATTTTCCACCACTAGTATATGATTGTGAGGTGGGGTCAAGTATGCCCTCCATAGAGGATAAAAACTGGATGATCATGTGATGGGGTAAAAATATGCCCATTATAGAGGATCGAAGCTGGATGATCATGTAATAGGGTCAAAATATGCCCATCACAGAGGATATAAAATAGATGATCATGTGATATGGGAATAATATACCCATCACAGAGGATTAAAGTTGGATGATCATGTGTTGGGGTCAAAATATGCCCATCATAGAGGATCTATAATGATGAACTTTTGATGGGGTCAAAATATGCCCATCATAGAGGATCAAAGCTGGATGATCATATAATGGGGTTGAAATATGCCCATCATAGAGGATCTAAACTTTTAAATAATTTGATGGGGTTAAAATATACCCATCACATAGGATCTAAGCTCGATGATTATGTAATGAGGGTTAAAATATGCCCATCATTAAGGATCTAGAGTGGATGATCATGTGATGGGGTTAAAAACTTCCTATCATAGAGGACTGAAGCTAGATGATCATGTGATAGGGTCAAAATATGACCATCGTAGAGGATCAAATCTTGATAAACATGTGATGGGATTAAAATATGTCCATAATAGATGATCAAAGCTGGATGATCTTATGATAGGGTCAAAATATGCCCATCACAAAGAATCTAGACTATATAATCATGTGATAGGCTTAAAGTAAGCCCATTATAGAGGATCAAAGTTGGATGATCATGTGATGGGGTTGAAGTATGGCGATCATAAAGGATCAAAGCTACATGATCATGTGATGGGGCTAAATAAAAGCCCATCACAGAGGATCAAAGTTATGTGATCATGTAATGGGGTCAAAATATGCCCATCATAGAGGATCTAGACTAGATGATCATGTGATGGGTTTAAATATGCTCATCATAGAGGATCGAAGCTGGATGATCAATAGATGGGGTAAAAATATGTCCATCACAGAGGATCAGAGTTGGATGATCATGTGATGGTGTTAAAATTTTCCCATCATAGAGGATCTAGACTGGATGAATATGTTATGGGGTAAAAATATGCCCATACAGAGGATTGAAGCTGGATGATCATGTAATGGGGTCGAAACATGCCCATCAAAGAGGATCAAAGCTAGATGATCTTATTATGGAATAAAAATATACCCATCACACAGAATCTAGATGGGATAATCATGTGATTGGATTGAAATAAGCCCATCATAGAGGTTCAAAATAGGATGATCATGTGATGTGGTCAAATAAATTCCCATCATAGAGGATCTAGACTGGATAATTATGTAATGGGGTTGAAATATGCCAATCATAGAGGATCAAAGATAGGTGACCAGGTTATGGGGTTGAAATATGTCATTCATAGAGCGTCTAGATTTAATGATCATGTAATGGGGTCAAAATATGCCCATCATAGAGGATTGATGATGGATAGACATGTGATGGGGATAAAATATTATACCCATCATAGAGGCTCTAAACTAGATAATCATGTGATGGGGTCAAAATATGCCCATCACAAATGATCAAAGCTGGATGATCATGTGATATAGCTAAAATATGCTAAATATAGAGTATCTAAATTAGATGTTCATGTGATGGAGTCAAAATATTCCTATCACATAGGATCAAAGCTAGATGATTATGTGATGTGGTCATAATATACCTATCAAAAAGGATATTGACTGGATGATCATATTATGGGGTCAAAATATCATAACCATAGAGGATAAAAGCTGGATGATTATTTGATGGGGTCAAAATATGCCAATCACTAAGGATTGAAGCTTGATGATCATATGATGGGGTTGAAAAAATATGCCCATCACAGAGGATCGTAACTGGATGATCATGCGATGGGGTCAAAATATGCCCATCATACAAGATCAAAGCTAGATGATTATGTAATGGCATTGAAATATGTCTATCATAGAAGATCAAAGCTAGATGATCTTATCAAGGGGTCAAAAGATGCCCATTATAGAGAATCTATATTGGATAATCATGCGATAGGGTTGAAGTAAGCCTATTACAGATGATCAAAGCTAGATTATCATGTGATGAAGTCAAATAAATGCCCATCATAGAGGATCTAGACTTAATGATCATGTAATGGGGTCAAAATATGCCAACCACAAAGGATTAAAGCTGGGTGATCATGTGATGGGATAGATATAAATTAATCGTAGAGGATCTAGAATGAATGATCATGTGATGGGGTTAAAATTTGCACATCAGAAAGGATTGATGATGGATTATCATGTGATGGGGAAAAAATATGCCTATCGCAAAGGAACTAAACTAAATAATCATGTATTGGGTTTGAAATATGCCCATCACAGAGGATTTAAGCTAGATGATTATGTGATGGGGTAAAAATATACCCATCATAGAGAATCTAGACTTGATAATCATGTTATGTGGTTGAAATATGCCCATCATAGAGGATAAAAGTTTGATGATCATGTGATGGGGTCAAAATATACCAATCATAGAGGATCAAACCTAGATTTTCATGTGATGAGATTAAAATTTTCCCATTATACATTATCTAAATTTGATGATCATGTAATGAGGTAAAAAAATACCCATCATAGAGGATTGATGATGGATGGACATATGATGGGGCAAAAATATGCTCATCATATAAGATCTAAACTAGATGATCATGTGATGGTGTCATAATATTCCCATCATAGAGGATCAAAACTAGATGATCATGTGATTGGGTTGAAATATGCCCATTATAGAGGTTCTAGACTTGATGGCCTCGGTCCCATAAACTAGTGCGAACAGAGTGGATTGGGTTAGGTTTCGTTGAGTGGTCTGATAGGCCCATAAGGTTTTCACCAAACCTTAATCACATTAACCTTTATTATCATCAAATTAATTTTTTATTTTTCTATGCCAGAGTCTTATTGAAGCCTTGAAGGCCTCAAACAACCCATTAGCTTGTGGGTAAAAGATTGTTGAGTATCTTTGGTCAATACTTTGTGATGGGATTTTTATAGACTTGAAAGCGGACCTATTATTAGATATGATTCTATAGGGTACACTAAATTGATATACCATATGGTCACGAACAAATTGAATAACATGGTGTGATGTTATATTTCATAGGGGAACTTCTTTTGACCACTATGAGAAGTAATTACTCATTGCTAAAATGATGAAATGATCCTTTAAATAAGGAGAGTCAATCAATCTAATAATATCCATGCTCTAACTTTTGAAGGGCCATGAAGCTATCGTGGGATGAAACATATTAGGAAGTTAATGTAAAACCACACCATATACCTAGATTGATGATAACATTTTATAAATTTCATGTAATCATCACTCATCGTAGGCTGGTAGTATCCAAATCTTTTGATTTTAAATTTCATCTTAGGACCTGATTGATGAGCACGACATAGTAAAAAATGGACCTCATTAACAATCTTCTGAGCCTTTCATTTTTTTAAACAATATAGCCTCATCTAATCAAACGATTGGCTATAAAATGAATTATTCACAAGTGTATATGAGAGGGCACATTTCCTGATCTGGTTGGTGAGCAATTTATCCTAGGGAAGTCTGCACTCTTATAGGTAGTCGATTAAAGGTTGTCTCCAAATGTCATCTTGATCTAGTGCTAAAGAGGAAGAAAGGACATGGGAACACTACTTGTTGATGTGCTCCAAATATATGGGAGATAGGACCTGACAACTTTGAATCTCTATAGGAATGGTTTCTCCTTAAGGGCATCCACCATAAAATTGCTTACAAAATTATAAACAAAGTTATGATAGAAATTTTCTCGAGCAGATGACTAGTGTGCTGGTGATATTTAATGAGTTTAGGATTTAAAAAAATATAGGTTCCAAAAATCTTGTTGATAACCAGTTGAGAATCACTAATATTTTGATCTCTTTAATCTCCATCTACATTGCAAGTTCCAAGCCAGTTATCAGAGCTTCTTAGTCAATCTTATTGTTTGTGCAAGACTCTAATAAATGGTAGGAAAAATACACCATTCCCTTATATGGTGTCATAAAAAGTTGGCCAATTCTGGCTTTCCTAGGGATTGTAGATTTTTTTGTTTTACCCTGCTAAGAACACGCCGCACCATCAAAATATAATTCCCAAATATAATCATAATTTAAACTCATAATATGTTCATCAAGTAAATCATAATTTAAGGGAGAATCCACCAGTAGTGAATGTTATACTAGAAAGTTGGCAACGACATGTTCTTTTATAGCACGCAGGAGAATGAAAGAGATTTTAAATTGAAGTAATATCATAGGACACCATGCCAAACATCTTGACAATGTATCCTAGGATATAAGATTTCACAATGGGTTGACTTTTGAAATTAAACTTACTTGATGAGAAAACATGTATTGTCTTAGTTTTTGGTTTATGAAAACTAAGGCAAGTTAATGCTTTTAAATTAAAGGGTACTAGATTTCCATGGGGAGAAGTCTTCGGCTTAAATAATATAGAGCACTCCATTTCCCCTTATCATTGACTTGAGTTAGAATAGTTCTAAGTGACTTGTCGAGGGCATCAGTGTAAAGTATAAGAGGTTTCTCCAAAATAGGTGCTACGAAGACTGGAAGATTGGTAAGATATTCTTTGATGTTGTCAAAAGAATTTTGAAATTTCTCATCCCAAATGAATTTTGTGTCATGTATGGTTAGGACAGAGAAGGATTGGCATCTTCCAGAAAGATTAGAATTAAACCTCCTTATATTCGCCAGCCTACCTTGAAGAGACCTTAATTGGGTAAGGCTATTAAGAAGAGGAATATTTATGATGGATTCAATTTTAGTAGGATTAACTTGATTCAACTGTGCTTTAGTACAAAGTGCAAAATTTTTTCTAAAGTTCCTTCAAAAGCTCACTTAAAAGGATTCATTTTTAGGTTGTAGTAGCACAACCGCTCAAAAATGACTCTTAAGTCTTAGAGGTTAACCACTTTAACTTTGATCTTGATAACCAAATCATCAATGTATTACTTAACTTGATTATTGATTAGGTCATCAAAGATATGAGTCATGGCCCACTGGTAGGTTTCATTAGCATTCTTAAGGCCAAAGGGCATCACCTTATAATAGAAGAGTTTTATAGTAGTTCTGACTACAGTGTTTCTCTCATCTTCTAGGGCCATCTAAATTTAATTTTAACTAGAGAAGACATCTATAAATAAGAAAATAATGAGTAAGGAGGAAATATCTACCCTAAGTTCAGGCATGGTCAAAGGAAATTCATCCTTGGGACATACTTTAGTCATATCCCTATAGTCGACACAAATTCAAATTTAACCATTCTTTTTTCAAACTAAAATGATGTTGGCTACCCAAGAGGTATAGTATTCCTTCCAAAAAAATCTATCCTCGTCCAACTTCTTGATTTCAGGAATGACTTGCTACTCAATCTCTAAGTGCATGTGTCCAGGAGCTTGTTTGATACGAATGACATCATGCTGGATTTCAAGTTTATGGACTACTATATAAGTCGTCAAGCTTAAAATTTCATCATATATCCAAGCAAAGCATTTCCTAAACTCAAAAAAAAGAAAAATTAGTTCCCAAAATGCATCCTCATTCAACAACAAACTTATAAATGTTGAGAGTGACATCCTTAACTCAAAGTTCATCAGAGTCATCCAAAGTCTCCAAAACAATTTTGTTGAGAGAGTAAAAAATAACCATACGTACATTTTAGATTCAGGATAATCAATTTTCACCTGATAATATTCATCATTGTCAAACAAACTAACAGTGCCAAAGCTGATACCTCTTATCTAATTTCTCTTTTTTTTTGTGCCATAGGCTTTCATTATATCAGGATTGACCATTAGTCCATGGACTTAGCATGAGAGGCTTAGAGATAAGACTTCTAACACTAGAAAGAAAGTAGCCAAAAGATAATTCCATTAATTCGTTAAAATCTTTCTCCTTGATGGTTACATCCTCATCTTTCCCTAAGGAGGAGTAGCCAGGGAAAAACTTCTAGACTTTCATTAATTTTCCATCTATGTTAAGAGAATCCTTAATTACTAACCCTGCAACCCCGCCTGTAGATAGTAGGGTTAAGGTTAAGGCTCCAGTTCTCCTACTACGCTTTTCATACATGGTCAATTCAGCCTTGCATTTAGGGCATCAACCTCAAGGTCATTGTCTTGGTCTAAAGTGAGATCAAACTTTGGAGGATGATTAATTTTCTAGTAATCCAAAGAAATTACAAGACACTATTTTATGGCTCTTCATCGGAGCTTGATTCTGCATCAATATATAATGGATTTTTTCTTCTTTCAAATGAAACACAACCTCAACCAGGTGCCCTTTGGGCCATCCTCCTTCAACTTTGAGGTAACTATTCTGGAGGCCTGAGAACTATGATCTTGGGGTCTTCTTTGCTTTCTAATTTTTGTACATTTTGATCTTTGTTTCTTGTTCTTCTTTTGATTCTTGATTTTGAATGGTGCTTTGCTTACTTATTTTCTCCTCAATATTTATTTAAACCTGATAAGCGTAGAGGATCCTTATGGTACCTAGTATGAAGCATCCACATATATTTGAATCTCTTGAATAGAAAAAGGTTACAAATCACCCTTAATCGCATATTCAATGTCATCTCATTTGTACTTGACACATTGATGTAGGGTAAAAGGTACCATTCTATATTCTTGGATCAGGGGCTTACCTAGGAGTGCATTGAAGCACATAACAAACTCAATGATACAAATCTTCTCTTATGTTTTCAATTCTCCGATCTCTAAAAGTAAGGTAATTGAACCTAAATCATTCTCTCCCTTTCATTAAACCCGCAAAGCACCAACTTCGCTATTGAGAGCTTGCTAGTATAAAGTCTAAGGTATGCAAGAGTCTTTATATTCATCATGTTGATTGATGCACTTGAATCAACAAAATTTCTTGATAACTTGTGGCTTCCCAAATTTAAAATAATATAAATTTTTCAACAATGATCGATAGTACCCATAAGTAAGTCCTCATTAGAGAATGTTACTCTTGGGATTTATTTGAAGTAGAGAGCTTCATCTTGAGAGTTTAAAGCTAGTTATGGTAAGAAAATCTTTGAGTCGAGAAGTGATTTAATTAGGGAATCCCTCATCTCCATTGAGAGGATGAGGGCTTCATAGATGCTCAACTTGGTAGGCAACATCCTAAGATGAGCTAAGACATTATAGTCAACCTTAGGAAAATCAAATTCATGACCCGATGTATTTAAAGGAAGTTTGGATTATTGAGGAGTATTTGGAATCGAATCATTAGAGACAACATGCTTTCCCTTTTCCTAGAGAAAAAGCCTAGGGGGTAAGACTATACCATGTTAAAGTTGTACCTCTAAGATTAGATCAGGATGACAAACTTGGGATGGGGTTGTTATGGATCTATTTTCATGGATTATGATTTTAATGATAGCAAACACTTTTATTTCTCTACGACTGCTCTTCTAACATTTCAGGTCCAAACGATCAGACTATAATTTAGAACCAGCTCAAGATTCGGTAGACTAGGTCTGAGTTAGTTTGTATATTTTTTTCCTTTCTTGAGTCTATTATATTTGGTGTGGCTCCTGATGCTTTATAACTTGGAAGATTTCTGACTATTTCCTAGAGTTTACTGTTTTTGGTAACACCATCCGGGATGATTTTATATCATCCTGGACGATCAGTTCAAAAGCAGAAACCCTAATTAGGGCATCCTCATTAAAGCAACCGTCATTATGTAAAAAACATCGTCCTGGAAAATTTTGTATCGGCCAGGACGATAGGCTCAAAATAGAAAGAATCTGCCGCCAGATCTATTTAGGAATTACTTATTTTTGAACATCGTCCAAGGGATCATCCAGGACTATAAAATATCATCCAGGACGATCCAGAATAATTTTTCCCAAAATTAATCTAGCATTTAAGGAAATCAATTATGACTTGATTGGACGATCAAATCATCCTGGACGATCGCAGGATCGTCTAGGACGATACGCTGGACTATTGGACATCAGACAGCTCTTTTTCATGGCAATGTTCAGGATGATATTCCATAATTTTTTCTGATCGTCCAGGACGATATATTATCATCCTGGATGATATGAACAAACTTTTTCTGATCGTCTCAAATCATCCTGGCTGATTGGGCTTATTTTGCAGTGATCATAAAGGATGATATTAGTATCATCCTGGATGATAAAGTAGGCAACATGCATTAATGATCTCGTTTTTAGATCTCCTATTTAAGCTATGACATGACACTTGGTAAGTGTCTTTGGCAGCCATGATAGTTTTGTTCTTTTGGGGGAACTTGAAGAGATAGCTTGAAAGGTAGTGAGGAATGGGTGAAGTCTGAGAGAGGGAGAAGATCCGGTGAGGCGGGACTTAAGGGTGTGTGGAGGGGGATTCCACTCGGTTGCTCCAGTAGGCTTACACCTTAATACCATCGGATTCAAGACTCATCTTGAGGGAAGTTCACAAAAGAAGAAGATCTCTTTGGTGTCAAAGGACTCGGCGACTCCGCCGTACAAAGGAAGGTGGAGGTGATTTTATAAGGTTTCTCCGCCTAGTTGAGGGGGGATAAATGAGAAATAATTAGTTTAGTGCAATACTTGGAGGGTGCCTCCAAGGAGTGGACGTAGGTCAAGGTTTGACCGAACCACTATAAATTTGGTGTGTTCTTTCCTTTATTACTTCTGCATTTAATTTCTGCATTTGATTTTCTTAGTGGTGATATTTGATTTGATTTATGTATTGATTGAAAGATATTTTTTACCAATTCACCTCTCTCTCTTTATTAGCTTTGGGCCAATTCATAGGGCCTAACATCGCTAATGAACTTTCAAGTGGTATCTGAGCACTTTTTAGTGTCATTTGAGCACTTTCAAGTGGTATCAGAGCGGGATTCATAAAAAACTTTTTGAAAATTTTTGAATTTTGATCCATGGCTAATTTTTCTAATCGTAATATTGAGGAAGGCTATTCAATCACCAGACCACCTTTTTATGAAAATATTACTTTTGATTTTTGGAAAAATCACATGACTACTTTCTTGCAATTGATTGATTTTCACATGTGGCATATGATTTTAACTGGTTATTCATCACCGTCACATGTTATAAATGGAATTAAAATTGATATTCCATTTAATCAATGGAACTGGGCAGAATAACTCAATGCCCAATTGAATGCAAAATCATTAAATTGTTTTTTCTGTGCTTTAAATTTTTAAGATTTTATGTTAGTATCCGTGTGCACTACTGGTAAGAAAATTTGGGATAAACTACACACCATAAATGAAGGCACTAGTGAAATCAAGCAATCCAAGTTGAATATGTTAATGCATGATTTTGAACAATTTTTCATGAAACCTTATGAGACGATCTTAGACATGTATACTAGGTTTATTCAAATTGTGACATCATTGCATGCTTTAGGAAAGGAATTTTCAAATTTTGAAAAAGTTAACAAAATTCTTCATTGTCTATTAGATAAATTTGATGCTAAAATTGTTGTGATTTATGAATTAAAAAATTTGAATGAATATTCTATTAATATTTTGATTGGCTCACTCATTACATACGAGCAAAGTTTGGGTCAAAGACTTTTGGATGCAGGTAAAATGATAGTGCTAAAAGCTGAAGATACGGAAAGAGCTAGCTTAGTTGGTGACGAAAGAAATAACTGGTCAAGAAAATTAAAAAGCTCACCAAAGCATAAGCATCAACAAAAGTAAAATAAAGGTAAAAATGATAAGAATATCAAGATTTCTTCTGACTTTGTTTGGTTTGGATGTAGAAAGCTTGGACATATTAAAAATCAGTGCCCTAATTTGAAAACTCTTCCTACAAAAGAAAAAGCTAAAGCAAAGCAGATTATAAACTTGTCAAATAATGAAAAGGAAAAAATTTCCTGGGCAGACCTGGTCTCTGAAGCATCGGACCAAGAGTAAGATGGTGCTTAAACCTTTGTTTGTATTTTTTTTTGTTTGCATGTTTTGTTTGATGTTTTGTTTTTATGATTTCTTTTTTTTTTCTTTTTCTTTCTTTTCTTTTTTGTTAAATTTTTTTTTGGGTTTCTCTCTGATAAACACACAAGATCACTTTTCTAAAAAATGAAAAATCTACTTCCTGTATTTTTTGAAAATTGTGATTGATTTCTCCAAAAACAGTCAGAGGATGGGAACTCATGATTTTCTTTCTCTTTCTCTCATTTTAAAGACGTTATTTTACTTTTGATTCAAAATCTTCATTATATTTTAAATTTGATTTTGAAACTGATTTTTTTCATCTCCCTACATTTTTTTTATCACATAGGAATCTTTTACAAGATTATTAAATCCACCTTAAAATTTTCTTAATCAAGTTGTTCATGTTGTTAATAATTTGGGTTTATTTTAGTTTTAAAAATATAAGAAAGAAAGCATATTTTTTGAAAATAATAAAAAAGTGGCCAATGATGCCAAACCAAAAGATGCTCAATGATGTCAAATTGAAAGAAAATAATACAAAAAGTGTATTAAAAATCAAAAGATGCTCAAAGAGCCATTCAAGTGATAAAGGGCATAAAATGAGCCAACAAAAAAATATGCTTATTTTTTCTTATACTACTAAAAGCCTAAGAAAATCCTTGATATGTTCAAAACTTGTGCTTGAAAATCTTGGTTCTTGATTCAACAATTCTTGCATTGATCTTCTATTAGATATATTTTATGAAAGGAGTTTTGAAAAATTAATGTTTCTTTTTCCCGTTTATTCCTTGATTTGGATATTGGATTAAAAAGTTTTTTGAGCCTTTAAAAGAACTTGAGCTCGGATTAACAATTTATGAATATCTTACTTTTTCTGAATTATGCGTTGTCATTCCATTCCTCACTAAGTTTTGTAATAAAATCAAGAGGTAACTTTCTCATTTTAAGAATATTTGTTCTGTTCACAAGATCAGGGATTATTTTTGTCTTTTAATCGTTTTGTTCTTATTGTTTGTGTCCATTCTCTTTTTGATAATGTCAAAGGGGGAGAACGTATTGTTGTTGTTATTTTTATATCTTTTTTCTCTTTCAAAAAATAAAAAAATTTAAATTTTTTATCTCCCTTATTTTTTAAAAGTTTTATTCTAGCGAGGGGGAGATTAGGAGAAAATGTGTCCTGTTTTCAAATTCAAATCATAATATTTACCATCATTAAAAAGGGGGAGATTGTTATGAATCTATTTCAAGGATGATGATTTTGATGATAGCAAACACTTTTATTTCTCTATGACTGCCTTATCTTCTGACATTTTAGGTCCACACGATCAGACTATAATTTGGAACCAACTCAAGATTGGGTAGACTAGGTCTGAGTCAGTTTGTACATTTTTACTTTCTTGAGTCTATTGTATTTAGTGTGGCTCCTAATGCTTTGTAACTTGGAAGATTTCTGATTATTCCCTAGAGTTTACTATTTTTGGTAACATCATCCGGGACGATTTTATATCTTGCTGGATGGTAGGTTCAAAAGCAGAAACCCTAATTAGGACATCTTCATTAAAGCAGTTGTCATTATATAAAAAACAACATCCTGGACAATTTTGTATCGACTAGGACGATAGGCTCAAAACAGAAAGAATCTATTGCCAGATCTATTTAGGAATTACTTATTTTTGGACATCATCCAGGGGATCATCCAGGACTATAAAATATCATCCAGGACAATCCAGGAAAAATTTTCCCAAATTTAATCTGGCATTTAATGAAAGCAATTATGACCTGATTAGACGATCGCAGGATCGTTCGGGACGATACGCTGGACGATTGGACATCGGACAGCTCTTTTTCAGGGCAATATTCAGGATAATATTCCATGATTTATTTTGATCATCCAGGATGATAATATGACAAACTTCTTCTAATCATCTCAAATCATCCCGACCGATTAGGCTTATTTTGCACTGATCATACAGGACGATATTAGTATCATCCTTGACGATAAAGTCGGCAACATGCATTAATGATCTCGATTTGAGATCTTATATTTAAGCTATGACATGACACTTGGTAAGTGTCTTTGGCAGCCATTGTAGCTTCGTTCTTTTGGGGGAACTTGAAGAGAGAGCTTGAAAGGGAGTGAGGAACAGGTGAAGTCTAAGAGAGGGAGAAGATCCTGTAAGGGGGGACTCAAGGGAGAGTGGAGGGGGATTCCACACGGTTGCTCCAGCAGGCTTGCACCTTAATACCGTCGAATTCAAGGCTCATCTTGATGGAAGTTCACAAAAGAAGAAGATCTCTTTTGTGTCAAAGGACCCGACGACACCGCTGCACCGGGGAAGGTGGAAGTGATTTTTTAAGGGCTTCTCTTCCTAGCTGAGGGGGCTAAAGGAGAGACACTTAGTTTGGTGCAATACTTGGAGGGTGCCTCCAAGGAGTGGACGTAGTTCAAGGTTTGATCGAACCACTATAAATCTAGTGTGTTCTTTCCTTTATTACTTCCGCATTTAATTTTCGCATTTGTTTTTCTTTGTGGTAATATTGGTTTTGATTTGTGTTTTAATTGAAATATATATTTTTACCAATTTACCTCTCTCTCTTTATTAGCTTTGGGCCAGTTCATAGGGCCTATCATCTCTAACGAACCTTCAAGTGGTATCAGAGCACTTTTTAGTGTCATCTGAGCACTTTCAGGGGTCTATGCTCTTCATAGGCAGTGCATAGTTATTTTTAAATGGGAGTCAAATTCTAAAAAGTCTATCACGATAAGACTCCCATGAAAATTTTTTTGGGGCAAATCACTATCATATAAGACCTCATATTTTACTTCCCTTTAAGGAGTTAAATCAAGAAGGTCAAGTTTCTGAATTTCTTGAGTGATCTTGACTAGATTTTTATTTTCTTTTGAAGAATAGTCAACAAGGATTTCATTCTCATGGTAAATCATCAAAATTGATGCAAAATGATTCTTTTTATTAAAAATGTTACCCTTTGCCTTTAATGGGAAAATGTAAAACTCAGATAATGTGAGTGGAGATGGGGTTTTTATGCTTTCATCTATCACCCAAATACATCTCTTATCATTACACTTCCTCTTTGAAAAAATTTCACTCTTTTCTTTTACATTTAGTATAGTAGTTTCTAGATAATTGGAGAGGGAAGTAGCTCAACATCTTCTTACGAAGCCTCTATATTAACCTCCCAGATCGGGTCGTGGGCTCTCATTGGAAACTATTTAAAAAGATGAAAAGATTTAATAATCAACTTTTTAAATACTCCAACCATATTAAATTAATAGAAAAAACATTAGAATAATTACCTGAGAAAGTCTTGACCGACCCCTGATCTGGGTCTACCAGGTACTCTTTAGGAATGATGGTATTACCTTGCATAAAATTCTTCTCTATCCAATCTTTAAAAATAATACAATCTTCAATTAGATGATTGGGCATATGATAATAAGGATAGTACTTGAGATCAACTTTCTTATCTACATACTCTAGCCTCCTGGCTTCAGGTAGTTAGAGATATGGCTTTTTTAAAAGGCTCCTAATGATCTTCCTTTCTGACTCTTTTCTAAATGGGTATGGTCTTGTCAACAACTTTTTAATATAGATTCATTAGATTCTCTAAGAGGTCAAGAGATTATTTGGAATGATTGCTTCTGAAATAATGGGGATAGAAGAATAATAGACTGACTGGTGGCAGGCTATTTTACTTTATTATCTACTAAAATAATAGCTGTTCTTTTCTCAAAGTACTTGATGGGCTTGTCAACTTTCTTTTCATCGTATAGATCCTTTAAGAATGACTCCTCGGTGCCTCTTGCTGTAGCTTTCTTTCTTTGTTTAGGAGTTTTTCAAAGGTTTTAATTGTGTAAGGTGAAAAGCAACATGTCCATGGATATTCTTCAAAAGGATATCCACTACGTGTTGCTCTTGCAATTGAGGTTCCCATATCATCGAGATGATTTTCCACATGAGGATATACTCATCAAATACTGTCCTATCTTTTACTTTTTTACAACCGCATTCCCCATAGTTGTGCACTGTTGCACACCAAAAAATATCTTCAAGAGTAGATTTTCTAGTTCATTAATTGTTCTTATCGAATCGTTAAGCAGATTAGCATATCACTCAAAAGTAATGCAAGATAGACTTGAAATGAATTAATAAATAGTAGAGTATCTGACCCTTCTACATTGCAAAAGCTAGCTCAAAAATGGGCAAAATCTATCTCAAGTGTTTAACACTGATGAAAATTTTAAAAGATGGTTACATAAATCCCTTAGGATAAGGAAGTAAATCATATTCTTTGGGGTATGGCCAACTATTTGGAATAGATGCAGTCCCTTGGGAATGGTCTAAGGCCTCTCTTACCTGAACCTTAATCAATTGCTTGAGATCATTTTGAGCTGGTGGTGGAGCAACTGATGAATTTGAAGGGACTACTAGTTGGATTGGGTGATCTGAAAGAATAGGTTGGTAGACTAGATGGACTATTGACACTGACTCAAGAACCTTATAATAGGATTCTGGCTTTTTATCCTGGTTAGTGCTCGCTTGAAAAAAAAAGTTTTTGTTACTTAAAAAAAGGTTTTTGTGACTTATCTAACTACTCTTACATTTCTTTGGCATGTATCAAGATGTCTATAATTTGTGCTTCCAAATTTTTTATGTGTTAATCATTATCCCTAGCTCTTATTGATCCATTAGAATCTGAATCCATAGCTTTTGAACCTTCTTCCTTACCAGAATGGAATTTAATTGCCTTAGTTTATTTAGTTAATCCCTGGTTTCAACCATAGAGATGCTACCTATAGTCACACCTTCTTCCATCAAAATATGATCGATTTCTGGGTCAAATGTTTCTCCTTCTTCCTTCCTTTTAAAAATATCCATTATTTTTTGAACTACCTCATCGACTAGTCTATCATTGATTGTCTCATTGTTGATTGGTAAGTAACCCTTATAACTTAACATTTTTCATACTCCTTCTGATTGAGCTTGGAAAGAATGTTTTATAACTTGAGATATTCTACAGAGGAAGGCTCTTCTACCATTTAATCAACCATCTCTTGATCTACATCTCAGCCTATCCCTTCCCCTTCGACTATCACGAGGTCGGTAGTTAGAAGGGTGGCATCCACTATAGTAGAGACATTTACTTTAGAAAGTGATGAAGGAGCTTGAAGGACAATAGCTCCTACATTAGGTAAGGTAGTGTCATATGATCCCTAAGTAGGGAGCTTAGGGACATCAGGTAGAATTTGGGCATCTTTAGTTTTATTAACTTTCTTAGACACAAACTACTTTTCATGGGATTTGGGCCTCTTTCCCTTAAGCTTTGACAATCTATTTATTCCCATCTTGATCTCTTGTCTTAACCACTATTGAGGCCAACTTTCTAAATTTGGGAGTAGGGATTGGTGACCTACTAATTCGGTCAGTACAATTTCCTCTGTCCTAGAGGACGGACATGGAACCTAGTGGTATCCATCGATTAATACATGCATCACTGGTTGTCTGACAATCTTCTTGTTATTTCAAATGGGCTAGGGAGTCAAATTATATGCTTCAGATCTTTCTTCTCTAAGGATTTCCTTCTCAAACTAGTGTGAGATCAACCCCTTCAGGTGTCTCACATACTATTCCTTTTTCTCTTCCACCTAGGCAGCGCATGTATGGTTTATATTTCTCAACATTCAGGTTCTCTACACTTATTTCTCATTTCGAGTTCTCTTTGTAAAATAATCCATCAGGCATGGTGGGGAGCTAGCTATCCTAGCTATCCTCTTTGCTTGTGCAGCAGCATCAAGAGGATGAAAGCTACTCCTCGTAAGGAGTGGAGAGGAAGAAAGAAGAAGTAGATCTTCAGCAGCCACTAGCTTGACCTAGCCCAGGGCTTTGAGTTCAATAACTTTTATGGTCTTATTGATATTCTTCATAACTCTCCTTAGATAGTTCTTGCGTTGATTTTTATTTGTTAATAGGATCTCATAACTTTATCCCTTCTCAAATAATGACTTAACTTTAGAGGTCTCAAAGGGGGAATTCAATCTTTCCTCTTCACTGCAAGAGGATGAAGTAGGGATGGAGGTGACAACAACCTCCTTGTTGGGATTGAGGGAGTTAGTCCCCACCCCAACAATCATCTCAAGAAGGGGAGTATCATTTTCCCCCTCAGCAGTAACATTGGCTTACACTTTTCAATTTACATAAAAATTGATGTTCTTAAAGCCCATCCTAAACTGAATGGAATTGTTGCAAATTAATTCTTGAACATGGAGATCTTGGTCAATCGAGAAAATTAACTTGCTAGACATTTGATTGAACATCAGTTTCTAGAGTTTGAAAGGAAATTTGAGTCACATATTTTTGAAATTAAATTTTGAAAATTTATAACGGAAGTTATATTTGATCAAATTTACTAAGTTATAAGACTTATAACCTAACATATGGTGATAAAATACAAAGATTACTTAAGGATTAAAAGGAGTTTCAATTCTTAGTGTATATGTTAAACCACAAAGAAACATTATGGGATAGCATATGATAGTGTCAATTCAAGACTGAATTTTGAAAAGATTCTCTAATTTTGAGAAATTGATGAATTTTTTTTAGATTTTGAAAGTCTACACGTTGAGTTTTCACTTAATTTAAAGGTTTCAAATTTTAGCAAGAAACTTTGATGGAGTTGTTGCTTGACATTTCCGCACCACTGATCAATTTAGGGGTGGAATGTCAAAGCTCAAAATTTGAAAGATGTGGGGTTACTAATTTTATATTTAGAGTTACAATAATATATGATATTTTCTTTCCTTAGAAAGAAGATATTAGATATTATTGATTATTCGAACATGAATATAATGATTGTTGTTGATTTAATTTTCCCAAAGATGACTAATTGGGTTTTTAAAATCAACTGGGTTCTAAATCTCCTACGAGTGCAAGCCCTCGTAGTTAATTATATCATAGGAAAAGAATAGTCTTGTATGAAAACTCTCGATTAAAATAGCGGCATAAATTTTATTAAGAGGTATTTTAAGAGTGATATCAAAGGAGGTGGATATGAAATTTGAATTGAGGATGGATCAATATTGAATATTTATTTCTGGAGTCAACGGAGAAGAGGTAGGAGACACTTTTGAATTTTAAAATAATTCAGAAGTGTCCCAACCTAAGCATAGTGTTGGCCTTTATAGTTTAGATTAAGAGGTTCTTTAGTTTGAGATGAGAAATTTATTAAAAACTTGATATTATATTAAAAAAAAAAGGTTTTAGGACCTAGACTTACCTTAGAACTTAGATCTAAATTGGGCCCTAGATAACACTAACCCGAACCTAGCTAATGCAATATAAATCATGGTCTTACCTTACCCTAACCTAGATTGGGGAGCTAGTTAACCACCTAAACAATTAAAATATAAGAATTAGGTCATTTATGAGAGAATGGTAAGGATATTATAAATTAATGTTTTAAGAATTGGGATCAACATCTACAACAAATCCTAATTGGTCCCTTGACTTTATATAGGTTGAAAATGCTTGAATCAAATGAAATTAAATTAGATCTATTTAGTTGATTTCCAATGCAATGCCTGCAGATCGACTCGATGAAATGTATAAAATTTTATGTAGAAATTTTTTTAAAAAAGCATAAAAATATATTTTTCTCTAGAGATGTCATAATATCCCCTTGATAGGAGTACACCCTAATAAGCTGGGTGGCATGCTAGAACCTACAGGTGGGGACGTGCATAACAAGGAGGAGAAGTAATCTAATATACATATATAAGAACTCTCCCAACGGGACTAAGTTTACTTAATAGATTGTTAAAGAAAAAATAGGCAGTTTTAAGAACAAGAAATATTAATTAATCAATTAATCAAATATTCAAATTAATTAAATAAGTTAAATGCCTATAGGAAAATGCATGTTTATTATAACCCAGAATTTATAGAAATTAAAAGTGGTCACCACTAACAACAAACCTTGATTCTAATCTTAGGACAAACATAAGAGAATTTAAGTGGGATACTCTCTGCCTTCAACTCTTCATCCTTCTCCTCTTTGGGCTCCTTGGATTTGTTTTATCTTGATACCCAAATAGAAAGAAAATTGTCCCTCTAAGGAGATGTTATTCTTTCCACTTTTGGTATTAAATTATTCCAAATTATTGCTTCCAAACAAAAAATAAGTCTTGCCTAAGGGATGTCCTTTCCCCTTTTAGATCCAAGTTTGGATTTATGCATCCCAACTCAAAGACCAACTTTCACAACCCTTGACTTCAAATCAAATTATAGAAAAAAGAAATAAAAATCTAGACCCTCCTACAAGGTTATCCTAAGCAATTAATAATAAAATTCATCCCAAGAAGTAATATGATTTCAATAAATAAAATAAATAATACTTAGCCATGCTCTTATTTATTTGGAGGCTAAGTAGTTCAAGAATCTGTAGTAGTTCTAATAATTATTTATTTAGCCTCCTTTTTATATAGCCCTACACGAGCATGGTTACCTATAAAAGACTTCGTGAGCAACTAGATCATTCCTAACTTAAGGGTAATCTATTGCCCTTCACAATGATTCATAGATTACAGTTAAAGTAAGTAAACACTCACATCAATCACTTAATTTACCAAATCACATGCAATTAAAACTCAAAAAATCTTGCACACAATAGTAAAAAATAAACATAAGCCTGGACTAGACTATAGTTGGTTATTCTAGCAAACCATCTAAAGCATGTGTAAAATGTCTATATTGCTTGGATATGTCCTAGATTGGGCAGTTTATTAAAGTTTTCTGATTTTTGGATTTGATAGAGGCTTATAAGGGAAGGTTCGTTAGAGTTTAAATATTAATGTATTAAAATTTATTTTGAAATGTATTTTAAGAGTTAATTCATTACTACCTTTAATGTTTACTAGGACTGTAAAGTTTATTTCACCTTCTTTAGGGCTAAGCTAATAACCTCAAAGGCCCAAGTTTCCTAGTATTAATTGTTATTAAATAAGTTGATTTCATTGGTTAAGGATTAAGGGTTGATAAATTTAAATCAATTGATTAAATCTTGGTTTGAATAATTCAATTAAAATTTTCTAAAATTTAAGTGAATTATCTAATTTTGGAATTATTTGAATTTTTGAATTATAATAATTAAGCAGGACAAAAGTTACGTTTAAAATTAAAGTGATTTTTAGTGTTTTAATATTTTTTCTAAGTACTATATCTTAAGATGAGGAATTAGACTCTAAGTTTGCTCAATTTAAAATTTTTTACATTATGTTATGAATTTTTGAAGTTTTGACCTAGTTTTGAACAACGATTGACGAGAGAGTTGACTTTTTGACTTTGACCTATTTTTGAAGTTTTAAGATTTTTTGAAAATATTAGATTCTAAATAGAGTTTAATGGATTTGAGTTTGACTAAATTGATTTTTTTTGGAATTAATGGTGAGGAATTTAAAACAAATTTTAATTAGAGGAGATTTTTAGACAAACCTCTTTAAATCACCCCAAAGGTCAAAAATGATGTAAGGGGATGTTTCCAACTATTAAAAAAAATTAGATTTTTAATTATTTTTAATTAATTAATTTAATTAATTATAGATTTTCATTAAAAATTAAATTAACATTAAAGTAAAGGTCTGATCATAAGGATTATAATTTTCATAGATTAAGGGTTTAATTATGAGAAATTAAAGATAATATATGAATTTTTAGGATACTATATGAATTACTTATAAATTAATTAAGGTTAAAATTCAAGATTTTGGGTTCCCTAGTTGGTGGACCAAATGAGCACCAATTCTAGTGAAACATGGGCCATGAGTTCACCTAATCTCATGGTTTAATTCCATTGAATTTAAAACAAAAACAAATCCCCCAAGATAGTTAACCAAACCACCCTATTTAACCATATGATTACATTAAAAACATCCTTACTCACTACCTAGGGCAAGACAAAGGTTGAAATTAGTGGCTCTAATATCTCTATCCTAAGAAACAATATCACATCAAATCACAAAACAAAAGTCCCATTGGATAGATTAAAAGAGTAATTTTAATTTAAGGGTCAAACCATGACCCCTAAATTCAAATTGACTCAAACATGCCCTTAGACAATTCGAACAAGGGAAAGAAAATTTAGATATAGCAAGGACATGCCCAAATTTAATTTCCCAAAGTCTCAAGTTGAGGTGAGTTCAATTTCACAAGAAAAACCTATGATATCTCAAGGATAGTTACTATAATTAACTAAGTTTCATGTAGAATCCAAACTTGAGAGTATATGGATTTTGAAGATCTCTTTGAGATCTTTCCAATGAACCTAAGAACTCCTAAATGGATCAAGTGAGTTGAGAGATATTAATTTTAGAAGTTTTATGTAATTTCTAGAATTTTTAAATCCAAAATTACACAATCTACTAGTGATTTACACACGGGTACCATCAGATTGATTAGCCAATCATTGCAGCTGACTGTGTTAACATGGGATTAAATATAGTCATCATATTGTGATCGAATGGATATGATAGAATGGGCTCTAGAATTGCGAGATATAATCTGAATCGTTGATTGAAATCAATGGATAGGATTATGTCTTCAACCTCTCACGCAAACTCAATGTTGTAGACCTTCTCCAGCATGATCTGAGAGATGTTGTCGGCAAACTCCTTTAAAATTTCATAGGAATGATCAGGATGGTGAAAGCTTTCAATTTGTTGGATTGGAAGTTTTCTTTACACTTGATCGGACTACCTAATTAGTGAGCTTATGAATTGATTATCCTTATGTAGAAAGCCCCAATGAATGGGTTGTTCTATTAGGAAGCTTGAGGGGATGGAGGAGAACACTTCTTCTTTAGATATCTCTATTGAAGGATTATCAAAAGTAGGAGTTCAAGGAATGCTGGGGAATGAAGAGGAATGCTATGAGAGCTCTGGGGATGTTTTTAAAATATTGGGAGTGAATGGGGATGGTTGTATTGAGCTTCCCTATTGAAATGAACCCCATGGATATGGATGGCTAGAGGCTCGAGCAAGCCATTGGATGGCCACCATGTGGAAGGGGATAACTTGGGGAATTTTTTTGAGCTCAAAGGTGATGAGTTCAGGCCTTGGGGAATCATTGGTCAAGGATAATCAAGGGGGGAGGAATAGAGCTAGTTTTCCATTTACTCTGGTCAATGTGGCCAATTATTGGGTCAACCTAAGGTGGAAAGATTACTGGAGGTCTGGTAAACTCATCCATGAGCTCAATTGGGAAAGAGGTAGAATAATTAACTTGATGGCTCGACTTAACCAAAACTTGCATGATTTGGGAAAACTTGGGTGCAACCTAGGTTGGGTCAGGTCATGTGATTGATAGACAAGGTCAATTGGGTTAAGGGGAACCCAATACAAGTGTTAATTTTGTATGTTCTGGTTTGTAGTGGAAAATGGCTTAGGTCAAAGTGGTTTTGACCACTTTGGGATAAACAACTTTAGGATTGCCAAGATGTTGAACCAAGTTGACCCATGGGTCGAGCTGACTAGTGTACGTGTGTTAATCCAAAGGAAAGCTAATAGAAGTGTTGAATTGGGTTGGTGGGGGGTAGGTTGGGAAATGGCTCAACCCAGAGTGGTTTTGAGCACTTTGGGTTAACCCAATTTGTAAACTGAGTTGACCCAAGGCCTGTGTCAACAAGGATAGGTGTATTGGGTCATGGGGTACCAAATTCTAGCATTGGTTTGATTTTTGTATGATTAGGGGAAGACTTGGCTCATAGGAAAAATTCTTTTTGTAAACTTTCATCAAGCCGAATGGCTAACCAAAGTAAGCCCAAAGCCTTGGGATCTCAAGGATGTTTATTTAGAGACCTAATAGGTTATCCTATGGGTTTGAATGGGTTTGGAGAAGCCTTGGTAAAAAGGGTTTCAAGAGGTTAAATGTGTATGTATGATTGATCAAACATGGTTGAGTTGGTGAACCAAGTTGATCTAGGGTCAAGTGTTGAGTCCATTGAGTTTAAGTTCTTGATAAGAACTCAATAGAAGTGGTTTCAAATTAAGAGGAGTTCATTTGATTTGAAAAAAGTTTTTAACCCTTAATGGACACTTTGGTCAACTTGGTCAAACCAAAGGTTGGGTTTGGGTCTAATGAGTTCCTAATAATATTTAAGATTTATTAGAATAGGTTTTGAGGTTTGATATGGCTAACTTTTGGTCATGTTGGGTCCAAAAAAGTGTGGATTATTGATTAACAAGTCATAACAAAGGTCATTAATATGGCTAGAGTCTTTAGGGAGAGTTTTAAGGTCAAATTAAACAAGGTTGAAAGTCTAGTGGCATGGGTTGTAAATATATTAAGGATTTACAACCTTTAGAAATTAAATCTATTTTTAAGGCTAGGAGCCTCATATTGAGTTAAAATTTGGTGGGCTAATCTTTGAGATGTGTTTATACAATGTACAATTGATAGATCATGTTAGACAAATGACTGCATATCAAGGTAATTAAAAAATCACAAAGAAAGGGTTTGAGGACTTGAACTCCTAACCAAGGGATTTGATTTAGAACCCATGATTTGGATTAGATTTTTTATTTGAATGGTTGATTTTGAACTATCCACATCGATGATAATCATTTTAATGGTTGAGATTGATTAGATAGATTTGATGGTTGATTGAAAGTTTGTTGAAAGTTGGACTGGAGATTGAATTGAAAATTGGAATTGAACTTTATTAAGATTATATTGGATTTTTACTACGACCTATATCATTGACTAGTGGACGCCTTCCAATTATTAGGTCACAAAGAAGAAACCCAGATAGGCCTTAGTGACCTCATACAAAAAAGAGGTGAACACAATCATGCTACTTTTTAATTTTCACCTTATATAACATAACATTTCATAAGCACCATTTCCAAATTTCTCTAACTCATTTTTAATTGTATCAACCTTTTCTCTTCAATATCCTTAAGAATGTAGTTTAATTCTTTTTTTCCACCCAATAGGCTTTATGTTATAAATCAATGGGTAAGTGATAAGCTTTTCCAAAGATCAACCTATAGGGAGGCATTTCAATTAGGGTTTTTAATGCAACTAATTTCTCAACCCACAAGTTACTACTTTAAGTTTAACTCCATATTTCCATCCACTATCATTGTTTAAATATCTTCCCCATCACTAAAGATTACCCTAAAAACTCTAAATCTAGAAAATATATTTTTCTTTAAAAACATAATGACATTATGGGAAATCGTTTTGGGTGTTAACTCTCCTTCAATCCACTTGAGTACATAGTCAATTACCATCAATATATATATTAACTCCCAAATTATTTATCGAAAGGACCCATGAGGTGTAATCCCTAAACATCAAAGATTTCTCCTTCTAACATATAGCACAATTTTATTTCATGTCTCTTTGAAAATTTTCCTATCCTTTGGCACATATCACATCTTTGACATATTCATTTACATCTCTAAATATAGGTAAGTCATTCCAAGATTTACGATTTTTAAAAATGATTCTAAATCCTCCAAAATGAGATATTCTAAATCATGACATTAATTAATAATGGTTTCAATCTCCTCTTTTGGGGCACACCTCCTAAAGATTTGATTTTTGTATCTGCTAAATAATATGGCTCATCACAAAAATAGAATTTAGCTTTAAGTAGAAATTTTCACCTTTGTGTGTATAACATATCAAATGGGATCACCCCACTCCAAAATGTCAGTATACCAAGGCACACTACATTAATAAAATGTAAAAAAAAAAAAAAAACAAAAAAACTTATTGAACTCACAATAATTATACATAGGTTTTTCTAATTATAGTCTAGAAAAATGATCAACCACTTGCTTCTTAGTTTATTTTCTATCTACAATTTCTATAACAAACTCTTATAATATGATAATCCATCTCAGCTTAGCATCTTTATTTATGCCAATTGATTGATAGCATGGTCAGTATACATAATGACCTTGGTAATAATAAAGTAAGGTCCAAACTTATTAAAGATAAAGACTATAGAAGTTGACTATAGCTAACAATTCATTTTTAATGGTGATATAATTAACTTGGACTGTATTTAAAGTCCTGCAAGCATATTGTATGGCTTATAAATTTAAATTTATTCTTTGCCTAAAAATAGCAAAAACAACATAATCCATAGCATCATACATGATAACAAAATGAAGTGTCTAATAAGGAGCAAAAATAATAGGTGTAGTGATTAAATGCTATTTCAAAAGAATAAAATCTTTATGATATTCATCATTCAATTCAAATGGTACATCTTTTCATGATACAAAAAAAGGCTTACTTATTTTTAAAAAATATATAATAAATCTTCTATAAAAAAAGCATATCCTAAAAAGCTTCTCTAAACTTTTTGTCCTAGTACTATGCATTGTACAACCATTAATTGACATTCCTCCAGTTTTAACACCATTTATTTCTACACTTCTTTAAAAAAAAAAAACACATAAATACTCCAAACAAGAACCAAAAGTGGTACCAAACATAGATAAATCATTGATAAAGATTTCAATGCCCTGCTCAATTAAATAAAAAAATTGATATAATGCTTCTTTCAAAAGTAGTAGGGAATTGCAATGTCTAAAAGGCATCCTCCTAGAGTTCCATAAGCACTTGATAAAGTTATTTTATCTATTTCTTTTGGAGTTATAGGAATTTACTTATATCTTGAATATTCATCTAGGAAGTAAGAAAAGGGGTTCTCCATTAACCTATCAAGCATCTAATCAATAAAGGGTAATAGAAAATGTCCTTCCTTGTATCCTTGTTCAATTTCTTTTACTTTATACAAATTCTCCAACCTATAACCATCCTAGTGGGTATCATTTCATTCATCTCATTGGCTACAATAATCTAGCCTCCCTTCTTGGGCACAAAATAGATAGGACTAACCCATTCACTTTCAAAAATGGGATAAATAATACATATATCAATCTACTTAAAATTTTATTTTTTTTATTACCTCTTTCAGAATAGGGTTAAGTTTCCTTTATGGGTTAGCTTTTAGTTGAAAATTTTCTTCAATTAAAACTATATGCATATAATGAAGGACTAATTCTCTTAGTGTCATCTTTTGTCCAGCCAAATTCTCTCTTATACGTTCTAAGAATCCTAGTAAACTTTCCCTCTTATTCCTCTCCTAACTTAGTAGAAAGAATGATATGTAAAGTTGACTCCTCTTCTAGGAATACATATTCAAGTGGAAAGATAATTCTTTTAACTATAGAATATACACCTCTATAATAATTTTTTTAAAGACTTCCTTAGAGATGATGTATCTAACACTTCTTATCTTTCCCTAAAAACTCTAACGGCTTCATAATCACATGCATATAGTCTTTGTTTTTCTCTCTTATGCATCACATAATGAACACTCTGAAGAACAATAAAACATCAACCCCTCCTTAAAATCTCCAACCTAATCATCTAATATGTCCACACTAAGATAATCCTCAATATGTCCACACTAAGATAATCCTCAATATGTCAACACTAAGATAATCCTCAATATGATCCTTGGGGAAATTTATAAATCTCAAGACATTGAGGGTCACCTCTTGATCCTAAACTCTCATGGTTAACACTTCCTTTTTCACATCAATCATAGCCCTATCAATGGAAAGTAAAGATCTAACCAAAATGATTGTTATCTACCTATCTTTATCTACATCTATGATAATAATACCAATAAGAAGATAAACTAATCTAACTTGAATAACATATATTTTATCACCCTCTTTAGATAAGTGAATGATTGGTCATCTAATTGAATGGTTATAGTGGTGGGTTGAACCTAACCTAGGTAAAGTCTCTTGAATATGGAAAGAGGCATGAGATTATGCTAGCTCCTAAGTTACATAATGCTATCCTGTAAAATATATCACTTATATCCATAAGAATACTGAAACTACCAAATTTCTTAAGCTTTTAAAGGAGTTTCTTTTGTAGGATTGCACTATATTCCTCAGTCACTATAAGAATTTTAAAATTTCCTAATTTTATCATCTTTTCTAAGAAATTTTTCATTAACTTAAGCATAGGTGGACATATGTTTTAAGGCTTATGCCAATGGAATGCCACTGGCTAACTTTTTAAAGACTTCCAAAATTCTAGAGAACTACTTATGTAAGTTCCACTTTAATTACCCGAGGAGAAATAGTGGTGGAGTCCTCTCCATGATCTATTTAATGAGCATTTTATTTCCTTAGGCCAAGGTTATTCTTTTGGTTTGATAGGGTTTATAGGATCTTTTATATGTATCTCTTCCTCAAGTTAATCCATTTTCCTAACCCTTTTTTCTAACTCCTTCCCACTCCTTAGTTGTATATCTACATAATGATCCTCATCTCTTTCCTTGGGATTGGCCTCTATATTGCTAGGCATGGTTCATTAGGGTCTACTATTTAAAGTACAAGCTAATTGACCTATCTAATTTTCATTATTCCTTATGGAAGTAGCTTAGCTTTATAATTGGGTCACCATTTGCAAAACTATGTTTTCTATAGAAGGTTTATTATCCTTAAATTTGTTATTAGAATTTAATCCTAGAGGATAACTAAGTCTTGGGTTTCCAAATTATTGGTTAGGTGGGTTCTAACTTCCTAAATGGTTTGGTTTGCTAGGATTCCAATTGCATCAACCATTCTAATTATTATTCCATTAAACATATTTGTGGTTCTTCCAACCTGAACAATAGGTGTTAGAATAAGGGTTACTTTATCTATTATTTATGGTATTTACAGATTTAACCCCTAATTAGTTTGGTTCATTAAATATTATATAGATACTTTCTTGCATTGGATAGATGTGCTTCGAGATGAACTAACTTTACGATTATCAAATTTCATAGAGATGGTAGCTACTTGGGTAATCAAAATAAAAAATGAATTAGATTTATTGACACCTACAACTTTCCTAGGGTTCACCCTCTCAGAAGGCCATTGGAATTTAACAACACCTGCCTCTTTAAATGAAGTATAATCTTCATCAAAGGGTTTGGTCATTAAAGAACCTCTAGTAGGAACATGAATTATTTCTCTAAGAGATTCTAAAAGTCCATTTTAAATGGTTTTATTTATAAGCTAATCAGGTAAAGCATGATGTGGGTACTTTCTGAGTAATTTATTAAGTGGATATTTGGTGGACTAAAAAAGGAATATAGTATAAAAGAAATGCAATCTGTAAGGAATATATTGTAAAAGAATACTTTGAACTTTTTTAAATGAGAAAAAAGAAATATAGGTGAAAACATTTTTTTGTTTGGTTTGATGCAAAATTAACATAATCTAAAGTCTAAATATAGTGGTGGTTACTAGTAGTGGTGGCGATTATGGTGTCCAATGATAGGTATACATGTTCGGTTGTGTTGTTGGCTGGAGATATTGGTGTCTAGTGGGTGGTGGTGGTGGTGGTGGTGGTGGTTAGTAGAAGTGGTGGCTAACAGTGTTGGTGGCAAGTAGGTAGCGATGGTTGGCGGTTGTGGTGATTAAAAGGTGGTGGAAGTCAACTATGATGAGTGGAGGTGAGTAAAAGTGGTGGATGGTACTGGACGGGAGTGGTGGTGGCTAGCTGGTGATAACAACATTACTGACTAACGACAGGTGATAGTAGTAGGAGGTTGTGGCAACGATCAAGCAATCTTTCTTGCTATATAAATAGTTCTCACTCAAGTTTGGGTGAGCTTATTTTCCCCAAAAATAAATTAAAATGATTTACACTATATTTACTTTACTTTCTTTGCATTCCTTCTTCATTCAGCCAAACACCAATATTTTTAAAAGCCATTCATTTAGAATACTTTACAACCTTTTTTTCAAACCGAATATCCCTTAATTCTCTCTGAAGTTTCATATATTGATTATCCATCTAATTGAGTGAATGTGGTGAAGTAATTTCTAAGCTTTACTACTTTGGATGCAAGGAAGTTCTTAGATAGAAACTTAAGAGCCGAGTCATTCCATATTTTAATTGATCCTTGTATTAAAGAGTTAAACCACATTTTTCTCCTTGTCTCTTAATGAGAATAGAAATAATTTAAGCCTAACTATGTCATCAGAGAGTTCATTATACATAAATGTTATGCATATCTTCCAGAAACTTGCAATATGTATGTTCAGATCATCTACAGGAGTTTCCTCATACTAAAAATTTTAAACCATTTGAATGATTGCAGGTTTCAACTCAACGTTAGTGACTTATATGGTAGGTATATTAATGCTTTCGTGAATTAACTCTACCATTCGGTTTGCATACTCTCTTGGTCGTCTAGGTTTGTCATTTTATTAGACTGCGTTGACCATTTCTATGTCATCTTTGTTATATTTTTTATTTTCAAAATTTTTAAAGGTATTTTCTATCAGACATTTGTGTTGCACATCTGTTTTCATGAATTATGATTTTGATGATAGCAAACACTCTTATTTCTCTACGGTTGCCTTATCTACCGACATTTCAGGTCCATAGAATCAGACAGCAATTTAGAACCAGCTCAAGATTAGGTAGATTAGGTCTGAGTCAGTTTGTACCACTTTTTCCTTTCTTGAGTCCTTTCTATTTGGTGTGGCTCCTGATGCTATGTAACTTTGTACACACACACACACCTTGGAAGATTCTCTTTCTGATCTCTAGAGTTTACTGTTTTTGGTAACATCATCGGGGACGATATTTATATCAGCCTGGATGATCGATTCAAAAATAAAAACCCTAATTAAGGCATCATCCTCATTAAGGCAGCCATCATTAAGCTGATCGGCCTGGACGATCCTTGTATCGGCAAGAAAGATAGGCTCAAATAAGAAAAAATCAGCCGCCATGATTAATTTAGGTATTCTTTATTTTAGGTTATCGGCCAGGATGATCTAAACATCATCCTGGACATGTAGTACAATTATGCATAAATTAATCTGGTAATTATGGAAAGCAATAAAGGCTGATTGATACGATCACATCGGCCAGGCCGATCTCAAGATCAGTCAGGACGATGGCCTGGACGGTTAACATCAGCCAGACTCTATTCTGGGTGATGTTCAGGACGATTGTACTCGAATTTGAACTAATCGACCAGGACGATATTGTATCAGCCTGGACGATGTAACCAATTTTCTTCTGATCGTCCCCAATCATCCCGGGTGATTGAGATTATTTTGTACTGATCGGCCAGGATGATATTCCTATTGGCCTAGACGATAAAATCGGCAAGTTGCATTAATGAGCTCATTTTGAGATCTTCTATTTAAGCTTTTGACAAGGCACTTTTGTAAGTGTCTTTGATAGCCATTGTAGTTTCATTCTTTTGGGGGAAACTTAAAGAGAGAGCTTGAAAGGGAGAGAGGAAAGGATGGAGTTTGAGAGAGGGAGAAGATCCTTGGAGGGGGATTCCACACGGTTGCTCTAGCGAGCTTGCACCTTAGTATCATCGGATTTAATACTTATCTTGAGGCAAGTTCACAGAAGAAGAAGATCTCTTTGGTGTCAAAGGACCCGGCTACTCCGCCTCACCGAGGAAGGTGGAAGTGATTTTGTAAGGGCTTCTCCGCTTAACTGTGGGGACTAAAGGAGAGACACTTAGTTTAGTGCAATACTCGGAGGGTGCCTCTGAGGAGTGAACGTAGGTCATGGTTTAACCGAACCACTATAAATCTGGTGTGTTCCTACCTTTATTATTTCCCCATTTAATTTCCGAATTGTGTTTTCTTTGTGTTTGATTTTGGTTTGGCTTTTTTATTGCGAAAGATATTTAAAATATAAATTCACCTCTCTCTTAATTAGCCTTGGGCCAGTTCATAAGGGGCCTAACATCTCTAACGAACTTTCAAGTGGTATCAGAGCAGGATTCATAAAAACAAGTTTTTTGAAAACTTTTGAATTTTGATCCATGGCTAATTATGGTAATTGTAATATTGTGGAAGGTTATTCAATCACCAGACCACCTTTGTTTAAAATATTACTTTTGATTTTTGGAAAATTTGCATGTTTACTTTCTTGCAGTCTATTGATTATCGAATGTGACATACAATTTTAACTGGTTATTCTTTACCGTTATGTGTTATAGATGGAATTAAAACTGATATTCCTTTTAATCAATGGAATAGGGATGAACAAATCAATGCTCAATTGAATGCAAAATCTTTGAACTATTTTTTCTATGCTTTAAATTCTGAAGACTTTATGTTAATTTCCACGTGCACTACTGGTAAGAAAATTTGGGATAAATTACACACCATATACGAAGGCTCTAGTGAAATCAAGTAATCCAAGTTGAATTTTTTAATGCATGATTATGAATATTTTATCATGAAACCTTATGAGACAATCTTAGACATATATACTAGATTTATTCAATTTGTTACATCATTGCATGCTTTAGGTAAGGTGTTTTTAAACTTTGAAGAAGTTAATTAAATTCTTCGTTATCTAATTGATAAGTTTGATGCTAAAGTTGTTGCTATTTGTGAATCAAAGAACTTGAATGAATATTCTACTGATAATTTAATTGGCTCACTCATTGCCTACGAGCAAAGCTTGGGTCAACGACTTTTGGATGCAGGTGAGATGATAGTGTTAAACACTGAAGACTCGAAGAAAAGTTGCTTAGTTGGTGATGAAAGCAATGACTTAGCAAGCAAATTAAAAAGCCCACCAAAGCATAAGCATCAACAAAAGTGGAACAAAGTTAAAAATTATAAGTATGTTAAGATTTCTTCTGACGTTGTTTGCTTTGGATGTACGAAGCCTGGACACATGAAAAATTAGTGCCCTAATTTGAGAACTCTTCTTGCAAAAGAAAATATCAAAGCTAAGAAAATTGTAGAAAGGGCAAATAATAAAAAGCAAAACATCTCTTGGACAGACCTGATTTCTGAAGCATCAGACTAAGAGCTGGATGGTGTTTAAAAGCCTTAGTTATTTGTTCTGTGTCGTGTTTTAGTTTTTTTTTTTTGTAGTGTTTCCTTTTTTTTTCTTTTCGTCTTGTGTGTTGTGTTTTTTTTTCTGAAGTTTTCACTAATTAACACACATATATCACTTTTTTGAAGATCTTTTTTTTTTTAAATGAAATGTATATCTCTTGTTGTTCTTAAATTCTTAGGTAAGTTGTGGTTAACTTCTCTAAAATTAGTTAAAGAAAGAAAACTCATGATTTTAACTCTCAATCTCTGTTTCCTAAAAGTGGTTATTCTACTTTTGATTTAAAACCTTCATCATGTTTTAAATTGGATTTTGAAACTGAACTTTTTCATCTCGCTATATTTTATCTATCGCATAGAAATCTTTTGCAAGTTGTTGAATTTATCTCATAATTTTCTTAATTAAGTAGTCCATTTTGTCAATAGAATGGGTTTACTTTTGCTTTTAAAATTTTAGAAAGGTAGCATACTCTAAGATAATAAAAAAAAAATTAGCCAATGATGTCAAATAAAAAAAAAAAGGCCAATGACGCCAAATAAAAAAAATGGCCAATGACAGCAAATTAAGAAAGATACATAAAGTGTATCAAAAAGTAAAAGATGTGCAAAGTGTGCCAAAAAACTGACAAGAGGCATAAAATGAGCCCACAAAGAGTATGTTTACTTTTTTGTGTTTACTTAAAGATTAAGAAAACCCTTCATATTTTTGGTACTTGATCTTGAAAATCATGTTTTTTTTATTCACCAATTTTTGCATCAATCTTCTATTAGATATATTTTATGAAAGGAGTTTTGAAAAATTAGTATTTCTTTTTCTAATTTATTCCTTGATTTAGATATTGGATTAAAAAGTTTTTTTAGCCTTTAAAAGAATCGAGTTTGGATTAACAATTTATGAATTTCTTACCTTTACTGGATTATGCGTTGTGAATCCATTCCTTAATAAGTTTTTGATTAAAATTAAGAGTTAACTTTCTCATTTGTTTAAAGATTTTCTTACATGCCCCTTCTCTTTTTGATAATGTCAAAGGGGTAGAACGTATTATTGTATTTGTATCTTTTTTTCTTTCAAAAATTAAAAACAAAAATTTTTTTTATTTCCCTAATTTTTAAAAGTTTTATTCTAGTGAGGGGGAGATTAGGAGAACATGTTTTTTTACAAATTCAACTTGTAATATTTTCCAACATCAAAAAGGGGGAGATTATTGCGAATCTGTTTTCATGAATTATGATTTTAATGATAGCAAACACTCTTATTTCTCTACGACTGTCTTATCTACTAACTTTTTAGGTCCACAGGATCAGACTGCAATTTGGAACCAGCTCAATATTAGGTAGATTAGGTCTGAATTAGTTTGTACCACTTTTTCCTTTCTTGAGTTCTTTGTATTTGGTGTGGCTCGTGATGCTATGTAATTTTGTACACACACACCTTGGAAGATTCTCTTTCTGATTCCTAGAGTTTATTATTTTTGGTAACATCATCCGAGATGATATTTATATTGGCATGGACGATCGGTTCAAAAATAAAAATCCTAATTAGGGCATCATCCTCATTAAGGCAGTTGTCATTAAGCCGATCAGCCTGGACGATCGTTGATTCAGCCAGGATGATAGGCTAAAATTAGAAAGAATTAGCTTCCAGGATTAATTTAGGTATTCTTTATTTTAAGATATTGGCCAGGATGATCTAAACATCAGCCTGGATGATGCAGCACAATTATGCCTAAATTAATCTAGTAATTATGAAAATAAATTAAGGCTGATTGATACGATCACATCGGCCAGGCTGATCGCAAGATCAACTAGGATGATGGCATGTATGATTAACATCGGCCAGACTCTATTCCGGGCAATGTTCAGGACCATTGTACTCGGATTTGAACTAATTGGACATGATGATATTGTATCTGCCTGGAAGATGTAACCAATTTTCTTTTGATCATCCCAAATCATCCTGACTGATTGAGCTTATTTTGTACTGATCGGCCAGGATGATGTTCCTATCGGCCTGGATGATAAAGTCGGCAAGTTGCATTAATGAGCTTGTTTTGAGATATTCCATTTAAGCTTTTGATAAGGCACTTTTGTTAGTGTCTTTGACAGCCATTATAGCTTCATTCTTTTGGGGGAAACTTAAAGAGAGAGCTTGAAAGGGAGAGAGGAAAGGGTGGAGTTTGAGAGAGGGAGAAGATCTTTGGAGGGGGATTCCACACGGTTGCTCCGGAGAGCTTGCACCTTAGTACTGTCGGATTCAAGGATTATCTTGAGGGAAGTTCACAGAGGAGGAAGATCTCTTTGATGTCAAAGGACCCGGCTACTCCACTGCACCGGAGAAGGTGAAAGTGATTTTATAAGGGCTTCTCCGCCTAGCTATGGGGGCTAAAGGAGAGACACTTAGTATACTGCAATACTCGGAGGGTGCCTCTGAGGAGTGGACGTAGGTCAAGGTTTGACCGAACCACTATAAATCTGGTGTGCTCTTTCCTTTATTATTTCCGCATTTAATTTCCGCATTGTGTTTTCTTTGTGGTGGATTTACGTTTGGATTTTTTATTGTGAAAGATATTAAAAATACCAATTCACCTCTCTCCTAATTAGCCTTGGGCCAGTTCATAAGGGGCCTACATCCCTAACGAACTTTTAATTTGGGCTCTACTATGCATGCAACAATAACACACACAATATAAAAATGTGAATTATATCTTAAACGAATAATTAATAATATAGTAATATAAAATACAATCGGAATTAATAATAGTACTAATAAAAAATTAAGTAAATAAAGATAATGATAAGATTAAATCAACAATCCTTTAACTAATATAAAGTGAATAAAAATATAATGAACCACTATCCCTATCAACAATTCGTAAAACATGGTAGGCTATTTTCCAATAAACACTAAAACCTCTATGTTTACTTTAGGTTATAACTAGATCTATGCTAGTGCATGTGTCTTATCAAATAATAAAGAAGTAAGTAAAGTATCATCCCCACATGTATAGGGATCTCCCAAATATCACTCTAGTACTACTTAAATGAATTAATTTATTTATCTTTTATTAAAATCAAATGGTGAGCAAATGAAAGTTGTTAGATGAGTTTTCTATAAAAAAATTATATATCTAAGGGACTCTGAACCTATGATAGATAAAATCACATGAATACAAAATTTAGATCTTTTATTATGTTGCTGTGAATCACAATATAAATACTCCTTATATCGGTTATGCTTGTTGGAGTATTTAGCTAAGTTTTACTTAAATATTGTGATTATATATCCTTATAATCCTAGAACACTAGTCTCCATATGTCTTTGTATAGTAAAATACAATTTTATAATCCCTAATTATTCCACTACTCATTTGTCAAGGAAGTAAATCACTCTAAATTTTAAAATCATTTAAGGCCCCTATATAAACTAAATAAAGTATGAAAGATTTAAAAATAACATAATATTAATAAATATAACTAGATATAATCTTATGTAAAAATGGTTTTTAACACATCATAAGTCCAAAGAAATGATTTTAGCCAGCCATCGAAATTAAGATAAACATTACAAATTCATTGCAATGACAAACAAAAGTACAAGAGATTGGAACATAGCATATATCACAAGGAAGTTCGTGATAACATGAATACAAACTCTCCTTACTTCTGAACTGGGCTTCATTAACTTTCACAAACTCTTTCCATCCCTTTAAACTTTTCCTAAGACTTATTGCAAATGAACAAATAGCCAACCCTACTCACAAAACTTAGCGAAAACTATTTATATTCAATACAAATAAGTGACTCAAGGGTGGCAATACTGACAGTGGTGGTGCTATGCTAACATTATGGTGCTCATGAAGTCCACTATTATGACAATATGATTGAATTGATATGTCATTGTCCTATGATAATCAAGTTAACTATTGCACCACTATGATCTAGATATTTGGTGTCGTGGCACCCTTGTCAATGCTAAAAGATTCGTTATGAATTGGCAGTACAATTGACCTCTTGCTTTGAGACTTTTTTTGGTTGACTTTAGGTTTGAGTGCCACAACATTATAAAGTCTGGTGAATTTGTAGTTAGAAAATTTTCTAATTTTCTTTTCTTTTTAATCAATTTCACCTACACTAAATAATGAAGTATAAAACTTTCATCATAAAAAAGGATAACAAATTTATAATAAAAATTTCACTAGCATGAAGCTTCACACAAACAAGGAGTTAGAATCTACATGATTATGGGGAGTCTAGTAGGATAATGTTGACTCATATAATCTCGATCAAATTTTAGGTCATTAATAATCATGTCGAGTATAAGGCTTTATTCATAGGACTAAGGTTTTTAACATGAGTTAGAGCCATATATCTATCTATGATCACAAACATGCATATTATAGTGAATCAACTTAATAGAAAAAATTTTAAGAGAAAATCATATAAAAATATTAATTTTAAGTGAAGAAAATATTGACTAGTTTAAGGACTTCTAGATATAACAAATTCAAAGGTAATAAAGCTAACTCAATAACTTTATCTCTAATACTTGAGGCCTAGATGTGCAACTAGACTTTGAATTATCATATATCTTCATAAAAAAAGTAGAGCAGATGGGAGCTTAAGAAGAAATCTTGGCAAGTTGGGTAGATGCATATATTGAGTATGTAAATTTGGATTAATTCTACCATGTTTTATTTATTTAAAAGGCTCCAAAATCAATAATATCTAGTACTTACTAATCATATAATAGGATTTACATTATTCAGATGGTTTTCCACCACTTTAAGTTTGATGAATGTGAATGAAATCAAGTCTAAAAAATCCTTGAAGAAGTTCATTTGGCTGAGAGTAGGATCCACTCAAGAGGAAGGATGTCGGCACACCATATTCTCATATAAGATCACTTTTTGCTAACTCTTAGTTAAGATGCTAATGTTTCCTTAAAAAAACCTATAGCCTCAAAATTTTGCTCGATCTCAACTATATCCATACCACAAATTTTTTTCAATCTTTAACAAATTTCCATCAATAATGTAGGTGATGGATTTAATAAGGTCATTCCTAACACCCATGAGCTAGTGAAGATTCATTCTTTTGATGATCAAATACATCTCAAAATGTATTGAAACAAATTAATTAGGAAACCTATTGTACAGGTTCTTTTCATATTCATATAATGTGACATTATTTATTGATGTGTGATCCTACTAATAACATCATAGAAAATGGACCAAAATTCTTTAATAAGATGATCAAAGATTTTTATTAGGCTTGATCAGTTAACCTCAAATCACCCTTAGTTTCTCACCTTCAAACCAATGGGAAATTAATGGTATTGAAAAAGCTAATCCTTGTCCTACTAATGAAAAAGAGTAAAAGGGCCCCATATAAATTGGTTAAAATGTTATCATCAATTGAATGTGTTTTAAGAACCATTTTATCCTTAGTATTAAGTTAAACCCCCTTCAAAACATCACATGGGATAGAGGCCCTACTCCCACTTGAGTAAGAATTTGTAATTGAAGTGTATTAGCATACTTTATTTTTGAAGGAGAGTTATCATATTCAAAAGAAACAAAAAAGGTAGGTGAGTAGACGGATGTAGATCTAATGTAAGTGCTTTACATCCAAATATTAATGAGGTGGGAAGAAGCTGAAAGAAAAATGCTCATGTATAATAACCCAAATTTAAAAGAAATGTCCTTCCTTTATGTGGACCTAGTAATGAGAAAATTTGAGGTTACAGAAGTACAAATAGTACTTGGAAAATTAGACTTGAAACAGGAAGGGAGTTATGTAATAAAAAAGTAATTTTGGATGTAGAGGAATGCTATGAGAGCTCTGGGGATGTTTTTAAAATATTGGGAGTGAATGGGGATGGTTCTATTGAGTTTCCCTATTGAAATGAACCCCATGGACATGGATGGATATGAAAGTTCGTTAGGGATGTTAAGCCCTATAGAACTGGCCCAAGGCTAACAAAGAGGGGGGTGAATTGGTATTTTAAAAATTCTTTAGGTAAAGCATGAATACAAATCAAATCACCATAAAAAAATAAGCACGGAAGAAAATAAATGCGGAAGCAGTAAAAAATAAGAACACAAGGGTTTATAGTGGTTTGGTCTGCTCGACCTACGTCCACTCCTTGGAGGCGCCCTCTGAGTATTGCACTACAATCGTGACTCTCCTTTAGCCCCCACAGCTAGGCGGAGAAGCCTTTACAAACACCTCTTTTTGCCACACCCGGCAAGGCAGAGAACCTTCCTCTTTTTGCTTCCTCTTGAAGCAGGCAGTGAATCTCGATCGCTAACTGGAACTTACCTCTCCAAACCCTTTTAAGGATAAGAGACTCTAGGGAAGAAGAAGTGGAACACTGCTTGGAGCTTGTTGCAACCCATGACCCTGAGCTTGAGATTTTGATGATGCCAAATAATGAGTGTTTTGGAACATCCTTTCATTGAATATTATTTTATTTGCTATTTTCCTTGAGCACTAACATTTCAGGAAGATCACAAGTGACTCAGGAAGAAAGGAAGACTCAAGACCGGGTAGATTAGGAGTATGAGTCAAATATTATATTTTTCCATTTATTTTTTTTTACTTTATTGAATCTGGCCACAAAATGCGTAAGAGTAAGAGCAACCATGCACACACACAGGGGGAGAGTTGTTTTTTAACTGCAAAATGTAATTAAAATTCTTCTCTGGAGATCGTACTGTACGATATGTTCAGATCCAAAACCCTAGCCGTAGTTTAGTTTAAGTAAGTGATTTTGCGCCGTTCGTACTGTACGATCAATTTTAAATACTTACTTAAATTAACCCGTGATTAGTGCATGTAATCCAGGCCTAATTAAAATTTGAACATCGTACTGTACGAACCCGATCGTACCATACGATGAACAGAGATGAAGTATGATCGTCCCGGATATCATCCTGGATGATCTCTTGGTTTTTGTCCCATCTTACTGTACGATAGTAATCGTACCATATGATGAATAGAGACGACATCCGATCGTCAAAACCAACGTCCTGTACGAATAGTATCTTGTTGTATCGTACCGTACGATATTATATCGTACCGTACGAATTGTTTTTGAACTGTTCGTACATCTTCGTACCAGGACGACGTCTATTTATGAAGATCGTACTATACGATGTGTAATCGTACTGTACGAACAGTAACGGCTACTTTTGAATTCTGAGGTTTTTGGAGCCTTTTTTAGATGTCAATCAAATCTTTTTTTAGTAAGATTTACAGAGGGGGTGAACGTGGTTAGAGAGGGATTCCAAGGAGAAAACTCTAGAGAAGTTCTTGAGGGTTGAGAGAGGAAGGAGGAGGTGAGCGTTGTGAGGGAGAAGAGGTGTGAGGGAGATCACACAGTTGCTCCAAGCTTGCTGCATCTTGCTCCTCCTGTGGCCCTAGAAGGATTTGAGGGAGGATCTCCAAGGGAAAGGCTCGTCTACATCCGTTACCTCGAGGTTCTCTGCCTTCTCCAGGAGGGAGAAAAATTAGAAGGTTCTCTGCCGTCGCTAGGAGGGCGAAAATAGAGGTTGGCACTCCGCCACGCCGGGTGGTACAAGGGAGGTTTGTAAAGGCTTCTCCGCCTTGCCGAGGGGGGCAAAAGGAGAACTATTTTGATAGTGAAAATCCCGGAGTGGAGGAATCCGGGGAGTGGACGTAGGTCATATTTTGACCGAACCACTATAAAATTCTTGGTGTGTTTTTACCTTTTCGTCATTTATATTTTACTTGCTTTTAAATTTTCATATCTATTGCATGTGAAATTTTGTGGAAGAAAAATTGCATAAAAATTTTGTTATAAAATTTCAAAAACAACAAAAAAATTAGAACTCTTGTTTAGGGTTATTTTTATTAAGAAAAAGATTTTTACAATTCACCCCCCCCCCCCCCCCTCTTGTCGTTTAGTAATTTCAAAGCTCCCCCTCACAAGATCCTCTTTCTCTCTCTTCCTCTCTCTCTCTCTCTCTCTCTCTCCTTTAGGTTTTCTCAGGTCAAGACAGCAGCCAAGGATTTTTAAAAACGTTGAAAAATAGCTCTTAAATAGAAGAGCTTTAAAGGAGCTCATTAATTGCAAGTTGCTAACAATATTGTCCAGGCCGATATGGACAACGTCCTGGCCGATCAGTACAAATACCATGAGATCGGTCAGAGCATCGCTCTGAATGCAAACTGGACGATTGAAAATGGCTGGATCATCCAGGACGATCTCACGATCGTCCAGACCGATCAGTTCAAATCAGAGGAAAATCTTCCCGAGCATCGCCATGAATTCAAGCTATCTGATCCCTATCGTACAGCACATCGCCCTGAATTTGTGCTGGCCGATATTTATCGTCCAGAAGTAACTAAGGTTTTGAATAAATCTTCTTGGCCGATCCTGCGATCGTCCAGGACGATGTGATCGTATCAATCATCCTTAATTACTTCCTTGATTTGTCTGATTAATTAAGGCATAATTGTGAATATCGTCCAGGCCGATCCAAGATCGTCCTGACCGATTTCCAAAAATACAGAATACCTTAATTGTTTATGGCGGCAATTTCTTTCTGTTTTGATCCTATCGTCCTGGCCGATACACGTATCATCCAGGCCAATTTGCTAATGACGGCTGCCTTAATTAAGAACCTCTGATTAGATTTTCTGTTTTAAGCCCGATCGTCCAGGACGATGTAAATATCGTCCTGGCCGATTTGAGTAAAAACAGAAATTCTAAGTCTCTCAAGTGTGTGTGTAGGGTTACTTTGCATTAGTCACACCAAAGATTACAATTGACTCAAGAGGGGAAAAATAAAATTACAGACTGACTCAACCCTAATCTACCCCATCTTGAGCTGGCTCCGTTTTTCCGTCCGATCTTTGATTCCTGAAAGGTCAGTAGTAAAAGACAGTCCAAGTCAAGTAAGAGTGTTTTCCAATCATCAAAACATAGTTTATAGACCTGAATTTGCAACAATCTCCCCCTTTTTGATGATGGCAAAACACTACGAAAAAAATTTAAAAAACAGCAGTGTAACATACGGAATCGAAAGTGCAAAAAAAAAAACCTAAAACTACTCCCCCTTTTGACATCTCAAAAAGGAGGGAACCACAAACAAAAGCAAACCATAAGATCCCTCTTTTTTTTTTTAATCAAGGCATGATGATGATGTAGTATTCCATGTGCTTGATTTTAAAAATTTGTGAGTTAATGAATTAACATCATCAATAATCCAAAGAACAGTAGAATATTCGATCATGATTACCCATAGCTTGGACTTTCTCTTAGGGTAGAATCATCTTTAGAAATCAATGACCTAACTCAAAGAATCAATTGGATATGAGGAAAAAGAATCCATTCATCACTTGGTTTTAAGAAAAAAATATCTTATAGAATAATGACCCAACGTAAATTTGTCACAATCGCAAAACACTCGAGATCAAGCCTTTGATACATGAAAACTTCAAAGTTTTTAAAAGATTTTGAAAGGAGAGAGGAGCTTGCTTTTTAGTGGGCTCATTTTATGCCTCTTGTCAATTGATTGGTGCTTGTGCACATCTTTTGCTTTTTGATATATAATTTTTCAATTTGGCGTCATTGCGCACCTTTTGTTGGCATCATTGGCCAATTTTTTTTATTTTTGCAAGCTCCATTCTCTTTTATAACTCTTAAAAAGTTCTTAGTTGTGAGTATATCTTCTAGATATTAGAGAATAGGGGCTCTCTCTCTAACATAGAGAAGAATTATCCACAAAACAGAATCAATTAACCAATGACAAGAGTAACGAGGAATCTTGATGTGACAAAAAGACTTTAAGCATTATAAGTACAAGATAGATTTGCTTAAGTGAGTTTAGAAAGGATCTAAATTTCATACACAATCTTTAATTTGAAATAGATTTTTTATTAGAAAAGAAAACTATCCCACTAAAATAGGTTAGAGAAGGAGACACAATCAACAAAATATTCTTACCATCTAACATATTAAGAGATGTAAAATATTTACTACAAATTCTCAAAAGCAAAGACAAGGCATACGATATCATATCAGTGATGATTTTTGAAAGCTAAAAAGCAATAAAAAAAAAACAAGCCAAATTAAACAAAAAAAAAAACAAAGGGCAAAGAGAAAAAATAATTAAAAACCAAATAAAGCAAATAGAAGATCAAGTTTATGCAGTTATGTCAATCACACCCAATCTGGTCCTTAAAGAGCTGAAAGTGTCGAAGGCTAGTGGTTTAGTAAAGATGTCAGTCAGTTGATTTTTAGTTGTCACATGGTGTAGATCAATGTCTCCCTTAGTCACATGGTCTCTAATGAAGTGATGTCTAATGTCAATGTGCTTAGTCCTTGAATGTTGTATAGGATTCTTAGAGATGCATATGGCACTAGTGTTGTCACAAAAGATTGAGATGGTGCCTACAGGTAATCCTAAATCCAATACCTGTTGTTTCAACCAAAGGACTTGGGCAACACAACTTCCAAGAGCAATGCACTCAGCTTCAGCAGTGGAAAGTGCAATAGATTTTTACTTCCTACTAGACCATGAGACCAAAGATTATCCTATAAATTGACAAGTCCCTAAAGTACTTTTTCTATCAACCTTGCATTCTGCAAAATCAGAGTCAGAAAATCCAATAATATCAAAAAAAATGATGTGTCTAGGATACCAAATCCCTAAGCTTTGGGTCCCCAAAAGATATCTAAAAATTCTCTTAACAGTAGTCAGGTGGGATTCCTTAGGGTCGGCTTGAAATCTAGCACAAAGGCAAACACTAAACATTATGTCGGGTCGGCTCGCAGTCAAGTAGAGTAAAGATCCAATCATGCCTCTGTACTTCTTCTGATCAACAGACTTACCACTTGGGTCCTTATCCAATGGAACACTAGAAGTCATGGGAGTATTGATTGGCTTAGATTTATCCATCTCATATTTCTTCAAAATATCCTTTATGTATTTTGTTTGATTAAGAAAGGTTCCATCATCCAATTATTTTATGCTAAACCCCAAAAAATAGGACAACTCTCCCATCATACTCATCTCAAACTCTCTACTCATTGTTTTAAAGAACTCATCACAAAGTTTTTTATTAGGAGATCCAAAGAGTATATCATCCACATAAATCTGAACAATGAGTAAATCATCTCTAATTTTTCTAAGAAAAAGGGTGGTGTCTACGCTCCCCTTAACAAACTCCCTTTCTAGTAAAAATGTGCTAAGCCTCTCATAACCCTCTCATACCATGCTCTTGGTGCCTGCTTTAAACCATACAAAGCCTTTTTTAATTTAAAAACATGATTTAGAAATTGGGAACTCTCAAAACCTTGGGGTTGTTCTACAAACACATCCTCTTTTATTTTCCCATTCAAAAAGGCACTCTTGACATCCATTTGATAAAGCTTAAATCCTTTATAATAGGCAAAGGCTAATAGCACTCTAATGGCTTCCAATCTAGCTACAGGGGCAAATGTCTCCTCAAAATCTATCCCTTCTATTTGGTTATACCCCTTAGCCACCAATCTTGCTTTATTCCTAACCACCACTCCTGAATCATTCACCTTGTTCTTAAAAACTCACTTTGTCCCAACTACACTTTGTCCCTTAGGTCTTTCTATAAGCTCCCAAACTTTATTCCTAACAAATTGGTTCAACTCCTCCTGCATGGCTAAAATCTAAAACTCATCAGTAAGGGCTTGGTTTATGTTGGTGGGTTCAGTCATTGAGATAAAGGCAGAGTGGTTCACCTCCTTCCTAAGTCCATGTCTAGTCTTAACTCCATTAGAAGGATCTCCTAAGATTAAATCCTTGGGGTGACTTGTAGAGTATCTCCAATCTCTAGGTAAGGTCTGAGAAGGTCCAACCCTTTCCTCCATATCTAAATTTTCTACTCCTTGGGTGACATCTCCTACTCCTTCTATGTTTTGGTGACTTACTTCCTTCTCCAAATTTTCTACTCCACTAGTAATCTCTCCAATATCATCATCATCCTCAACTCCATGCTTTTTAGGATCAGACTCATCAAATACTACATGGGTAGTCTCTTCCACCACTAAAGTTCTCTTGTTAAACACCCTAAAAGACTTCCCAACACTAGAATATCCCAAGAATACTCCTTCATCAGATTTAGGATCAAATTTTCCCAAGTGAGACTTCCCATTGTTGTGAATGAAAACCTTACAACCAAAGACATGAAGGTGGGAAAGATTGGGTGTCTTACCCTTAAGGATCTCATAGGGTGTCTTTTCTAATTTGGCTTTAACGTTCACCCTATTCAACACATAACAAACTGTGTTAACCACTTCAGCCCAAAAGTATTTTAGAAGTGAATACTCAGCAAGCATGGCTCTAACGGCTTCCACCAAGGTCCGGTTCTTCCTTTCAGCTACCCCGTTATGCTGAGGGGTCCTAGGAGATGAGAAATTGTGGCTAATCCCCTTGTCCTCACAAAAATCTCCAAATTTTTCATTCTCAAACTCTCCCCCATGATCACTATGGATGGTCAAGATCTCACAACCTAGCTTTTTTTTGAATCCAAGTAGAAAATCTTTTAAACTCCTCAAAAGACTCATTTTTATGTGTAAGAAATCTAGTCCAAGTGAACCTTGAGTAGTTATCAACAATCACAAAACCATAGACTTTCCCTCCCAAGCTGGCAGTGCTAATGGGTCCAAACAAATCCATGTGCAGTACTTCTAAAGGTCTAGAGGTGCTAATTTTCTTAGTAGGGGTGAAAAGTGGAGTGGACTTGCTTTCCTAGTTTACAGGCATCACAAAGGTGGTCTTTTGAAAACTTGAGTTTGGGGACACCTCTAACTAGGTCCTTTTGGGTCACTTTCCTAAGGGTTTTCATACTTGCATGACATAGTCTCCGGTGCCACAACCATGAATCATCAATCACTATTTTTAAGCAAAATGAAGCAGCACATTCAATGTTATTTAAATCAAGCATGTAGACGTTGTTGATCCTCTTTCCCTGCAAAATAGTGTTGTTACTTAAACTTACAATGCATGAATTTGCAAAGAATTGCACGATGAAGCCTTTGTCACAGAGTTGACTGATGCTGAGTAGGTTGTGCTTCAATCCATCTACAAGCAAAACATTTTCAATCATAAGGTTCTTGGAATTACCAATTATACCTGTGCCTACCACCTTCTTGGTGGTGTTGTCTCCAAGAGTAACCTTGCCTCCAGTCCTGGACTCCAGCGAAACAAATTGATTGGCATCACCAGTCATATGTCGAGAGCAACCGCTGTCCAAGTACCACATACTCTCACGAGGTCTTTTGTGAGAGTCTACCTACAAAATTATCAAATGTTAGATTTAGGAACCCAAGCAGGTTTGGGTTCCTTCTTATGAAGAGTAGAATGCAATGCATGTGTGGTATGCTGTGAATCATGCACCTTGGGTCTCCACACCCAATGTGTACTATAGTGAACAGTGCAAGTGTGTGAGATGTGTCCTAGCATGCCACATGAAAAACATCTAACTCCAGGAAAAGGGTTTCTTAAATGGTTTGAGTTATAATGCCTCTTCCTAGGTTTTGGCTTTTGATCAAAAGTAGGTGTCATCCTAGTTTTCTTATATGCATCTAATTCATTTTGAATCTTCAAATTTCTGCTTTTTAAGATTTCATTCTCAATCCTCAAAATTTTCTCCATCTCTTTAGACTTCTTAAAATCATATTCAAGTGAGGTGTGTGTGACTTTTAGTGACTCATGCTCTTTAATTAATTCACAATATTTTTTATTTAACTCGTCAAATTCATCAAGTAGAGCCATATTATTTGAATCAATTATAGAATGATCTTTAGTCATAATTGCATGCTCTTTTTGTAACTCCAAAAATTCCAATTTTAACCTTGCATGTATTTTTTTGAGTTTCATATATGATGCATGAATTTTTTCAGAAACTTCAAGAAGTTGATCGTAGGAAAGTTCACATACCTCTTCTTGATCAAGGTGATCGTCAGCCATCAAGCATAACTTTGTTGTCTCATCTTCTGGTTCCGTCTCCGATGAATCTGATGTAGAATCCACCCAAAACGCCTTTTAGAGTCTCTTCTTGTCCTTCCTGAACTTGGGTTTCTCCTCACCCTTTCCTTTGCTTGAGTGATCTTGAAGTGTAGGACAATCGGCTTTCACATGTCTAGGCTTCTTGCATTCAGAACAAACAACATCAAAAGATCCTTTAGAATACTTGTTATCCTTACCTTTTCTCCAATGATGCTTTTGCTTCTTCCTTAAAAAGTTTCTGAATTGCCTTGACATTAAGGCAACTTCATCGCTCCGAGACCCAGAAGAATTGGAGTTAGATTTGTGTGCCTTTAGTGCCACCATTTTCTGTTTCTTTTTCTCACTTGCATCAAGATTTCTTTTGATTCACCCCTTGCTCGTAAGCAATGAGTGAGCCAAGTAAGTTGTCAATCAAATACGTGTTCAAAATCCTTAGATTCAGTTATAGCAGTGATTTTAGCATCAAACGATGAAGGCAAGCATCTCAAAATTTTATTTACTTTTTCAAAATTTGAAAGTTCTCTTCCTAAGGCATGCAAAGAAGTAACAATCTGAGTAAAATCTTGTATACATGTCAGAAATAGATTCAGAAGGTTTCATATGAAAAAGTTCGTAGTCATGCAAGAGAATATTCAAACGAGATTGTTTTTACTTCATTGGTTTCCTTCATAAGTGATACACAATTTATCCCAAAATTTCTCTACCAGTTTTGCAAGTGGAGACACGCATGTAATCCTCAGACTTTAAAGCACAGAAAAAACAGTTCAAACATTTTGCATTCAATTGAGCTAAATCTCTTTCATCGAAAGTCCATTCAGTAAAAAGCAACTTCTTTTTTAACACATTAATTTCACGAGAAGGTGGAGAATAACCTTCTTTAATAAGCATCCACATGCGATAATCAGTAGATTGTAAAAATGTTGACATGCGGGTTTTCCAAAAATCAAAAGGTAGATTATCAAACAAGGGAGGTCGTGTAATTGAATAACCTTCAGTAGTGTTTCTATTCCCAAAGTTAGCCATGGATCAAATTCAAAAAGTTTTCAAAATTAAATTTTTGAATCCTGCTCTGATACCACTTGAAAGTTTGTTAGGGATGTTAAGCCCTATAGAACTGGCCCAAGGCTAACCAAGAGGGGGGTGAATTGGTATTTAAAAAATTCTTTAGGCAAAGCACGAATACAAACCAAATCACCACAAAAAAATAAGCGTGGAAGAAAATAAATGCGGAAGCAGTAAAAAATAAGAACACAAGGGTTTATAGTGGTTCGGTCAACTCGACCTACGTCCACTCCCCGGAGGCGCCCTCCGAGTATTGCACTACAATCGTGACTCTCCTTTAGCCCCCACAGCTAGGCGGAGAAGCCTTTACAAACACCTCTTTTTGCCACACCCGGCAAGGTAGAGAACCTTCCTCCTTTTGCTTCCTCCTGAAGCAGGCAGAGAACCTCGATCGCTTGCTGGAACTTACCTCTCCCAACCCTTTCAAGGACAAGAGACTCTAGGGAAGAAGAAGTGGAACAATGCTTGGAGCAACCCTTGTGAATCCCCTCACAAGATCCTCTCTCTCTCTCTCTCTTCCTCTCTCTCTCTCTTATTTAGGTTTTCTCAGGTCAAGACAGTAGCCAAGGATTTTTAAAAAATATTGAACAAGAGCTCTTAAATAGAAGAGCTTCAAAGGAGCTCATTAATTGCAAGTTGCCGACAATATCATCCAGGCCGATATGGACATCGTCCTGGCCGATCAGTATAAATCCCATGAGATCGGCCAGAGCATCGCCATGAATGCAAACTAGACGATTGAAAATTGGCTTGATCGTCCAGGACGATCTCACGATCATCCAGGCCGATCAGTTCAAATCAGAGGAAAATTGTCCAGAACATTGCCCTGAATTCAAGCTGTTCGATCCCTATCGTCCAGCACATCGCCCTGAATTTGTGTTGGCCGATATTTATCGTCCATAAGTAACTAAGGTTTTTGAATAGATCATCCTGGTCGATCCTACGATCGTCCAGGATGATGTGATCATATCAATCATCCTTAATTACTTCCTTAACTTATTTGATTAATTAAGGCATAATTATGAATATCATCCAAGCTGATCCAAGATCATCCTGGCCGATTTCCAAAAATACAGAATACCTTAATTATCTATGGCGGCAATTTCTTTCTATTTTGATCTTATCATCCTGGACGATACATGTATCGTCCAGGCCGATTTGCTAATGACGACTTCCTTAATTTGAGTAAAAATAGAAATTCTAAGTTTCTCAAGTGTGTGTGTGTGTGTTGGGTTATTTTGCATTAGTCACGCCAAAGATTACAATTGACTCAAGAGGAGAAAAATAAAATTACAGACTGACTCAACCCTAATCTACCCCATCTTGAGCTGGCTCCGTTTCTCCGTCCGATCTTTAATTCCTGAAAGGTCAGTAGTAAAAGACATTCCAAGTCAAGTAAGAGTGTTTGACAATCATCAAAACATAGTTTATAGACTTGAATTTGCAACAGGATAGAGGCTCAGGCAAGCCATTGGATGGCCAAATGGTGGAAGGGGATAACTTGGGGAATTATTCCGAGATTAAAGGCGATGAGTTCATCCCTTGGGGAAGCATTGGTCAAGGCTATTCAAGGTGGTAGCAATAGAGCTGGTTTGCCATTTTCTATAGTCAATATTGGCCACTTGTTGGGTCAACCTGAGGTGGAAAGATTGCTGGAGGTCTGGTGAACTCATAAATGATCTCAATTGGGAAATAGGTAGAATAATTAACTTGATGGCTCGAGTTAACCTAAACTTACAAGATTTGGGTCAACTTCGGTCCAACCTAGGTTGGGTCAGGTCATGGGATTGATAGACAAGGTTAATTGGGTTAAGGGGAACCCAATACTAGTGTTAATTTGGTATGGTCTGGTTTGTAGTGGAAAATGGCTTAGGTCAAAGTGGTTTTGACCACTTTGGGATAAACCTGCTTAGGATTGCCAAAATGTTGAACCAAGTTGACCCAAGGGTCGAGCTGACTAAAGTACATGTGTTATACCTAGGGCAAGCCAATAGAAGTGTTGAATTTGGTTGGTGGGGGGGGGGGGGGGGGTAGGTTGGAAAATGACTCAACCCATAGTGGTTTTGAGCGCTTTGGGTTAACCCAATTTGCAAACTGAGTTGACCCAAGGGCTATGTCAACTAGGATAGATGTATTGGGTCATGGGGCACCAAATGATAGCATTTGTTTGATTTTTTTATGATTAGGGGAAGATTTGGCTCATTGGAAAACTTCTTTTTGTAAACTTTCATCAATCCAAATGGCTAACCCAAGTAAGCCCAAAGCCTTTGGATCTCAAGGATGTTTCTTTAGAGACCTAATAGATCATCCTATTGGTTTGAATGAGTTTGGAGAAGCCTTGGTCAAAAAGGTTTGAAGAGGTTAAATGTGTATGTATGATTGATAAAACATGGTTGACTTTGTGAACTAAGTTGATATAGGGTCAAGGGTTGGGTCCATTGAGTTTAAGTTGATGATATGAACTCAATGGAAGTGGTTTCAAATCAAGAGGAGTTCATTTGATTTGAAATGGGTGTTTGGGTCCAATGAGTTCCTAATAATATTTAAGATTTATTAGAATAGGTTTTGAGGTTTGATTTGTTTAACTTTTGGTCATGTTTGGTCCAAAAAAGTGTGGAATATTGATTAATAAGTCATAACAAAGTTCATTAATGTGGCTAGAGTCTTTAGGGAGAGTTTTAAGGTTAAATTAAACAAGGTGGAAAGTCTAGGGGCATGGGTTGTGAATATATTAAGGATTTACAACCTTTGTAAATTAATTCTATTTATAAGTCTAGGAGCCTCATATTGAGTTCAAATTTGGTGGACTAATCTTTGAGATATGTCTATACAATGTACAATTGATAGATCATGATTTAGACAAATGACTGGATATCAAGGTAATTGAAAACTCACAAAGAAAGGGTTTTAGGACTTGAACTCCTAACCATGGGATTTGATTTAGAACCCATGATTTAGATTAGATTTTGGATTTGAATGGTTTATTTTGAACTATCCACATCGATGGTAATCATTTGAATGGTTGAGATTGATTAGATATGATTTGATGGTTAATTGAAAGTTTGTTGAATGTTGGACTATAGATTGAATTGAAAAGTGGAATTGAACTTTATTAAGATTATATTGGATTTTAACTATGACCTATATCATTGACAAGTGGATGCCTTACAATCTTTAGGTCGCCAAGAAGAAACCCAGGTAGGACTTAGTGACCTCGTACAAAAAAGAAGTGACCACAATCATGCCACTTTTTAATTTTCTCCTTATATAGCATAACATTTCATAAGCAACATTTCCAAATTTCTCTAACTCATTCAATTGTATCAACCTTTTCTCCTTAATATCCTTAAGAATGTAGTTTAATTCTTTTTCCACCCAATAGGCTTTATGTTATAAATCGATGGGTAAGTGACAAGCTTTTCCAAAGACCAACCAATAGGGAGACATTTCAATTAGGTTTTTAATGCTATTTTGTAATCCCTACGTACATAATCTAATCTCAATGCTTAATCCTTCCTACTTGGATTCTCAATTTTCTCCAAAACCAATTTGGTTTCTCTATTACTAATTTCAACCCACAGTTACTACTTTAAGTTTAACTCCATATTTCAAGAATAAAGAATCCACTATCTTATTGTTTAAATATCTTCCCCATCACTAAAGATTACCCTAAATACTCTAAATCTAGAAAATATATTTTTCAAAAAAAATAAAGAAATTATGGGCAACCGTTTTTGGTGTTAACACTCCCTCAATCCACTTGAGTACATAGTCAATTACCATCAATATATATTAACTCCCAAATAATTTATCGAAAGGACCCACGAGGTGTAATCCCTAAACATCAAAGATTTCCCCTTCTAGCATGTAGCACAATGTTATTTCATGTCCCTTTGAAAATTTTCCTATCCTTTGGCACATATCACATCATTTGACATATTCATTTACATCTCTAAATAGGAAGGTCATTCCAGGATTTACGGTTTTTAAAAATGATTCTGAATCCTCCAAAATGTCCCAATATTCTAAATCATGTCATTAATTAATAATGGTTTCAATCTCCTCTTTTGGGACACACCTCCTAAAGAATTGATTTTTGTATCTCCTAAATAATACGGCTCATCACAAAAATAGAATTTATCTTTAAGTAGAAATTTTCACCTTTGTGTGTATAACATATCAAATGGGATCACCCCACTCCAAAATGTCAGTATACCAAGGCACACTACATGAATAAAATGTAAAATAAAAATTAAATCAAAAAAAGTTATTGAACTCACAATAATTATACGTAGGTTTTTCCAATTCTAGTCTAAATAAATGATCGACCACCTGCTTTTTAGTTTATTTTCTATCTATAATTTCTATATCAAACTCTTATAATAATATAATCCATCTCAGCTTAGCATCTTTATTTATGACCAATTATTCGATAGCATGGTCAGTATATATAATAACCTTGGTAATAATAAAGTAAGGTCCAAAGTTATCAAACATAAAGACTATAGCTGTTGACTATAGCTAACAATTCATTTGTAATGGTTATATAATTAACTTGGACTACATTTAAAGTCCTACAAGCATATTATATGTCTTATAAATTTATATTTATTCTTTTCCTAAAAATAGCTACAACAACATAATTAGTAGCACCATATAGGATAACAAAATGAAGTGTCTAATCAGAAGAAAAAATAATAAGTGTAGTGATTAAATGCTATTTCAAAAGAATAAAATCTTTAAGATATTCATCATTAAATTCAAATGGTACATCTTTTCATGATATGAAAAAATTGCTAACTTACTTTTAAAATATATAATGAATCTTCTATAAAAAAAAGAATATCATAAAAAGCTTCTCTAAAATTTTGTGTCCTAGTACTATGCATTGTAAAACAATTAATTGACATTTCTCCCATTTTAACACCATTTATTTCTACACTTCTTTAAAAAAACACATTAATACTTCAAAAAAAAAAAAAACTAAAAGTGGTACCGAACATAGATAAATCATCGGTAAAGATTTAAATGCCCTGCTCAATTAAATAAAAAAAAATTGATATAATGCTTCTTTCAAAAGTAGTAGGGGCATTTCATTGTCTAAAAGTCATCCTCCTAGAGTTCCATAAGCACTAGTGACAGTTGTTTTATCTATTTCTTTTGGTGTTATTGGAATTTACTTATATCTTGAATATTCATCTAGGAAGTAAGAAAAGGGGTTCTCCATTAACCTATCAAGCATCTAATCAATAAAAGTTAATGGAAAATGATCCTTCATCATATCCTTGTTCAATTTCTTTTACTTTATACAAATCCTCCAACCTATAACCATCCTAGTGGGTATCATTTCATTCATCTCAATGGCTACAACAATCTAGCCTCCCATCTTGGGCACAAAATGGATAGGACTAACCCATTCATTTTCAAAAATGGGATAAATAATAAATACATCAAGCTACATAAAATTTTATTTTTTTTATACCTCTTTCAGAATAGGGATAAGTTTCCTTTATGGGCCAGCTTTTAGTTGAGAATTTTCTTCAATTAAAACTTTATGCATATAATGAAGGACTAATTCTCTTAGTGTCATCTATTGTCCAACCAAATACTCTCCTATATGTTCTAAGAATCCTAGTCAACATGCCCTCTTATTCCTCTCCTAACTTAGTAGAAAGAATGATATGTAAAGTTGACTCCTCTTCTAAGAATACATATTTAGGTGGAAAGATAATTCTTTTAACTCTAGAATATACACCTCTGTAATATGTAAAGTTGACTCCTCTTCTAACTTTAAGATTATCAAATTTCATAGAGATGGTAGCTATTTGGGTAATCAAAATAAAAAATGCATTAGATTTATTGACACCTACCACTTTCCTAGGGTTCACTCTCTCAAAAGGTCATTGGAAGTTAACAACACCTACCTCTTTAAATGAAGCATAATCTTCATCAAAGGGTTTGGTCATTAAAGAACCTCTAGTAGGAACATTAATTATCGCTCTAAGAGATTCTAAAAGTCCATTTTAAATGTTTTTATTTATAAGCTAATCAGGTAAAGCATGGTGTGTGTACTTTCTGAGTAATTTATTAAGTGGATATTTGGTAGGATAAAAAAGGAATATAGTGTAAAAGAAATGCAATCTATAAGGAATATAATGTAAAAAAACACTTTGAAGTTTTTTAAAAGAGAAAAAAAGTAAATATAGGTGAAAACATTTTTTGTTTGGTTTGATGTAAAATGAACATAATTTAAAGTCTAAATATAGTGGTGGTTGGTAGTAGTGGTGGCGATTATGGTGTCCAATGATAGGTATACATGATCGGTTTTGTTGTTTGCTGGCGATAGGGGTGGCTAGTGGGTGGTGGTGGTTAGTAGAGGTGGTGGCTGACAGTGTTGGTGGCCAGTAGGCAGCGATGGTTGGCGGTTGTGGTGATTAGAAGATGGTGGAAGTCAACTATGATGAGTGGAGGTAAGTGAATGTGGTGGGTGGTGCTGGACGACAGTGGTGGTGGCTGGCGGGTGATAGCAACATTAGAGACTAATGGCAGGTGATAGTGGTAGGAGGTTATGGCAATGATCATGCAATTTTTCTTGCGATATAAATAGTTCTCACTCAAGTTTGGGTGAGCTTAGTTTCCCCAAAAATAAATTAAAATGATTTACACTATATTTACTTTACTTTCTTTGCATTCCTTCTTCATTCAACCAAACACCAATATTTTTAAAAGCCATACATTTGGAATACTTTACAACCTTTTTTTCAAACTGAATATCCCTTAATTCTCTCTGAAGTTTCATATATTGATTCTCCATCTAATTGAGTGAATGTGGTGAAGTAATTCCTAAGCTTTACTACTTTGGATGGAAGGAAGTTCTTGGATAGAAACTTAAGAGATGTCATTCCAAATTAAAATTCATCCTAGTATTAAAGACTTAAACCACATTTTTCTCCTTGTCTCTTAATGAGAATAGAAATAATTTAAGCCTAACTACGTCATCAGAGAGTTCATTATACATAAATGTTTTTCATATCTTAAAGAAACTTGCAATAAGTAAGTTCATATCATCTACAAGAGTTTCCTCATACTAAAAATTTTAAACCATTTGAATGATTGTAGGTTTCAACTCAAAGTTAGTGACTTAGATGGTAAGTATATTAATGCTTTGGTGAATTCCCTCTACCATTGGGTTTGCATACTCTCTTAGTCGTCTAGGTTTGTCATTCTATTAGACTGGATCGACCATTTCTAAGTCATTTTTGTTATTTTTTTTATTTTCTTTTTTTTAAATGTATTTTCTATCAGACCTTTGGGCTCTATTATTCATGCAATAATAGCACACATAATATAAAAATGTGAATTATATCATAAATGAATAATTAATAATATAGTAATATAAAATACAATCAAAATTAACAATAGTACTAATACAAAATTAGATAAATAAAGATAATGATAAAATTAAATTAGCAATTCTTTAACTAATATAAAGTGAATAAAAATATAATTAACCACTATCCCTATCAACAATGCAAAAAACATGGTAGGCTATTTTCCCATAAACACTAAAAACTGTATGTTTACTTTAGGTTATCACTAGATCTATGCAAGTGCATGTGTCTTCTCAAGTAATAAAGAAGTAAGTAATGTATCATCCCCACAAGGATAGGGATCTCCCAAATATCACTCTAGTACTACTTACATGAATTAATTTATTTTTCTTTTATTAAAATCAAATGGTGAGCGAAAGAAAGTTGTCAGATGAAATTTCAATAAAAACATTATATATCTAAGGGACTCTGAACCAATGATAGTTAAAAACACATGAATATAAAAGTTAAATCTCTTATTATGTTGCTATGAATCACAATATAAATATTCCTTATATTGGTTATGCTTGTTTGAGTATTTAGCTAAGTTTTACTTAAATACTGTGATTATATATCCTTATAATTCTAGAACACTAGTCTCCATATGTCTTTGTATAATAAAATTCAATTTTATATTCCCTAATTATTCCACTACTCCTTTGCAAGGAAGTAAATCACTCTAAATTTTAAATTCATGTAAGGCCCCTACATAAACTAAATAAAGTATGAAAGATTTAAAAACAACATAATATTGTTAAATTTAACTAGATCTAATCTTATGTAAACATGGTTTTTAACACATCATAAGTCCAAAGAAATTATTTTAGCCAGCCATGGAAATTAATATAAACATAACAAATTCATTGCAATGACAAATAAAAGTACAAGAGAAAAGAACATAGCATATATCATAAGGAAGTTCTTGATGGCATGAATACAAACTCTCCTTACTTCTGAACTAGGCTTCATTAACTTTCTCCAACTCTTTCCATCCCTTTAGACTTTTCCTAAGACTTATTGAAAATGAACAAATAGCCAACCCTACTCACAAAACTTTGCCAAAACTATTTATATTCAATACAAATAAGTGACTCAAGGGTGGCAATACTGACAGTGGTGGTGCTAAGCTAACATTATGGTGCTCATGAAGTCCACTATTATGATGATATGATTGAATTGATGTGTCATTTCCCTATGGTAATTAAGTTAACTATTGCACCACTATGATCTAGATATTTGGTGTCGTGGCACCCTGGTCAATGTTAAAAGATTCTATATGAATTGGCACTACAATTCTAACTTCCCTCTATTGTGACCCCTTGCTTTGTGACTTTTTTTGGTTGACTTTAGGTTTGAGTGCCACAACATTATAAAGTCTGGTGAAGTGGTGCTTAAAAAATTTTCTAATTTTCTTTTCTTTTTAATCAATTTCACCTGCACTAAATAATGAAGTATAAAACTTTCATCATAAAAGAGGTTAACAAATTTATAATGAAAATTTCACTAGCATGAAGCTTCACACAAACAAGGAGTTAGAATCTACATGATTATGGGGAGTCTGGTATGATAATGTTGACTCATATAATCTCGATCAAATTTTGGGTCATTAATAATCATGTCGAGTACGAGGCTTTATTCATAGGACTAAGGTTTTTAACATGAGTTAGAGCCATATATGAATCTTTGATCACAAACATGCATATTATAGTGTATCAAGTTAATAGATAAAATATATTTTAAGATGAATTCATTTAAAAATATTAATTTTAATTTAAGAAAATATTGACTAGTTTAAGGACTTCTAGATATAACAAGTTCAAAGGTAATAAAGTTAACTCAATAACTTTATCTCTAATACATGAGGCCTAGATGTGCAATCAGCCTTTGAATTATCATATATCTTCATTAAAAAAGTAGAACATATGGGAGTTTAAGAAGAAATCTTGGCAAGTTGGGCAAATGCATATATCGAGTACGTAAATTTGGATAAATTCTACCATGTTTTATTTATTCAAAAAGCTTCAAAATCAAGAATATCTAGTACATACTAATCGGATAATTGGATTTGCATTATTCAGATGGTTTGCCACCACTTTAAGTTTGATGAATGTGAATGAAATCAAGTCTGAAAAATCCTTGAAGAAGTTCATTTGGCTGAGAGTAGGATCCACTCAAGAGGAATGATGTCGGCGCGCCATATTCTCAAATAAGATCACATTTTGCTAACTCTTAGTAAAGATGCTAATGTTTTCATAGAAAAAACCTATAGTCTCAAAATGTTTCTCCATTTCAACAATATCCATCCCAAAAAATTTCTTCAATCTTTAGCAAATTTCCATCAATAATACAGGTGATGGATTTAATAAGGTCATTCCTAATACCCATCAGCTAGTGCATATTCATTCTTGTGATGATCAACTACTTCTCAAAATCTATTGAAATAAATTAATTAGGAAACCTATTGTGCATGTTCTTTTCAAATTCATATAATGTGACATTATTTATGGATGTGTGATCGTACTAATAACATCATAGAAAATGGTCCAAAATTCTTAAATAAGATGATCAAAGATTTTTATTAGGCTTGATCAGTTAACCTCAAATCACCTTTAGTTTCTTACCTTCAAACCAATGGGAAATTAATGGTATTGAAAAAGCTAATCCTTTTCCTACTTATGAAAAAGAGTAAAGGGGCCCATATAAATTGGTTAAAATGTTATCATCAATTGAATGTGTTTTAAGAACCATTTTATCCTTAGTATTAAGTTAAACCCCCTTCAAAATATCACATGGGACAGAGGCCCTACTCCCACTTGAGTAAGAATTTATAATTGAAGAGTAGTAGCATTCTTTATTTTTGAAGGAGAGTTATCATATTCAAAAGAAACGAATAAGGTAGGTTTGTAGATGGATGTAGATCTACTATAAGTGCTTTACATTCAAATATTAATGAGGTGGGAAGAAGCTGAAAGAAAAACGCTCTTGTATAGTGACCCAAATGTAAAAGAAATGTCCTTCCTTTCTGTGGCCCTAGTAATGAGAAAATTTGAGGTTATAGATGTACAAATAGTACTTGGAAAATTAGACTTGAAATAGGAAGGGACTTATGTAATAAAAAAGTAATTTTATCCTAGGCCTTAATAGCTACAAATGTGCCTGTGAAAGGAGATGAATAGGAAGTGGAGTGGGAAAGACTCAAAGTTTTTCTAACCACGATAGGTAAGATGATCTCACTTCACTCAATTCTTCAGGTTATGATGTTTACCCTATGACACATGTATAATAATAAAAGTTAAATCAAGATAAAAAAGCTTCATATTAAGAAAAATTCAATAAATTTTTTTATATAAATTATGTGATCTTAAATAATTATTGATGAATTTAAAATGATGGATGTAAGTTGAATCACTATAACTTGGGGAACTTACACATCCTTTTAAAATTTGGAGAACTTGCCTTCCATTCTTTTGAAATCAAGCTTAGAGAATTTTCATTTAATATTAGTTCAACATAAATAAGAAAGAGTATTGTGAATGATGATTTAAAAATTTGAACTCATAGAATATGCCCAGGATTGAGGAGGTCAACCACTAACATGGGTAAGCATTGAGGACATCATAGGAAAATTTAAACCTCAAAGAGAACAACTTGATTTCAATAAAATTAGAAAATTGATTCAAATTTTAAGATCAAATTGATCTTAACTTAGGGCTATGAGTAAAAGCAGCAAGCTTGATTATTGATTACTCCTTTAAGGAGAGCTAAGGCCCCCAACTTGATAGATAATGTGTGCTTTATAAAGTAACCTCTCTTATTTGTTATATTGAGTCTCACTCATAGTACGAGCTACATCCAATGAATTTTAAAAGGTGATAAATATCTTTTAAGATAATATTATTTTATTTTCTTGAGTCACTTCTTATGGACTTATTATTTAAATTTTATAAACACTATTAAATCACTTCTACCCATTCACTTTCCCATTTTGTTCAAGGATATTATCAAAATGCTCTTACCCACTTACCACACCTTTAATATCAAACCATAAATCCACATTTGTGATTAAAAAATCCTAGCCTTAAAATCTTCTCTCCTTTTTATACCCATGTTTACATTAAGTAATGTGTGAGTAAATTTTACATGGTGAGGCTTCATGGGTACCAATGGACTATGAAATTGGGCATATTGTTGACCTCATTATTCGCGGTCAATTTTCCCGGAATCTACTCTAACACCTAGGTATTCGTAGCCTAGAATAGACGTCACCCACAGGTTTTCCCTTAGGTGGACGCCCACTGACGTAGTATCGACTCGAACCTATCAATCAATTTGAATCAAAATCAATTCGATCCAATTTCAATTCAACTCCAAAATAAACTTAAATCAAGCTCGATTTATGATTCGTCGATGTCGATCGACTCGATCTAATTTATTTTCGATCAAATTGATACATCATTGGGCTCAAATCAATTCACCAATCAAACACCAAAATCTTTCTAATCAAATCTATTTAATTTTAATCAAATTAAAATTAGCCCTTTGATCCCTTTTAAATTCAACCCAAATCTAAATTCAACTCCAAACTAAACTCAACTCGACTCATATCAAATCAAAATTTTTAATTTAATATTTCATGATAAAACTCTGAAATCAAATCGTTAATTAAATAACCTAAACTAAATAATCTTAACATCCTAAACTAATTAAATAAAGGTTTAATGGCCGGTCTAAACTACCCAGGCTCCGATCCCTCTCTCTCGGCAGTTCACAAAACTGTTCTCACTCACACACACAAAAACTACTGCCCGATCTCCACAGCCGTTGGCAAGACTCCATCCCTCATAATCTCCCTCTCATTCACAAAACTGCCTTCCCCACACTCATATACACAGACAAAGCACGAACGAACTCCCTATCTCATTCGCATTCTCTGGATCGCACAACCCAGAACCGTCGCCTCTCCCTGCAGTTCGCATGAGTCCCAGCCCCAGTTCGGAATTCCCCCTCATCACCGGCTTTCTGCTCCTCTCTGCAATCCCGAACTCCCTCTCCATCTCTTCTCTCTAGCGGGAAGACCCAAACTGTCCGATCTCTTCCTCCTGCTCAGTCTTCCTCTCCATTTTCGCGTGAGAAGCCCCTTGCTCGTCACCCCTCTACCGTTCCTCCACAGCCGAAACTCTCACACGCTCTCACTCACACTCATAGAACAAAACTTCTCCTCTACAGTTCGCACAAGCCTGAGAGACCCCCATCCATTCTCGTATTCTCTCCCATTCACAAAACCGCTCAGCCCACTCTCCCAGTTCGTAAAACTGACACCATCTCTCTCTCCCGTGAACTCACACACACGAAGCCCTCAACCGCCCGATCTCTCCCTACAGTTCACTCGCTCTCCCTCTCTACAGTTAACTCCTCATTCACGTACAGAGAACCAAACACCCAGTTCGGAACTCCTCCCCATAGTTCGCACGAAGCCTCCTCTGCAGTTCCGAACTGCTTTCTCATACACACGCACAGAAACAACCCCTCATTCCCTCCGTGTGTTGTAAGAACCCAAAGGCCGAACAAACCCCAGCCGAACACCTCTCAGCCGATCACCTCCATGTGAACGAAGAAGTCCAGAACGAACGATCCCTCTCCCTAAGACTCTGTCTCCTGCAGTTGGGAACTTTTCTCTTCCCCATACACATAGAGAAAACCGAACTAAATCCCCAACATCTCTGCCTACTTCTAGCGAAAACTCCAAGTTCTCCCAGCCATCTCTCTCGGCAGTTCAGGAAATTTCTTCCAGTCACACGAAGCTTTAGCCCGTCGTTGAACCCAGTTCGTGATTAGTCCAGGCTCCGATCCCTCTCCAATTCACCATTTTCTTCTGTTTCGCATGATCTCAAGCCCAGCCACTGTCCGATTAAACCCAGGGAAACCAAAAAACAAAAGTCTCCGCCTCACTTGCTTGCGTGGACAGTAGCAGCTCTAGCTAAAGGATCCCTATCTTTCTCTGCTCTTGATGGTGCCGAAAACCTTCTCATCCTTAAGTAATCCTCTTTGCTTCTCCTTCTATTGCAACATTTCTTCATTTCCTCCTCCTCCATTGTGGAGATAGTTACAATTGCAATGTTTGTCTCACCGAAATAATAATAGCAAGAGATATAATCATCAAAGGTTTTCTCATTTTTTTTTTTAAGAAATCTCTTTATAGTTAAATTCATAAAGTAAAATGTGATAGTTTTTCTCTCTATTTTACTATCTTAATTGGATATGGCTTTCTCGGTAAAGTTAATCATAAGTTATAGTGATTTATTTTGGGTTCTTATAATATGAATTTGATAAATTCTGATTAGAGATTTTAAAAAGGAGTTAAAGCTATATTTTATTATTAAGGGAGATGAATTGTTTAATAATTTCATTTGAATCAAATTTTCCTATAAAGAATAAAAGAAATGTGGTGTGTGAGTGATTGAAAAGTGAAGTGTTGAGTTTGTGAAAATTAAAATGTTTAATTTGATAAGGAAAAATAATTTGTATTTGTATATAAAAGTAAAACTTGTGTGAATTTTTTTTTTTGAGAGGTGAAAAATGTATGTTTCTAAAGATGATTGTGTGACTATTGGAAGGTAAAGGTACATTGTCTTGAAAGATGATTTGTGAACTTGTGTGTACTTTGAAATGGTAGAAATTGTGTATGTGAAAAATAAGGTGTGTGTGTATCTTTTGGAAGATGAAAAACATGTGTATTTGTGGGAAGTAACTTGTATGTGTTTTTGAAGGATGATAATTATAAGTTTAGAAGAATAAAATGCATGCTATTTTGAAAGAAAAAAAGTGTACATGTATTTTAGAAAAGTGCATTAAGTATTTTTCTAGAAAGTGAAATAAAGGTGAAAGGTGAATTGTTTATATGTGTTTGAAAAGCGAAATTGTGAAGTTCATATGTATATGAGTTGGATTGTGTGTGTTGGAAGTTGTAATTTGCGTGTATTTTGAAAAGTTGAAAATGGAAAGTTTATAAAGGTATAGAAAGTTAAGTGTTTGTATGTTAAATAGTAAAAATAAAAGGGTGTATAGTTTAAGAAGTGAATTTTGTAATGAGTTTTGTGCTTAAGTTTGAGAGGTGAAAGTAGGAGGAAATGTATGACTTTAGGAAAGTGTAAAGTATGATTTTAGGAATGGTAAAAATGTGCAAGTGTGAGAGGTAAAGTGTTTATTTTGTAAAATTTGTGTAAATTTGGAAGAATGGAAATGAATGTCGAAAAGATATAAAGTATGTTTCCAAAAGTAAAGGTTTCAAAAGAAAAGTCAATAAACCAGTGTTCAAGCCCGAAGAAAGGTACGTCTTTATTTTCAGTAAATTTCAATTATTTCATTATTAATTATTAAATGTGCTTTCTAATCCCTACTTTTCCTGTTTTTTCTTTTCTTTATTTGCATGAACTGCGAGGAACGGTACCGGTCGAGGGAACAAAAGTACAAGGAGCTAAAGGTGTCAGTCGCCTCTATCCAACCGGGTAGAGGTGCTACGGGCGAAACCACCGGGTCGTAGCCCCCGGTGACTGTGAGTATTCGAAACTTAGAAAACCTTTAGGGACCCCTTTGATGTGGTTTGCGTAAATCCTTCCCTTTTAGGTCCTTGTAGTAACTTCAATTTATTAGATTTATTTTTATTTTATCATAGATCCCTAAACCCTATTTCTACGTACGAAAAGTCCTAAGGGTTAGTAATAATAAAAATTTTTACCCTATACAACAGTAGTGACACTTAAGGACAAAAATTAAGGACCGTGTCTTAGAAAACTTAGACTTAGGATGCATGCACATTTTAGGATAGAAATATATAACATAGAAAACTTAGTGACACCTCACCTTAGGATTAGTGAATATTTTTTTTAATTAAAATTCAATCAATTAGAAAACTTTAGTCAATAATTAACCTATATAGGACATATCAAAACCACACAACCTGTTGCACACACTTAGAATTGTTTGTTAGGACAACCAACTCTAGATTTAGGTTAGGCCGGTGTTTATTTTCTTATTGCACTGTAACGGGCTTTTTCTCGAGTTTCACTGCATGCTGGTTGTAAAATGTTGATGTGTTTGTTTATTTATTTTTACTACACTCTGTGTTATGATTTGATTAACGATTAGATTAACCATAGGTTAGGAGCGATCTGGATTGTTAATATGACTTTCTGCAGGTGGCCACACTCGTGCAGGGTAGAAAAAGGGGGCTAATTAATAAATAATTTTATAAAATGTTATAGGTGCTTCAGCTGCTTAGCCCCCAAATGAAAAAGAGTGTGGCCAAGTGTGGCTAATTGATTTAATTTAAATGCAAATATATAACTGCTTGGGATGAATTTTATTATAAACTGCTTAGGATAACCCTGCAGGTGGTCTAGATTTTCTTTCTTTTTCTATGAAATGTAATGTAAATGAAAATGTATTTGAAAATTATCATAAATGTGAAAGTGATTTTGAAAGTGGGATATTACATCCAATTTGGAATCCAAAGAAAGGAGAATATACCTTAAAAGATTATTCTCTTTTATTTGGAAAGCCAAATTAGGATGATTTAATATCCAAATAGAAAAGAAAATACCCCTTTTAGGGATGAGTTTCTTTTCATTTGGATATCCAGAACCCGATGGACCCGAGAAGTTCGTAGAAGAAGAAAAGACAGAACGAGAAGATTGAAGAAAGAAGATGAAGAAATGAAGATTCAAAGAACAGTATATCCCATTTCAAAAATCACTTGCGTCATTCTTAGGATTAGAATCCGGGTTTGTTGTCAGTGGTGCCTGGCCACTTTACTTTTCTGTAAATTCTGGGTGTAATATGGACATTGGACATTACATTTGGATTATTAAAATTTGTTTGTTTACATTGTTTGTGCAGTAGCTTTTTTTAGGGCCCTTGCATGCCGTATTTTGTTTTAGTCTGGATACGAATCGGAGTGCTTTTTTTTGTAAGGGTACGCTTAAAATTCTTTTACTTGTAATTAAAAATAAAAATTTTTAGGCTCACATAGTAACTCTAACGTTCTAAGAAGTAAGCTCGGGACCGCCGAGAGTCAGCATAAGCATATTATTACTTTCTCTTCCTTGTTAGGCACCTCCCTGCCAGCGGGTTCTGGCAGACCACTTGACCTATGAGGGTGCAGTTCTGTCAAGGGGAAGTTGTGCAATCTCTAGGGAAAAACCTATTTTCTAAGCCTAATTTTTAAACTGCTTCATTATCATTTTATGCATTCAAGTCAATTAGCATGCATTGCATTAGATACAAATTAAAAAGAGTCTAAAATATTAATTGCATTTCTAGACATTTTTCACCCTACATAAGTCAAGGGGCGAATTAGGAACTGTCTTAGATGTCGGCCCCCAATTCCTTAAAACTTAAGCAACGTCCCTACCCATCTTTCATAAAAGACTGGATACATGGTTTTAAAGCGCCTAGGTGGTTAGCTGGCTCCCCAATCCAGGCCGGGGTAAGTCCAGATTTGTACTTCATTAGTTAGGTTCGGGTCACTATTTTATAGTACCCAAATTAGATTTAGGTTCTGAGGCAGATTCTATTTAGATCTTAAGTCCTCGCCCTCCGGGAATATAATCCCAAATTTCTAATAAAATGTTAACTCAAACATAAAAATTTCTCATAAAATGTAAAGCCCAACATAGGGTAGGCTGAGGTCGTCTCTGATCTTCTCAGAATCCGACGCCTTCTACTTTTCCTCCTTTGACTCGCTAATAAATGTTTAACATTGAGCTTTCTCCTTGAAAAATTCCTGCTTCTATTTTCTTGTCTTTTACTTTGTAGTCAAAAGGGTATGAAATCACTGCTTTAATCGAGAGTTTTCTTAGGAACTTTTCTCCTAGGATGTAATTAACTATAGGGGCTTGCCTCTATAGGGATTTGAGAACCTCAGACTAAAATAAACCTTGTTTTATTCATATAAAACAAGGGAAGAATCTTTGGGAACGTAGATATTTTTTTTAAACCTCATTTTTAATTTTGAATAGACTTGTAGAATGTTATTATTATCTTTTCAGATAATATTATATTATACTTGTTATATTCAACTTTAGAAATGATGAATTTTATAAAATTCATTCTCGCTTTTGGACATCTTGAAGAATGTTATGTTCGTCTTTTAAGATGATATAATTTTCTTCTTGCCATATCTAAATAAAAGAATGAATAAACTTTTTCAAAAAAAAAAAAATGTATTTCTATCCTTAAACATATTCTATAGAATTTCATGTTCATCTTTTGAGATGATATGTTATTCTTTGAACTATGTTTGATTATGGAAATATCAATTTTCAAAACCCTATTTTGATATTGAATTCATTGTAGAATATTGTGTCGTCCTCTCGAGACTGTACTTTATTTTCAATATAGTATTCGATTACAAAATAGGAGAAAATCAAAATCTGTGTGGTGTGACATAATTTTTCCCACCAAGGTTTTTCTGGCGACTCCGCTGGGGATCAATCCTCTCTCCATCTTTTGCAGTGTTTTATACCCTTTAATCGGTAGTATACTTGTGCTCGTCATAGGTTGTAACTACCTTTCTTCCGCCGGTTCTTTTATTCATTTCATTCTTGAATAATTTGGCCGGTATCTAAAAAATTTTTGAGGTCTTATTTTGGACCCCGTTAGAAAACTAACGGGAAAATCCTATGTACAACCTTTTTGTAAAGAAATCCCTGTGTGCTAATTCAAATGTTGTAGTTACATTTTTCTTGTAGCTTGATGTTTGATTTAGCACTGGGTCCAAAATCTCTTTGCCCAATCTTTAGTAATATGTATAGTTACTTCTTTTAGTAACTTAATGTATTATTTGGATTGGGTTCAAAAACTTTTAAATCTTCAAAATTTTAAACTTATTCGTATCCTTACCAACATATTATAGTTATATATTTTTATAGCTTAATATGTGTGGTAGGACAGGGTCCAAAAGCTCAAACCTTCAAATCAAAAATTTCTGTTTATCCTAATAACAGATTGTAGTTACATGTCCTTTGTAGCTTGATTTGTTTGCAAGGTCAGGGTCCAGAATTTGATATATGCAAGATTTTCAAGATTAAATTCGATTTACATTGAGAAAAGTTTTAAGGTTCCAATAGAAGTTAAACTTATAAAAATAATTTTTACAGAGAAAATAGCAGGTTGATTTCTTTTAAAAAGAAATTTACCTCTATCTTCCTTAAATTGTAATTGAAATTTCATTGTGGTTGACTCCTTTAAACACTTAAAGAATATGGCCTATGGTTATCAATGCTAAAAAGAAAAGTATATTCCCTCCCTCCCACCACTTAGGTGGATTGACACCTTAGATTAAGGTATATTTATTCTCAATTTATGTTGAAATCTCAAAGCACAAAAGTTCAACTAATTTTGGTCGATTTTAGTAATCGTCTGAATTAAATTCAAATATGTTTCCAAATTTTATATTCAACCATGTTATAATGTTTCTAATATTAGAAATGTATAATTATTGGTTGATGTATTGAAGTTTGAAAATCATTCTAAATTCCCTCACCTTTAAACCTTCTAGGTTAAAGTTAAATATGCCTTTAAATCCTATTTCCTAAGAGTACTACATGGATACGACGATTTGTCCTCTACCATGTGGTTTAACTCCAATAGAATGTGGATCTTAAGGTATGCGATGAAGATAAATAAACAAATTACATAAAAGTTTTTGTTTATCATATGTAGTTTTCTCTTATGATAATATTTTATAAATCAAATATTAGCTAAGTTTATTCTTGGCTTTATTATTACATTTGAGAAAACTCATGAGTAGTTCTTATTAAAGATTGATCATCTTAAATTTCATTTGAGTCGAAAACTTAGGACAATTCAAGTTTCTTTATTAAGGTTAACCCATGATATGGTTAACATTCCATTTATCATGTGGTTTTCCCTCAAAATTAATTAATACATCTTGAATTGATACTAAGTTAATCGATTTCATAACATCTTTAATGGTTTCCTTATTCAGTAGTGATAAAAAAAAATTATCATATTTGGGTTCACCCATTATGATATCCATAAATAACTTCTTTTAAATTAAGATTTATGTCAAATTGAAATTGGAGGAGATGGAAGTCTTATTCATCTTTTTATCATTATACATCTCTGTTGACCTCATTTTTGTATGAGGTCACTAAGACCCTCCCAGAATCCAGATTTAATCCTAGACCCTAGGATCCACTCTAGACCCTAGGATCCTTCTAGATCCAAGACCTTAGAGCCTATTCTAGAACCTAGGATTCCCTTAAATCCTAGATCTTAGAATTCTTCTAGATCTTAGGATCACTCCAACTTCAAATCAATCTCCACCTTTGATCAACCTCAATTTTAAATCAATTCCTATATTTAATCCACTCCAATTTCAATTTGATTCCTGCCTGTGATCAATTTGAATCTCAAACTCCATCCAATTCAAATCCAAATTAATTTAAACTTCAAATCAAATCCAAACCCAGAATTCAGACTCAAATCCAAACTCTAGAGGCCCTGTCCTAATCACCCTTTACAGAGATTTTTCAAACATTTTAAAACCTAGTCAAATGATCTCTGATCCAGGATCTATCACTTGCAAAGTGATAAGACATGTCCCTAGAGGTTACCCTCCAACTTTGAGCTCATTCTGAGGTCTCTAACCCCAGAATCTGAATTAAAATTCAAAGGCTGTAAAACCTTCAAATATTTACAGCCTATGCCACTGAACCTAACCCCTTTGAGATCTTGACCTTGGAATCCTTATCAAAGCCTCCAATCACTTCCAGACCCTTGATTTTAACCCATTGAGCAGTAAACTGCATTTTCCAGACTCATTTTTGACCATAGTTGATAAATAGGTCAAAATTGACCAAAATACCCCTATGGGGCTCAAATAGGGATTTCAAACCAAATGAGCTCCAAATTGAATGCAACCCCCTCCAACGAGTTTCAAATATCATTTCAAACCTGTTGAACCCATTCCCAGCTCCTAGGTCAACCTGGTTGACCCAGTCAACATGGTTTGACCTAGTGAACCCTTAAGAGCTCAAATGAATCATTTCGACCCATTTAACTATATCAATATCTTCAAACCCTTGAAGTCATTCCATTCAATACCTTGAATATTTCTAAACCTATTTTGAGTCCAACCTAACTTGAGCTGACCAAGTCAACCCTCAACCCTTGGTCAAATTTTGATGGCATTTGCTCATATTTCTTCTAGCCTTGACTTTGGGCTTTTGATTCTTGATTAAACCATTCCAAATGATCTCCTACTCTCCCATGCCACCTCAGCCTCCTTTGACCCGTTGACTGGTCAAAACAAGTCAAACTCAAGCCTTAAGCCTTTTCTAGAAAGCATTATCACATGCTAAGCCCCTTTTCCTCCATTAGGGCTGCCTTAGGCCGACCCATTTATAGTCTAAAGCTCACTTGGAGCTCTCCTAACCAGGCTCAGGGCCTGGTTTAGCCCATAAGTGGCAATGCCCCCCCCCCACCACTCATCCCAAGTCCACCCAATGGGAATAAGGCGTGTCCAGCCCTTGTGGCAGCCTTCCAGCTTTCCCAGGGACAGGTGGCATCATCTGGAGAGTCCAGGAGTTGATCCCAGCCATCCAATCCAGCCCAGGCCGTTTGAATAGGAAAAAAGGTGACTTTTGAAGCTATTGGATCAAAGCACCTTCTCTCACTAAACCCAGCCCCCCAGAGCGAGTTCTTAGTTCGTCTTGGATCTCCAGAGCCTTCTCTACCTCCCCACTACAAAATCCAAGTGGTTGCACGTCACCGTCGGCGAGTTCTCCGACGAAACCACCACCTAGACCGTCCCAAGCCTATAGCAGTCGATCCAGACGTGTTCGAGCTCGGGTTCGTGCTGGGGATCTTCACTTGGACAGTCTACAAGCTCATCAATACAGAAATTTCAAAGATCTAACGGTATAATCTCTTAAAACCTTAGATCTAGTTCACTTTAGATGGATTTAATTAGCTTTATGTATAGAGCATCTTAGGAAGAACAAGTCTCTCCCCATTATTTCTGTTCATGTTTTCTTCTTAAGTTTAAAATTTCAAGTGATTTGGCCTACCCGATCGAACGAACGAGCCAAAAAGGTCTTATTTAGGGCGTTTTCGCTACTTAGCCCAGGTGTACGCTTTCTGGACCGTCGATTGCTCGATCGACGGTCCAGATCGGGACGTTCCGCGCGTTGATACGACCGTGTATTCTGGTCAGCGCCCGGTCCGTTCATCCAGCTACATCTGAGCCGTCCGTTCAAACCCGCGGAACCGAGGCCAGTTGTCCGATCTCCCTCCGCGAGATCAGATCATGGGGCTTGATCCAGACCGTCTGATCGACCGCGCTGACGATCTAACGGTCATTACCCCGGGCTGACGTGTTTAAGTGGAAAGCGCGTGGACCCCGCCACCGTTTTTACGCTGGACGAACCCGAGCGAGCCACGCGTCCCGACGGCGCCGCCGTTTGACTAATAAATGGATTTAAATTCATTTTAATTAACATAATTTCAAAAAATCATAATAAATAAAAAACAGAACCAAAAAATAAGTATAATATATCAAACTGTTCATAATTTTGCCTAGTTTATTTTAAAAATAAAATGAAACTATTTTGATTATGATTTTATTAATAATCTAAGAAATACAGAAAATCATATTTTATTTTTAATTGAATATATATAAGGTATTATTTTTTTAAAATTTGGCATGAATATTCTTGGGTATATGACAGACTTCCAGAAAAAGTTTCAAAGTTATTTAAGTAAATTTTGATATTAATTTGAGTTATATGACTATTTTAATAGTTTATTAATATTTAATTAAATATTATAATAATTATTTTATAATTAAAAAGAAAATTATTCTCAAATAACTCCAAGGTCAGTGGGTCTCTCAATCCTTAAAATTTTATTTTATTTTTATATATTTTCAATTATTTTATCTTAAAAAAATATATATATATATATGTATTTATATATTTATACATATATTTTGAAATCTACTTTAAAATTATATATTACATATATTTAATTCCTTAAGAGTGTGAGAGATCTTCTTTGAAATTTTGAGTATAGGTTGAATATATGAATGGAATATATGGGGGAAGGTGATTAATGGATAATTATACTCTAATTATTCATTAATCATAATCTAGTTATATTAATAAAAAAAAAAAAAATCGATCTTTGCATGCTTAGGTTGTGCACACACCACCTAGCCTAGGCTCTCCTAGTTTTAAGGACTTGATTGTGCCATTTCATGTGCTTATTTATGCTTTGTTTAAGGGTTAGACAACACATTGATTTGAGCCCATTAAACTTAGTGTCATTAAGGACAATAATTAAGGATTTGTGTAGAAAACTTAGAATATTTCCAATAATTAGGATTCACTTCTCCTTGAGTTGAAACTTTGAACATTTGAACTTAGTAACATCCTCAGCCCCTAGAGAAATTTTCACTGATTTTTGAGGTCATTAGGTCCCCTAATTGATTTTCTTAAGGTTCAACCCCTAATTAAGCCTTTAAAACTTCTAAAAAATGTAATAAATTCATTTTAAATCCAAAAAATATGTGTAAGCCCTCTAACTGACCAGAATCTAGTCCTTAATCCTTGATAATTAAAAGCCCCTTAATTTGACAGCAATTTAAACCCTGATCTAATTTTAAGTGAAAATCAATATTTAATTCATATAATTAATTAATTAATATTAAAATTTCCAAAAATTTCCCAAACACCTGGGAATCTCTCCTTAGGTCATTTCTGATCTTTGGAGTTAATTTCAAGGAGTTTGGGATTCATTTGGAGAAAAATCATAAAAAAGTCCTCTAATTAAGAAATTTCAAAATTCATTAAATAGTCAAATCTTCAATAATTCATAACTAATTCCAGAAAAATCAAAATTGAACAAACTCACTTGCACTCAACTTCTATTAATGCCTAATATTTATTAAAAATGTTAAAATTCCAGAAAGACATCAAATTCAAAAAGTCAACAAATTGGTCAAACCATAGTTCAAATCTAGTTCAGAACTTCAAACCTGCGTAATAAAATGTAAAAAAATCTGATTTCAACGTACTTACCTTCTAACGGATTGTAGTAAGGTCTAGTATTTTAATAAAATACAAACATTTCAGAATTTGAGCTTAATCAAAAAGTCAACTTTTGACCCTTTAATTAAGCGATTAAAATATTCAATAATTCATAAAACTCGAAATCATTCTAAAATTCAGGAAATATTGGCTTAATGTTTAAAACACTTAACAAATCCTTTGAAACACAACAACCACCTTAAAGATGAAGTTTATTGGCTGGACTACTCCGGGATGCGGGGCTAAGTGTCCTAAGGAGGCTGGTTCCTCGAGCCTGGGTGGCACAACGCCACGAATGGATTCTAAGGGGTGTTAAATCTTAAAATAGATTAATTTTTAATCATTTAACATATTAAAAAAATCTCTAATTCAATTACATTAATTTGGTTTATCGGCTGGACTACTCCGGGCTGCGGGGCTAAGTGTCCTAAGGAGGCTGGTTCCTCGAGCCTGGTGGCACAACGCCACGAATCAATTAATGGCAAACTTGAATTAATCAACTTTAAAAATCAGTAACTAACTCATTTTTGTATTAATCTACTCCTTTAATTCCAACCAACTTAAATAACTTAATCAACCCCGATTGCTACTGGGTAACCCAGGCCTACGAGGCTATTAGCTTAGCCCCAAGGAAGGTGAAATAAACTTCACGGCCTCGGTGTGAAACAAAGGTAGCAATCAATTAACTTTTAAAATATGTTTAATTAAAATTCTTAATCTACTAATACTTAAATCTTAATCTAAATCCCTTTTGAACCTTAACAAACCCAGACTTTTAGACAACTTCAATTAATAACCCACTTTAGGGTCTACCCCAGCCACACAACCTTTCACACACACTTTAGATGATGTGCTAGGACAACCAACTCTAGATCTAGGTTAGGCCGGTGTTTACTTTACTGCTGTGTGCCGGATTTTTCGTAGTTTTCATTGCATGTTGTGGATGAAATTGCTTTGCTGTGTCTGCTTACTTTTTCTGTACTCTGTGGATGGATTGATGTGCTTGGCGACTAGATTACCCTTAGGTTAGGTACGATCTGGATGTTGACACAGTTTTCTGCAGGTGGCCACGCTCATGCAGGGCAATATAAAAAGGGGGCTAAATCAATAAAAAAAAAATATTATCAATTGCTATAACTGCTTGCACAGGTGCTTCAGCTGCTAAAGCCCCCAAATCATAAAAAGAGCGTGGCCAGCGTGTTTACTTTCTTTTCTGCTCATATACAACTGCTTGGGAATAACTGCTTTTTATATATTAATTGCTTAGGATAACCCTGCAGGTGAGTCTAGATTTTTATTTTGATATTAATGTAATTTGTGTAAGTGTCAAGTGTTGTGAAAGTTGATTTTGAGTTGGGATACATAGATCCAAAGCTTGGATTCCAAAGAGGAAAGGATACCCCTTTAGGGAACACTCCTTTTTCATTTGGAAATTCAAATTAGGATCATACCTCCTCCTTACCCAAAGAGGAAAGAGTGGCCTTCCCCTTAGAGGGAAGTGCCCTCTTCTCCATTTGGGTAATCCACTACGAAGATTCCAAGAAGATTGAAGAAAAGGTGTCCAAAGAAGAACGAGACTAAGGAATTGAAGATTTGAAGATTGAGAATATCCCACTCAAAACTACTTGCGTCATTACTAGGTTTAGAATCCGGGTTGTTGTCAGTGGTGCCCGGCCACTTTACTTTCTGTAAAACTCTGGTTTGTAATAAGCAAGGCAATTCTGCCTATGGACATTTATTAATTAATTTATATTTGATGTGATGATTTGATTGCCTTTAGGATTACTTGTTTTTACTAGTTTTTTGGCGATTGTGTGCCGCTTTTGTTTTTGCCTGGATACGTGAGACTCATGAGGGTGTGAAAAGTTTTCTATATTCATAATTTTAAAAGTCTAAAATTTTAGTGAGTCCCTAAATAACATAGAAAGATAACGAATCTAGGGAATTAGCCGGGGATCGACCCCGGGGTCGCATGCATATTTTTGCATTACTCTTTCCTTGCTTTAGACCCTTCCCCGCCTGCGGGTAGAGTCCGGATAGTCTGACCTATGAGGATGAGGTGCCGGACCTGGGGAAGTCCAGTCTTCTAAAAAATTATTTTATAAGCCTGTTTTTAAAAATTTCAAGCATATTTGATTTGATGTTGTTAACCAGCATGCATTGCATTAGATACAAATTAAAAGAGTCAAAATTTTAATTTCATAGTCCTTAGCATTTTTTGCACCCAACATATGTCAAAGGGGCCAATTAGGAAAATCTCTAGATGTCGGCCCCGCCTCCCCAAAACTTTAATTATAACGTCCATACCACTCTTTCATAAAAGACCGGATTCATCTCTTTTAAATCGGTTAGGTGGTTAGCTGGCTCCCCAATCCAGGCCAGGGTAAGTCCAGGTTTTGCACTGCATTAGTTAGGATCGGACGACTGTGGTCCAGTGTCCAAAATAGATTTAGGATCCGGGGCAGATCTTTGATTATAAGACCCCAAACTTCGGGAATCTAATCCCAAATTTCTAATAAAATGCTCAACTCTAATTAAATATCATTTCAAGTCCAAAACATAAAGCCCAACACTTAGATTAAGTTGGGACACTTCCGGATGGTTCTGGAATCTCAAAGTGTCCCCTACCTCTCATTCTTTAACTCCGTTAATAACTGCTCAATTTTGATCCATTCCCTTTTGATTTTCCAATAATTCTATTTCATACTTTGATATCACTCCTAGAAATTCTAAACAAAATTCTGCCATTATTTTAATCGAGAGTTTTCGTAGGAGACCTCGTTTTCCCTACGATGTAATTAACTACGAGGGCTTGCGCTCGTAGGAGATTTAGAACCCACACACGCACCTGATTTTAAAAAAACTTGATTTTTCGAAAACTCAATTGGATTTCTTTGGGAAAACTTAAAATATTAGTGATCATTGTTATCATATTCAAAGAATTATCATCGAATGATATTTTTCCCCTTGGGGGAGATACATCTTTCTTTGATAAGGCTTTGGATGTGAATGCGATGATCATGTCTTCTTGAATATTGTAGCTGGATATTCAGTTGAACCTCATTTTGACCCTTCGGGGCCATATGAAGTTCTCTTTAGCATCCGGTCATAATATTCAAGATGAATTTCATAATTCTAAATCTGAATACCGTTATGAAATTTTATTTTCATCCTTCGAGGTGATATACTTTTTCTAACGAGAGACAATTCGATTTTAGAATTTTAATTTTAAAATCCCCAAAGAAAACTAATATTTTTAAAATATGTTTTCAAAATTCCACCAACAAAAAATGGCACGCCCGGTGGGACCAATCTCTCTCTCCATCTTTAATAATGGCAAAATTTTGTTTCATCGGTAGTTTTAACTATCATTTCTTCCGTTGGTCCCTTTGCTCATTTCTTCCTTGGGTGAGTGTGGCCAACATCTAAAATAATAACAAAATACTAAAAGAGAGGTTCCACCTCTAAATTTGGCTTTTCGTTTCTGATTTTGACCTTCTGCCCCAGCACAACCTGTGAGGCGACAGTGTCAAATCAGATCTCTGGATATCCTTTTTAATTTTACGGATTTATGGTAGATAAACTTCTCGTTCAACATATAAATCCTTAAAATTGAAAAGAATTCAAATTTTTGATTTCATTCCAAACCTTTTTAGTTTTAACCCCCCTCATTTCCCCTTTGACTTCCAAGGGTGGGGAGGGTTAAACTATCCCTTTTTACTTGGGCTTTCTCACAATTCCATAAGCCTTCGGGCAAGGGGAAACTCTGTCCGTTGTGTTTTGGAACCTGTAAGAAAACCCCTTTTAAATTCTCGAAATTTCCTCAAACAAAAAAATTTTTTTAAAAACTCCAAATTGTTATGTGTTACCCCCTACGATTTCCTCGTGGGCTAACATATGTCATACTTTCAAAAATAATAATAATAAAATACTCTTTACCACTCTTTTCAAAAAAAAAATCTAATTTCAATCATTTTCTTTAATTTTCAGAAAATTTCAAATGGCTGGCCAACTGATTTTCTCTTTTGACCGAGAGTTGTCTTCGACTGTTAATGACCAAGGGAGCACTGTTATTTTTGGAATGGGATTCAGTACTCTAGAGTTTTCTATGGATGGATACCAGATTGTTAGCTTGGATGCCAGTAAGGAAACTCCCCCAGTAGTTGAGTTAATTGTGGGATCTGCACCCACCTTGCCAGTAGTCAGTGATGATCAGAAACAGTCTGAACCAGTTGTTGAGCCTCCCACTGAAATTAAGTCTGTTTTTGAAGAAGGGTCTAGTTCTGGACTTAAATTCGCCACTAAGAATCAGAAAAAAAAACTATTTGAGGAGACTTAGGAAGAAGATCTCTAAAGCTAAGAGAGTCGTACCTATTAAGACCTTAGCTCAAGTAGAACCTGAGGCTGATGAGGAGCTACCTATTCCTGCTTCCTCTCCCCTCCTAAAGGGGAGTCGCTTTTACCCCTTAGCTTCGGCTCAAGGGGAGGAGAGGGCAGCTAGGATAGCCCGTTCCCCACCATGCCCGGTCGACTATTCGACTAAGAAGACTCAGAAAGAAAAATATCTCCAGAAGACAAGGACTTTAAGAAACATAATTCATACCTGTGCTGCACAGACTGGGCAGACTAAAGAGGAGTATGTGAAACAATTGAAGGGAGTGATCTCACATCGCTTCCAAAAGGAAGTGTTGAAGGAAGAAGTATCTGAAGCAAAGAATTTAACCCCTCAATTCGTTAGGAAGAATAAGAAGTATGCTAGACAGCCCGCTACTTCAGTACTGGTTGATGGATATCACTGGGTGCCACGCCCTCTGTCCTCTCAAACAGAGGGTATTGTGTTGACTGGGTCCCGAGAGGCCGCCATCCTACTGGTAGACCCCCGGTACCCCCACATAAACCTGTAAGATTGGCCTCAGTGATTGTCAAACCAAAGGGGGTTGAAGTCCAGAAGTCCGTGGACCTTAAAGGAAAAAGACCTAAATCTCCTGAAAGGAAATATGTGCCAAAGAGAACTAAGTTGGAGAATCTGCCACCACCACCTAGAACTTCTAAGTTCATTCTGCAGCTCCAGCGAATTCCAGCCAACCCTACTCCGAGTTCAGTTGAATTGATGGATGTTAAGGCTAGTACTCCAGTTGTTACAGTTGGCAGTCCTACCACAGTCAGTCTAACTCCTGATCCAATAGTTACCGTTCCTGCTACTCCAGTTGATGATCCCCAAAGTCCGAGTGTCATTCCTAGGCCCCTTAGTCAGGAGTCTGAGGACCTTACCTTACCGGATGTAGGAACTATCACCTTACAAGCTCCTACTTCTCCTGAGGAATATGTCCCTCTCCCTGTAGAGGATGCCACTCTTCTGACTACCAGCTCTGGGATAGTCGAGGAGGAGAGAATTGACCAGGATTTAGAAATGGAAGATGAACCGGATACAAAGTCTCAACCAGATCCTAATCCAAAACTTACAGAAATCATTGCCCTTATGGATTCTGAAGAGTTATTTGATATGGCTGAGTATAAAGGATACTTACCCCTTGACCCTAAATCAATTGGGGATAGACCGGTCGAGGAGGTAGTCCAGGAAATAAGAAACATCTTGTTGAAACAAAGAAGGAATGGCTTCTTTTGACCCCGATACGGATGATCTCCTTGGAGATGAAGATGATTACGTTGGGGGCATTCATGTGGTAGAAACTAGAGGGTCTAATAAAGAAGCTGAGCCCAGCAAGCGCCGATTTGTTAAGGATGATGATCCACATGCTGTTGAGTCAGAGTCAGATGAGTCTGTGAAAGATAGAGATGAAGAACATATAAAAAACTTGGAGACTCAGCTTGCTAGCATGATGTCACAAGTTAGAGAAATGCAAGAGAAGTTGGACAAATCACAGCAAGAGTCTTTCATGATCCACCAGTCAGCTCGAGAGCTCACAGAAAAGGCCAAAAAGGCAGAACTTAATTCCAGACCTCTCGAGTCACCACCTGTGACTCTCCCTTGTCCAGTAGAGACACCTCCAGTTCACCCTGCAGTCTCCTCCATTCCTTCAATCCCACCTCAGAAGGATATCAAGCAGTTAATTGAGGACCAGGTAAGGGAGGCCTTAGCCCATGCTCAAGGAACTGTGTCTATTTCAAAGGGTAGACCCTACCCCGAGGAATATGACTTAGTTCCTTACCCAAAGGGCTTTGTGCCACCAACTTTTAAAGTTTTCACTGGAATTGAAAATCCGAGACAGCATCTGGCCCACTTCCGAGCAAGCTGTTGCAATGCAGGAGGGTCGGATGCTCTACTATTTCGCCAATTTGTAAGTAGTCTATCCGGCATTGCTTTTGAATGGTACGCCGATCTGCCCAACGGTTCAGTAAGAACCTTTAGCGACCTAGAAAACCTCTTTCTTAAGAGATTTTCTGGAGCGCAACAACGCACCACCGTGGGCGATCTCGTGGTTGAAAAGCAAAAGCCGGGAGAGTCTCTAGTTGAGTACATCTTGAGGTGGCGAAACCTCTCGATGAAGTGTGAACCCCAGTTGCAAGAACAACATGCTGTGGAGATCCTTTTGAAGAATATCCACGGTCCTGTTGCTTTTCTCCTGAAGGGTTTCACTATTAAAACTTTTGAGAAACTTCTTAATAAGGCTAGCAATTTGCAGGAAGAGGCTCCTAGGATGCCATTCTTACGAGAGCAGTCTGAAGAAAGGAAGGGTCCAAAATTGGTGAAAACATTTGAAAAGAAAGCTGTGGTCTCAGCAGTAGATAAAGGAAAGAGGCCAGTGATTAGTCAGCCTAGCACTCCACTTCCACCACAGCCGCCTCAGAAGCAGCCCTTTCAGATAGTTCCTCAACATACTAGAGATCCCTCCTTCATCCCTTTTAGAGAGAGATTGGCAAAGCCTTATCCATTTAAAAGGGAGTCAGTTAAGAAGATCTTCAGAAGTCTGTTAAAGAAACCAGATTTTCAGTTGCCAGAGGCTAGGAGGCCTGAGGATGAGAGCAAGAAAGATGATCCCAACTATTGCCCGTACCACAGGATGCTTAGTCACCCTCTTGAGGACTGCGTTGTGTTTAAAGACTGGCTTGAGAGGAACTACACCCAAGGTAACATTATAATACCTAAGGAATACTTGGTTGATCCAGAAAAAGCTTCAATTAAGACCATTTCAGGTAATCCTCTTAACTCTTCTTGTTTTGTTGAAGATGGTTGGGACATTGCTTTGTCCCGGGCACTTAAAAAGTCGATTAACAAGTCTTTTCGTCTTTCTCAACAGCTGACTACGATAGCCCAGGCCCCGTGTGGAAAGTTGACCTGGATGCTTCGCAGAAGGATGTTGAGCCACTTCCCTCTCCAGTAGTCTTAGGAACTACTGAGAAAAATGTAAAAGAGGAGAAATCTGATTTTGTAGAGAGGAAGTGTGTAGATGAGAGATGTATTAGAATGGCGGATGGTGGTGTTAAAACCCTTTCCCCTCTTTTGTTATCTGACTTTTACTTTGCCCCATCAAAGGCGAAGGGTCAAAAGATGAATAAAAAACATCCTTCTACTTCTGTCTTGATGATTAACCATGAATCTCAAATGCAAATTGATGACTCTCCTGTTTTGAATCAAACTCCTAATGAAGCAAATATCGAGGTTAATCAAACCGACCTCCCCGAATCGACTATTCAAGAAGAGGTCGAATGTGAAGCTTTATCAGAAAGTGATTTCCCTCAAATCAATTTTCAAGGAAATCCTATCTTGATAGAACTTTCAGATTCTGACTCGCTTTCAGAAAATGATGATCCAACACCTATGGTGTGTGTAGACACTGCCCTAGTTTGCCCGCCCGAAGACGTCGAGCAGGTGCAACTCCGTGGCGGTAAAGTCTTACCCCCTAGGTTGCCCCCCCTCAGGACAAAGGCAAGCAACCTTCATTCGAAAATCTAAGTCCGGATTCCCCTCAACAACCAGAATTCCCTTTAATTCCTCCGGGTTTCGAGTCTGTCGTTCCTAAGGTTGATTACAATGTTCTAGCCCACCTTAGGAAGCTGCCAGCAAAATTAAGTATTTACGACGCCCTCCTTCTCTCCAAAGAAATGAGGGAGTCTCTAATTAAAGCACTTCTCAATCCCGAGATTTGCTTAACACAGTTGGCTGCAACTTCAGAAGGTGAGGCTCTCAACTTCAAAGAGGTCCCGGGGGTTACCTTTTCAGACGAAGATTTACTCTTGGGAACTGCTGACCACAATCGTCCCCTCTACATCACCGTAGATGTGGGAAATTTCAAGTTATCAAGAGTCCTTGTTGATCCGGGTGCATCGGTCAACGTGATGAACATAAAGACCCTTGCTTATCTCAGGGTTGATACTAGCAAGCTTTCAACCGACAGGTTGGTGCTTCGTGGGTTCAACGAGAAGGGCGAGAGAGCTTTAGGTTCAATCACTCTACTCCTGGAGATAGGAGGTTTAAAAACTGAAGCTAAATTTCATATAATTGATTCGACTACGTCCTTTAACGCACTTCTAGGTAGACCTTGGATTCACGAATATAGAATGGTTCCATCTACCCTGCACCAATGCGTTAAGTATCAACGAGACGGCATTGAACATGTGATTAAGGGTGATTTGCAACCATTCTCGATTCAAGAAATTGGGATCTACGAAGATGCTGCATATTTCATACCAAAAGGGTCCTCGTCCCGTTCTAAATTAGAGATCAAATTTGAGGAGAAAATGGTTGGACAAAAATTCAACCAAAAGAAAGAAAAAGATAAGGATATCAATCAAGAAATGATTCAATCGAGTAGTGAAGACGACTCTGACATCGTTGTCCTTAGACCTCCAAGCACATTACCTCAAAGAGGTGGGAGGATGGCTTTAAGGGCACGAGGTCGAGGCCGCGCTTCATTAGACAGGAGAGCAGCACCTGTATACATTGATTTGGAATCAGATTCCGATGGTGAACTAGAAAATCAAGGTACTGCCCTCTCTCTCAATTATCAAAACGTAAATACTCCTCCAAAATTTGATCTCACCTTAGACCAGGACAGTGACCCTGAGGTAGATATTTCAAAAGTTAAAAGTGACGAGCCCGAATTAACAATGTATGAAAAGCTCACTAGAAGGATTGAGGCCCTTTCTCTGACCCCACTGTCGGCAGGCAGGGTTGTAGGGTTGGAAGTCAAAGTGGCCCCCAACTTGAATGGTGAAGTTAAGAAAGTCCAGAAATTCTTTCCTGGCTCCTCCTCCGCAAGGGACGAAGGTGATGTAACCCTTGAGGAGGCAGATTTTAATGAATTAATGGAATTACCTTTCGGCTACTTCCCTGTGTGTGTAAAAAATACTTTTTCTAAAGGTTCTATACCATACCGATGGACTAAGGGTCAAGCTAGATACCACGAGAATATTTGGCGAACAAAAATAAATAAAAATCCAACAAGTGGTATTGGCTTTGGAACAGTTAGTTCATTCGACGATGATGAGTATTGCCTAATGATAACTTACCATCTCGATTCTCCAAATGTCCCTACAGATCCTCCTTGTCCTCTGGATGGACTCTGTTTGGAGACTTTAGACGATCCCGATGATCTTCAAGTTCGGGATGCACCCCCTGAATTTGAAGAGGAAATTAAGTCGACAGTCGATGAGTTGAGAGAAATTAACTTGGGAAACGATGATGACCCCCGTCCGATTTTCATAAGTACTTTGTTGAGCGAGGGTGAAACCCAAGACTTAATCCAGTTGTTATTCGAGTTCAGGGATTGCTTTGCCTGGACATATGACGAAATGCCAGGTTTGCCTGCTGAGGTAGCAGTTCACAAACTTGGAGTTCGGCATGATGCCATCCCTGTTAAACAAGCTCCTCGACGCATGCGCTTAGAGATTGAGCAACAAGTCATTTCTGAAGTTAAGAAATTGGCAGAAGCCGGATTCATTCGAGAGGAACAATACCCCTCTTGGGTGGCCAGCGTCGTGCCAGTTCGAAAGAAAAATGGTCAGATTCGGATTTGTGTCGACTATAGGGATCTGAATAAGGCATGCCCTAAAGATGAGTTCCCTCTACCAATACCAGAACTCATGGTGGACATTGCCTCCTCACATGCTATTTTCTCATTCATGGATGGCTCGTCGGGTTATAACCAAATCAAGATGGCCCCTGAAGATGAGAGAAATACGGCGTTCAGAACCCCTATTGGAATCTTTTGTTATAAGGTAATGCCATTCGGCTTAAAGAATGCCGGAGCAACCTACCAACGGGCCATGACCCGTATCTTTGACGACTTAATTCATAATCAAGTTGAATGTTATATTGATGATTTAGTTGTCAAGAGCAAGGTTAAAGAGGCTCACTTGTATGACTTAAGAGTTGTTTTCGAACGGTTGCGCCGCTACGATTTGAAAATGAACCCCTTGAAGTGCGCCTTCGGCGTCGCTTCGGGAAAATTCTTAGGATTCGTAGTGAGGCACCGCGGAATCGAGATAGATCCTGCTAAAATTGAAGCCATCTTAAATATGCCATCTCCTAAGAGTCTTACTCAGTTAAGGTCTCTACAAGGTAGATTGGCATATATAAGGAGGTTTATTTCTAATCTTTCCGGGAGATGTCAACCCTTTTCTGTCCTTGCGAAAAAGGATACTAAATTCGTATGGGGCGAGAAGTGTCAGAATGCTTTTGACGATATCAAACAATACCTTTCTAACCCGCCAGTCTTGGCAGCTCCGATTCCGGGAAAGCCATTAATCCTCTACACCGCAGCTCTAGATGAGTCTTTAGGTGCCCTGTTAGCTCAAGTTAACGACGAAGGAAAAGAGAATGCTCTCTACTACCTTAGTCGAAGACTCCTTCCTACTGAAATCCGATACCCGTCAATTGAGAAGCATTGTCTTGCTTTAGTTTTTGCAGCTCAGAAACTGAGGCATTACATGCTCTCCCACTCAATCAGTTTGATTTCAAGAGTTAATCCTTTGCAATATCTTATGACCCGACCTACGTTGTCAGGACGTTTAGCTCGTTGGTCTATGATATTGTTGCAATTTGAGATTACTTTCACTCCTCTTCGTGCTGTGAAAGGACAGGCTGTTGCCGACTTTCTGGCAGCACACCCGCTGCCGGCAGATTCTCCTCTGAACGATGATTTACCCGACGAACAAATCATGAGTTTGGGGGAATCTGGAGAGGCCATCTGGGAATTATATTTTGATGGGGCAGCATCCTCTCGTAGGATTGCGACCCAACAATCTGTAATTCCTGGAAAGGCTGGAGTCGGTCTAATTTTTATTACACCAGAAAAAGGAATGATGCATTTTTCCTACCACTTGTCGGAGCCTTGCACAAACAACGAAGCTGAATACGAAGCTCTGATAACTGGTTTGGAACTTGCAATTCTAATGGAGATTAAAGAGATTAAGATCTTTGGAGATTCCCAACTAGTTATTAACCAAGTCGCCGGAACTTATAAGGTCTTGAATCCGAATCTCCTAAGATATCACCAGTATACACTTCACTTGTTGGAACAAATCCCTATTGCTACTTTGTATAGGGTTCCCCGTGGAAGCAATTCTGCGGCAGATGCCCTAGCAAAACTTGCAAAGGAATTTGCATGTCCTGAGGAGGATTCCATCCCTTTAGAGATACAGGGTCGTAGGACTCTCTCTCTTATAGATTTGGAACACATTAGTAAGACTCCCCTTCAGATCCTTTCCGCCTCTTCGACAATTGACGAAGAAGGCGATTGGAGACGACCCTTAGTCGATTATCTTAAAGAAGGGAAGCTTCCCCAGGATAAATCACTCTCCAACCAGATTAAGAAACGTGCCCTATCATATGCACTAGTTAACGATCTGTTGTACCGTCGGTCTTTCGATCACATGTGGCTGCGCTGTTTGAACGAGCGAGAAGCCCAGAAAGTTGTTAATGAAGTTCATTCAGGACTGTGCGGTGCTCATCAATCGGGTCCAAAAATGAAATTAAAGATTAAAAGACTTGGATACTATTGGCCTACAATGATTGACGATTGCATGAATACTGCAAAGCACTGTCATCAATGCCAGGTCCATGGTGTGGTTTTACATCAGCCGCCTAATGTGTTGCACCCTACGATAGCCTCGTGGCCCTTCGAAAGTTGGGGCACGGATATCATTGGGCCGATTGACCCTCCCTCCGCGAGAGGTCATCGTTTCATATTAGCAGCGACTGATTACTTTTCAAAGTGGGCGGAAGCAATTCCCCTACGAAACGTAACATCACACCATGTCTTAAAATTCTTTCGTGACCATATTGTATATCGATTCGGCGTACCTCGCAGAATCATATCCGATAATGGGTCCGCATTCAAGTCTACAAAAATCAATAGTTTTGTAAGGCGCCATAATATTGATTGGAGATATTCGACGATCTATTACCCTCGGGCGAATGGATTGGCCGAGGCCTTCAACAAAACCTTGGTGGCAAATTGTCAAAAAGACCCTTGATGATAACAAACAGCAGTGGGATGAAGCAGTTGGTGGAAGCATTGTGGGCCTTATCGTACCACTTATAGAACCCCGACCCAATCCACCCTGTTTGCACTAGTGTATGGATTTGAGGCTGTCTGCCCTTGGAAATACAAATCCCTTGCGCTTAGAATTGCATGTTCGAATCAAATTAACCAATCGAACAAAATGCCAAAACTATGATGGAAAACTCGAAGGCCTTGAAGAGCGACGTCTCCAAGCTCAACAAAGTTTAGAGTATATAAATCCCGTATGGTTCGAGCCCATGATAAGTTAGTGTGAACCTAGGACCTTCCAAGCGGAGACCTGGTATTGGTTCACCGAGGCCTTAATCTGTGGCCCCATCGGAAGCTGGGGGCAAATTTGAACCTACATGGGAAGGACCCTTCGTTATAGAGACTGTCTACAAAGGAGGCTCGTATCAGTTAGTAGTATTGTAAAAGGGAACCAACCCGATGCTACTGTTCAATGGGCGTTTCCTTAAGAAATACTATGCTTTAAATGTTAGTCTCATTTATCAATTAATAAAACTTCCTTTTCTTGATTTACACATTGATTCTACCCTTTCTTTTTTAAGTTTTTTTTTAAGTTTTTTTTTTAACACTCCTTTCGCGCTTCTCCTTAAGGTTAGGTCTTTCCTACCCTTAATTAAGACCCCTAGTGGGTGATACGC